>OY755048.1:38418583-38735926 GCA_963576565.1 Aspidapion aeneum
TTGAGACAGAGATACAGAGATACAAACAGACAGACAGACAGACAGACAGACAGACAGACAGACAGACAGACAGACAGACAGACAGACAGACAGACAGACAGACAGACAGACAGACAAGACAGACAGACAGACAGACAGACAGACAGACAGACAGACAGACAGACAGACAGACAGACAGACAGACAGACAGACAGACAGACAGACAGACAGACAGACAGACAGACAGACAGACAGACAGACAGACAGACAGACAGACAGACAGACAGACAGACAGACAGACAGACAGACAGACAGACAGACAGACAGACAGACAGACAGACAGACAGACAGACAGACAGACAGACAGACAGACAGACAGACAGACAGACAGACAGACAGACAGACAGACAGACAGACAGACAGACAGACAGACAGACAGACAGACAGACAGACAGACAGACAGACAGACAGACAGACAGACAGACAGACAGACAGACAGACAGACAGACAGACAGACAGACAGACAGACAGACAGACAGACAGACAGACAGACAGACAGACAGACAGACAGACAGACAGACAGACAGACAGACAGACAGACAGACAGACAGACAGACAGACAGACAGACAGACAGACAGACAGACAGACAGACAGACAGACAGACAGACAGACAGACAGACAGACAGACAGACAGACAGACAGACAGACAGACAGACAGACAGACAGACAGACAGACAGACAGACAGACAGACAGACAGACAGACAGACAGACAGACAGACAGACAGACAGACAGACAGACAGACAGACAGACAGACAGACAGACAGACAGACAGACAGACAGACAGACAGACAGACAGACAGACAGACAGACAGACAGACAGACAGACAGACAGACAGACAGACAGACAGACAGACAGACAGACAGACAGACAGACAGACAGACAGACAGACAGACAGACAGACAGACAGACAGACAGACAGACAGACAGACAGACAGACAGACAGACAGACAGACAGACAGACAGACAGACAGACAGACAGACAGACAGACAGACAGACAGACAGACAGACAGACAGACAGACAGACAGACAGACAGACAGACAGACAGACAGACAGACAGACAGACAGACAGACAGACAGACAGACAGACAGACAGACAGACAGACAGACAGACAGACAGACAGACAGACAGACAGACAGACAGACAGACAGACAGACAGACAGACAGACAGACAGACAGACAGACAGACAGACAGACAGACAGACAGACAGACAGACAGACAGACAGACAGACAGACAGACAGACAGACAGACAGACAGACAGACAGACAGACAGACAGACAGACAGACAGACAGACAGACAGACAGACAGACAGACAGACAGACAGACAGACAGACAGACAGACAGACAGACAGACAGACAGACAGACAGACAGACAGACAGACAGACAGACAGACAGACAGACAGACAGACAGACAGACAGACAGACAGACAGACAGACAGACAGACAGACAGACAGACAGACAGACAGACAGACAGACAGACAGACAGACAGACAGACAGACAGACAGACAGACAGACAGACAGACAGACAGACAGACAGACAGACAGACAGACAGACAGACAGACAGACAGACAGACAGACAGACAGACAGACAGACAGACAGACAGACAGACAGACAGACAGACAGACAGACAGACAGACAGACAGACAGACAGACAGACAGACAGACAGACAGACAGACAGACAGACAGACAGACAGACAGACAGACAGACAGACAGACAGACAGACAGACAGACAGACAGACAGACAGACAGACAGACAGACAGACAGACAGACAGACAGACAGACAGACAGACAGACAGACAGACAGACAGACAGACAGACAGACAGACAGACAGACAGACAGACAGACAGACAGACAGACAGACAGACAGACAGACAGACAGACAGACAGACAGACAGACAGACAGACAGACAGACAGACAGACAGACAGACAGACAGACAGACAGACAGACAGACAGACAGACAGACAGACAGACAGACAGACAGACAGACAGACAGACAGACAGACAGACAGACAGACAGACAGACAGACAGACAGACAGACAGACAGACAGACAGACAGACAGACAGACAGACAGACAGACAGACAGACAGACAGACAGACAGACAGACAGACAGACAGACAGACAGACAGACAGACAGACAGACAGACAGACAGACAGACAGACAGACAGACAGACAGACAGACAGACAGACAGACAGACAGACAGACAGACAGACAGACAGACAGACAGACAGACAGACAGACAGACAGACAGACAGACAGACAGACAGACAGACAGACAGACAGACAGACAGACAGACAGACAGACAGACAGACAGACAGACAGACAGACAGACAGACAGACAGACAGACAGACAGACAGACAGACAGACAGACAGACAGACAGACAGACAGACAGACAGACAGACAGACAGACAGACAGACAGACAGACAGACAGACAGACAGACAGACAGACAGACAGACAGACAGACAGACAGACAGACAGACAGACAGACAGACAGACAGACAGACAGACAGACAGACAGACAGACAGACAGACAGACAGACAGACAGACAGACAGACAGACAGACAGACAGACAGACAGACAGACAGACAGACAGACAGACAGACAGACAGACAGACAGACAGACAGACAGACAGACAGACAGACAGACAGACAGACAGACAGACAGACAGACAGACAGACAGACAGACAGACAGACAGACAGACAGACAGACAGACAGACAGACAGACAGACAGACAGACAGACAGACAGACAGACAGACAGACAGACAGACAGACAGACAGACAGACAGACAGACAGACAGACAGACAGACAGACAGACAGACAGACAGACAGACAGACAGACAGACAGACAGACAGACAGACAGACAGACAGACAGACAGACAGACAGACAGACAGACAGACAGACAGACAGACAGACAGACAGACAGACAGACAGACAGACAGACAGACAGACAGACAGACAGACAGACAGACAGACAGACAGACAGACAGACAGACAGACAGACAGACAGACAGACAGACAGACAGACAGACAGACAGACAGACAGACAGACAGACAGACAGACAGACAGACAGACAGACAGACAGACAGACAGACAGACAGACAGACAGACAGACAGACAGACAGACAGACAGACAGACAGACAGACAGACAGACAGACAGACAGACAGACAGACAGACAGACAGACAGACAGACAGACAGACAGACAGACAGACAGACAGACAGACAGACAGACAGACAGACAGACAGACAGACAGACAGACAGACAGACAGACAGACAGACAGACAGACAGACAGACAGACAGACAGACAGACAGACAGACAGACAGACAGACAGACAGACAGACAGACAGACAGACAGACAGACAGACAGACAGACAGACAGACAGACAGACAGACAGACAGACAGACAGACAGACAGACAGACAGACAGACAGACAGACAGACAGACAGACAGACAGACAGACAGACAGACAGACAGACAGACAGACAGACAGACAGACAGACAGACAGACAGACAGACAGACAGACAGACAGACAGACAGACAGACAGACAGACAGACAGACAGACAGACAGACAGACAGACAGACAGACAGACAGACAGACAGACAGACAGACAGACAGACAGACAGACAGACAGACAGACAGACAGACAGACAGACAGACAGACAGACAGACAGACAGACAGACAGACAGACAGACAGACAGACAGACAGACAGACAGACAGACAGACAGACAGACAGACAGACCGACAGACCGACAGACAGACAGACAGACAGACAGACAGACAGACAGACAGACAGACAGACAGACAGACAGACAGACAGACAGACAGACAGACAGACAGACAGACAGACAGACAGACAGACAGACAGACAGACAGACAGACAGACAGACAGACAGACAGACAGACAGACAGACAGACAGACAGACAGACAGACAGACAGACAGACAGACAGACAGACAGACAGACAGACAGACAGACAGACAGACAGACAGACAGACAGACAGACAGACAGACAGACAGACAGACCGACAGACAGACAGACAGACAGACAGACAGACAGACAGACAGACAGACAGACAGACAGACAGACAGACAGACAGACAGACAGACAGACAGACAGACAGACAGACAGACAGACAGACAGACGCAACAAAAAAGTTTCAAAATCATCTGAAACGCAAAGATATATAAGCTCACACTACTATAGTATAGTAGTCGTGTGAGCTAAAATCGTAGGGCGCTTTGTACCACATTTTCTTTGTATATCGAGAGCCCGACGTTTTTTTCACAATAATACTACTATTTTTCGTTCATTATTGTTTTCAACTAATATTAAGAATTATTTTTAACTGTTTAGTTTAAAGCGTGTTAGTGTTTAGTTTAAAGCGTGTTAGTTTTTTTAACTATATTTATTTTTTACTTTTTAGTTTAATGTGCTGTGAAATCGTGTTTTTTAATTAACTATATTACGTCGGTATACTGGCAAAATACACTCAAAATCATTTTTTTTAGTTTTTGAGCCATGGTGAAACCTGGCCGTTACAACCAAATTTAAAAAATACATTAAATCACAGACTTCACAAAATCTATAAAATATTACTAAAATATCAAAAAATAACTTTTTTAACATAGGTACTTCATATCCAATATTCAATGCATAAATAGTGTAAAATTCAGGAGTTTCTCAATGAAATCAAATGTCTCAAATGTTGTTCCTAATTTCAAAACTTCTTAAAATGCGATTTTCTCAAAACTAATTTTTTGACTTAGTGTATGTTGCCAGTATACCGATGATTTATTTTCACAACAATACTAGTAATAATAAAAATAAATTATCCTGATCAGGATAATGAGAAAAACTTAATAAGGAATATTTCTTGTGGGGAGGGGAGCGAGACCTCATTAAGCCGTATTTTAACCTATTTTATTGTTTTATTCCTGAAATATATGAAAAATGTCTGCGAAATTATTAATCTTGGCGTTGTTACCGGTTCTTGATAAGTGTATACAAACTCTAAATTAAATTTGTTCGTTTTTGCAAAATTCTTAGGCTTGGGGGGGGGAGCGGATCCCCGAAGTACCCCCAAGGGTGCGCCTGGAAAATTATTGTATTGTCACCGGTTCTTGATAAGTGTACAAAGTTTAAATTAAATCTGTTCTTTTAAAGTAGGTCAAAATCTAGTCCAAAGGAGTCAGTTACAAACATACATACCTACCTACAAACATACAGGTGAAGCTAATAAAAGCGTGTCAAAAATAAGAAATTACAAAATACGAAAACTTTTATTTAAAACTTGTTATGTCCCCACAATTTTTATTCTGGTAACGGAGTTTTCAGAAATTAATTAAATCTGATCTGAAAAAAAAATAAAGCGACCTAAACACCCAGAACGACTGCGTTTTTCAGATGGCTGTACGTAAGTTAAAAATTTTCAAGGTAAAAGGCAGAAAAGCCATTTCGATATAGTAAGCCGATTTTAATGTGCAGCTACAGGTTTTTCAAAAGTCCGAAGAACCGAACCGAACCGGATAAACATACATACAAACAAACAAATGTCACAAAATATTTTTAAGTTATCTTAAAAAAAATTCCGTCGAACATAATACCTTTCCTAGCTTTTGCTGCACGAACTAGGAAAGTAAAAATTGGGACTGATAAAAACTGAAGTCTGAGTCCAAAAAGATAATGGGAGTTACATACAAAAACGGACAACTTTTATCTAATTTGACCTACAAACTGTGAATATAGGGTACAATAGTTAATAATAGGCTCATTATTTTTCAACTAAATTTAACTAAAGTTAAATTGGGACTACCTATTTAATTGACCAGAATTTTACTGACCAACAATTTTTTATAATTTTCGATGCAGAGCGAATTGTTTGAGGTTGAAACAAATCCTAACTAATAAATCAAAGCTACTACGACTTTTCCCCTGGCCTCTACCACTAAAAAATCAACTACTACCACCTCCCCCTAGAGTCTACCATCAAAAAATCAACTACTACCACCTTCCCCTAGCTTCTGCCACCAAAAAACCAACTACTACCACCTTCTCCTAGCTTCTACCAGCAAAAAACCAAATACTACTACCTTCCCCTAGCTTCTACCTGCAAAAAACTAACTACTACAACCTTCCCCTAGCTTCCACCAGCAAAAACCCAACTACTACCATCTTCCCCTAGCTTCTACCACCCAAAAACCAACTACTACCACCTTCCTATAGTTCTACCAGCAAAAAACTAACTACTACCACCTTCCCCTAGCTTCCACCAGCAAAAAACCAACTACTACCATCTTCCGCTAGCTTCTACCACACAAAAATTAACTACTACCACCTCCCCCTAGATTCTACCACCAAAAAATCAACTACTACCACCTCCCCCTATCTTCTACCAGCAAAATACCAACTACTACCATATTCCCCTAGATTCTACTACACAAAAACCAACTACTACCACATTCTCTTAACTTCTACCAGCAAAAAACCAACTACTACCATCTTCCCCTAGCTTCTACCACTCAAAAACCAACTACTACCACCATCCCCTAGCTTCTACCAGCAAAAAACCAACTACTACCATCTTCCCCTAGCTTCTACCACCCAAAATCCAACTACTACCACCTTCCCCTAGCTTCTACCAGCAAAAAACTAACTACTACCACCTTCTCCTAGCTTCTACCAGCAAAAAACCAACTACTACCACCTTCCCCTAGCATCTACCAGCAAAAACTAACTACTACCACCTTCCCTTAGCTTCCACCAGCAAAAAATCAACTACTACCATCTTCCCCTAGCTTCTACCACTCAAAAACCAACTACTACCACCTTTCCCTAGCTTCTACCAGCAAAAAACTAACTACTATCACCCTCCCTTAGCTTCCACCAGCAAAAACTAACTACTACCACCCTCCCTTAGCTTCCACCAGCAAAAAACCACTACTACTGCCATCTTCCCCTAGCTTTTACCACCCAAAAACCAACTACTACCACCTTCCCCTAGCTTCTACCAGCAAAAAAACTAACTACTACCACCTTCCCCTAGCTTTTATCAGCAAAAAACTAACTACTACCACCTTCCCCTAGCCTCTACCAGCAAAAAACCAACTACTACCACATTCCCCTAGTTTCTACAACCAAAAAAATTAACTACTACCACCACCCCCTAGCTTCTACCACCCAAAACCCAACTACTACCACCTTCCCCTAGCTTCTGCCATCAAAAAACCAACTACTACCACCTCCCCCTAGCTTCTACCAGCAAAAAAACAACTGCTACCACCTTCCCCTAGATTCTACCAGCAAAAAACCAACTACTACCACCTCCCCCTAGAGTCTACCATCAACAAATCAACTACTACCATCTCCCTCTAGCTTCTACCCGCAAAAAAACCAACTAATACCACCTCCCCTAGCTTCTACCACCAAAAAACCAACTACTACCACCTTTACCTAGCTTCTACCAGCAAAAAACCAACTACTACCATCTTCCCCTAGCTTCTACCACCCAAAAACCAACTACTACCGCCTTCCCCTAGCTTCTACCAGCAAAAAACCAACTACTACCACCTCCCCCTAGAGTCTACCATTAAAAAATCAACTACTACCACCTTCCCCTAGCTTCTGCCACCAAAAAACCAACTACTGCCACCTTCCCTTGTAACGTGTGATTTTTACGTTTAAGGCAACGTTACATATTTGTTTATTCAGGTAAATAATCAAGGCTCTTCGACTCGTCTTTCTGTACACAAATTAAGGGTATTTTATAGAGCTAGGTTTGGAGGTTATATAGTGTCTAGGAAGTTACCTTAAAAGGAGGCATTCCATCGAATTACTGTGGACACACAGGTTTCGGGAAAATCACATAAAAACTTTTGATTGTTTTGTTTTTATATGTGGAATTTTGTGATTGCTTTGTCGTTCACGAGAATAAACAGCTGGGGAATAGCGGCGTTGCCGCATCACAAATGGTTTCAGTAACAGGAAGGAAACATTTAGATGAACATTTCATTCCCTTACGATTATTTTCGAGGATATTGGGACAATCCGAACCTCATATCCTTCACGGATTAACTAGTTTTGATAGTACGAAAACATATTTGGGTCGATCAGGAACAACCGAGGCTCCGCCCCTTTGATATCTTTATTAATTTGATAGGAAAGGAAATGCAGTAGTTCAGTGTGTATTTTTAGGTTCAGGTTCAGAAACAACTTTATTAATGTAGAAATGTTTTACAAAAATGGCGTCAAACCATATGAATCTTAGAGAAAACATTTATAAAGAGCAAAGGAAACTTTTGACTAAGACTGTAAATAAAATACAACTAAATTCTACACTCAGTATAGCTTTACTCATATGGGAATTGGTTGAGTGTTCGAATATTCCTGGGTTTGATGCAAGCTCTGATCTCCAGTAATTGATTTTACAGTTGATGGTTTCAATGCTGAGCTTCATATAGTCCGTCTGGTTATTTTCCTTCTACTTGATATGTTGGCAGGGGTCCGGTAGGCAAATGTTCGGTCTATGTATGGAGGGTGTCTCGATGTCCTTGTTATAAAAATTTCAACCGTGGAAATAGATCCGACAACACCTTAACGCGCGTTTTACGTATTTTTAAATTTCCCATTGGTCGGTGCTGGCCCCTATATACCGGTATGGAACTATTGGTGTATTTCCTCATTGGTTAGTTTGAAAACCGCGGGTTTTTCTTCCAGTCTTGCCACCGAAAGTAGAGATTTTTTGGCGAAAAAGTTTTTTTTATAAATAGGTTTGCATCCTTTATTTGAATTTAACCGGGAAGATTAGGTTGGTACTATTGCGTTTTACTGTCCCCACTCCCCACCAAATCTTCGAACGGTTTCCGGTGGCTTCATATTTTTGTGCTCTCGACAAAGTGCTTTGTCTCTCTTCCTAAAGAATTTTGGCTGGGCTGCTGTATTTTAATTAAGATCTTCTTTGTAAAACATTGATATTAAAACACTGTGGCGCACGTAAAATTTTCTTATTTCTGAACCCCCCCTTCTCCGCTGTATAAAAGTTACCGGGCATATCAATGTTTTACCTAGCTGGAAAATACAGTTCTGCTTCCAGATATTTGTTTAATTATTCAGTGGTTTTGTTGTGTCACAAGCTGGCAAATTGGTATTATTCTAATTACAGTGTCACAAAATGGCAGCAACGTCTTTAAGCTGCCACAAATGTCACCCAACGCATTTTAATTAGGCCACAAATTGGCGCCCAACGTGTGTTTTAGCTAGTTTTTTTTAACATCTGATGTAATTTTTTTGTTCTTTTTTTAATTTGGAAAAAAAAACTTACTTTTTGAATTTTTTTGATTTTTTTTTAAATTTTTTTTGTGGTACAGCCAAAGCCAGGTTAAAAGCTTTCAGTGACTGTCGGTGTTTTTTGATACCCAATCAATTTTTTTTAATGAAGAACAAGATCATTGGTTTTCGGAAATAACACTTTTTAAATATTTTTTTGGTAATATTGGTTGATTTGGAACTCGTTTTGTTGTTTTAGTGATTCTCATAGTTTTTTGTTAGCTTATCTTCACAAGTTTTTCTTGGAAAATAAAATATTCATTTTTATGTATTAAGGAAGAATAAGTGGATAAAAAACATGGGAGTTTTTATTGAACGGAGTCCAACTCATGTCTTAATTCTTTAAAGTTTTTTGTATGAAAAACATGTTTTAATTTTTTAAACTTTTTTTAAGAAAAATAAATACAACAATGTAAATTTACTTCAATTTTTTTTGTTGATTTATAGGTGGATGGACCTCCAGACATGGTCTTTTTATGTTTTAAATATATGACATAGGTAGTGTATTTTTTCATTCTAACAATTTTTTTTGCAGGTTGCCTACTACTAATATGTTATTATTTCCTGCTTGTGATAAGATAGAAATGGTTTCACAGATTATTTTGTAGTGCAGTCAATTTATTTAGGTCAACAGGTTATTTTTTTGGTGATTTTAATTTTTTGTGGGATATCACCACTTGGTATTTGGAATATTTTTACAGGGTTTCACACAAATTTTTCTTGGCTAGGTTGTTATAAAGTAAATATAGCTTAACAGCTAGTAGATTTGTTTAGTTGAAAGTATTAATTAGTAATGAAAGAAAAGGAAAATGCGTTTATTTTGCTTTGTCATTTTCTTTTCTTGTTTTTTTTGGTGGTAACTGTTGATGACAATTAAGATCTTACGTCACTCAGTTACATCGGGTCAGAGGAGGGTACTACTTATAGTTAGCTCGGAAGTTTAGGGAACACAAGGCTAAAATTCCTAGAGCAACATATTGGCTGAAGATCAACGCCAAGAGGTCCAGTTAACATTTTTTTTTGGAGTATTTTTTTGTAGGACAGTTTTTTAGGTCTTTGGTTGCCAGTTTAGTTGTCTAGTTGTGTTTCGTGACTGGTAAATTTTTTTTTTTTGGTAGAAAATACAGCGTCGGGCTTTGGAGTGCATTTTTTTTAAAAATGACCTACGGGTATTTCTATCAATTAAAGTTTTTCTGGTTCACAATTATTTTTTTCTGTATTTTTTTCTGCGTTCAGGTCATAGCTTGGTCATGGCCAATGGAGAGCAAACATTTATGTTTGAGCCTTGAGAAGTTTGCCTGCTCCGGATTGAATACAGAGAAAATGAATTTGAAGCCCAACTAGATATAATACCACAAAAGAAATGTTTAGCTGAGACAGATATAGATATAATTTTTTTTTATTTTTTTTAGTTCATTTGTAAAGTTCAGTAATTTTTTTTTAGTAATGTCATTGTGAGGACGTGAAATTGGTCAGTGAATTTAAGAGAGACTTTCAACTAAATATAAATGCTAGGCGGGGGTAATTGGTAAAAATATTTCAAAATTTTACTACTTTTTTAAATAATTTAATTTTTCTTAAAAAGATTATTTTTTCTCGGTAAACATAACTTCTCGAATTCTTGTTTGGTCTAAACGGTTTGTATAGTGGTCGTAGTTTTAAAGGGAGACCAGACAGGTTATATTTTTTTTGGGGACCAAACAGGAATTTCTTGAGTTACAAAAGGTGAACTTTTTTTTGTCTTAGTTGATCAGGCAGGAATAAATAAATCTTTTTACTTCCGAATCATAATTTTAAATAACAAGATTTATTGGTTAAGTGTTTGGGTCTTATAGGAAAAAACGTTTTGTTTTTGAGGATACTGGTATGATATGGAATTATTTTAATTTCATGCTAAATGTTGTTTGACGGCAGATATGCTAGCCTTCAGTTTTTCGTTAGTTTGCATTTCAGGACAGTGGCGTGTACTTAAGGGGGCCTGTCATCTGCGCCCATTGTAAAGCAACTTCCAACTTACTTGCTTAGCTTTTTCACTTAATCTTCGTTTTGTTGCTTCTGAAATTAAAGCGTTATGTTGGATAACGATGGATGGTGTTAGACTAAGAAAGTACCTAGGTATTTGTGGATGAAAACTTGGAAGTTGTGGACAATCGGGAAATAATTTTTTTTTATTTCATTTCATTTTTTTTTAATTTTAAAATAATTCCATACTGATGACCTCAAATAATGAAGCAAATTTTTAAATTACAATACACTTTTGTGGAATAGATGGGAAAGTGTTCAGGTTAAACAATAAATTTAAGATCATTAATTTCTAAAAAAGGATTTCAACCTAAGAATAAATTTAAAACCAATAGGTTTTCTTTGATGCGACTAAACAATGAAGAGGGCATATATTTTTTGTGTTATGCATAATATGATAGTAGTACCTTTTGTATTGCAATAATTAGGGGTTTTCCTCCCGCGAGCTGGGTGGAAATGGAAGAAATGTTTGGTTCGGAGTGTAGAAATCGAGGAACGAGGACTTCCTGCTAATCTTTTTAGGATTTCGCAACTTCGGTTTTCGCTAAATTAAAATACATCCAAATTTGGCCTACAGGCTGAATCTCACATCTTCCAGGACCTTGCAGATTTGCGGAGAAAGACAACTTTTGTAATCTGTTTAGTTATGATAGGAATTAAAATAGTAACATGCACATGAGGGAACTAGATATATTTAGGTTAAAAAGTAGTAAGAACACTGATCTGAACAATTTTCCATAATAGTGTCCTATTTTCACAGGGTGCTTCAAAATACCTTCACCTTTCTTTGAAATAAGATATTGTTTCGCCTGTGGGAGTTTGACCGTTTAAAAAAAATATATAGGGTCCAGATGGGATTGGAATGGAAATCACAAGTTTTTGGGTTTTATTGACATTATACTTAGGGAATAGGGGAAATGTCAAATAAAAAGTTTTTGGGTTTAGGCCTAGTTTTGTTGAGATAACAAAAGTTTAATTGGGGCCGGGAGTTTTATTATGCTCTTTTAAAAATTAATGTAATAGTTTTTGGTTCTTGATTTTGTTTTCTGGGTTTTACGCAGGATTATTCGCAACTGTTTCATTTCAAAATGTCATTTGTAAGTGATAGGCTCTCATTAGCCCTTTTACATTTGGTAATTTTGCTTTGACTAATAGTTGTGGAAAGGGCCCAACTTAATTTTATATCTCGTAAACACCGGGAATAAGGATCTGAGGATGCATTAAGCAGTAAATTTTTTTTTTGATTAGATGTTGTGTGTAAAGACACTTGAGTAGGCAGATTTAGTTTTACAACGTTCTTATAGGTGAACCTTGAAATTGTTTTCATATTTATTTTTTTTTGAAGGTGCACACAAGTTAATTCTTTAAAGGGTTGAGTGCAAAGTTTAAAACTTAGGTTCACATTATTATAGTGGTACAGTAAATAAGTACTCACGTTGTTTGTTTCCTTATATAATAATTTTAAACAAATATACTAACATCGTTTGTTTTTTTTTGGAACATAAATATTTTTTAACTTTTCCTAAACTGATTGGTTTTTTGCAATTACGATTTTTAGACCTTATGATTCTTAAGTAAATTTAATTTTCAACATTTTTTTGTATAGTAAATTAATTTTTCTAGCTCATTTACTTTTCACATTGCCACAGTTTTGGGAGAGGAAAGGGAATTGACAACTGTTTTTTAAAAGAAAAGAACAAAAACTGTTGCATGACAACTCTAATAAGATTTTTCTGGTGTTGATTTTATTTAATTTTTTTTTAAGGTTCACTAATAGGAGCTGCAACCCCACTTAAACATTTTTAATTTTTTTTTGGAAATATTTTTTAAATATTTTTTTTAATTTTTTTTAAGAAGGGAAACTTGATTTTCTTGTTGCAAAGATTTTTTTTTGGTGCATAGTAGTACCTTGCCCTACAATGATTGTACCAGTTTATTTAAATATTTTTTTTCTGAATTAAATTATAATTTCATTTCGAACCCTCGCGTTTTAACAACCTATCATCATTTGTTTTAATTTTTTTCTCCTTACTCCAAACCAGGGTAGAATAATATTTTGAAAATTTTAGTCAGCCACTAATTAATTTTTTTTTATTATTGGGCTACTAAAATTTTATTTTTAAATTTTTTTGGACACCTTCCGGTACGATCCTAGGGTCTTCTTGACCATGGTTTGCATCAATTTAGTTAAAATTTTGGGAATTTCATTTTAACGATTATTAGATAGTTGCAGTCCTACCAAGACGTTATTTGTGTAAATTTTTTATTACCATCGGTAATTTTTTTTTTTAATTTTCTTTAAATTTTTTTTAATTACACACAACGTCCTTACTAGTCTAATTCGACGCAATTTCAGCGAGCGGTTTTTTTTTAATTGAGCATATTTTACGATTTCTATAACATGAACATCTGTTCCGATGTTTATTGCGTTCACTTATATATTAAGGGATGATGTGACCTTAAGCAATGCATGTTTCGTGTAAACTCATAGTAGGTAAGCAGGTTAAAGTGGGTTTTGATTTATTCTTTGTAGAAAAATCATTGTATACGGCGATTTGAGTTTTTTTTTGAGGAGTTTATTAGTGGAGCCGTTCTGCAATAGCAGGAGTATACCCTAGCGTTAACTGTGTACAACAGCTTTGGGATTTTTTTGTTATAGGTAGTCTGTTGTACGTTCCATTTAGGGATTAATTTACCTATTCGGTTGCTGAGGTAAACAAACATCACTTAACTTTAATTTTAATCCATTTCAGCTAGGATAAGGGCAATTATTTTTTTTTGGTTTTACTGACGCAGGAGTGGAACATAAGACCTAAACACTGCCAAAACTCTTGTCTCTCTTTTATTTTTTTAACTTTTTTTTTATGGCTACTTGTTAATTCTAATTTAGGATTTAAGTAGTTATTTCTCTCTGCAAGGTTGGACGGCATAGTTGGTTGTACAAATACCTAATATAAACTATGATTACATTTTTAAATGCAAATAAATTTTATTTTCTTACTGCTCCGGTGTTCCTCGATTTTGTTCGCGTCTGCCCGTATTTAAGTTTTATATTTTCTACATTTGTGAGAAAATTTATAGTGATTTTCACTAGTGAGTTTAAAGTGAACTTTGTGTTTGTTATTGCGTGGTTTAGTTTTTATAATTGGGAGGTATAATTAAGAGGTTTAAAGTTTAAAGTTTCAATATAAAAGGCACCATGGCTATTTCTTTGAGTCGGTTGTCTGACATAAGGTACTTAGTCAAGGACGAATTAATCTATGAGTTAACATGGAGAGGCATAGCTATTGGATCGGTGGAAGAGATGAAACAACAGCTTATGCTGATCAAACAAAGAGAAAAGACTGATGCAAGTATGAGATACCCTCCGTATCCCTTTAAATTTGGCCAGGATGCTTTTAGCTGCATGAAGAAGCTAGATAGTCTAGTACCGCTGGTAGAGAAGTTCTCTGGTACGAGCAAAGGGGGAGAGTTTAGAAAAATCGCTGTAAGGTTGGAACATGTGTTAGCCAGGATAAATAACATGAATCCGTCTAACTTTGAAGAAAGTCAAACCAAAGGCATACTGGTTGCGGAAACCTTGAGTTTGATTTGGAGGTTGCAGAGCCAAGCAACAGATCTGCTAAGAGTTGGCGTGACCTCAGATGATGATGAAGCATCTGAAACCCAATCAACGAGTAGAAGCTCAGACCACTCAACAAATGCTGGCAACACACCAAACCAGCCTCATTTCCCGCAACCACAGCTCTCGAGCACACAGTCGGTCATTGCTCCATTGCAAATGCAAGTGCTTACAAACCCGACTCAAACACCAGTACAAGCACAACCCCCAATGCTGATCCAGAATGATGGTGCATCAGCTTTTCATTATCAACAACCGTCTACCGGTCCTTTGAGTTTAGCTGCCCTCCAAAGTAGCATAGCACCAATTGCTCAGTTACGACCATTTTCATGTTCGTCGCCAGTACCAATGTCAAGTGATCCTGGTACTTCATATCATGTTGCACCTGTACCTCCGCATAAGTGGAACTTAAAGTTTACAGGCGAGAGGGGTACGATCTCCATCACCGCATTTTTTGAGAGAGTGGACGAGTTAAGTCAGGCGAGAGGAGTTAGCAAAAAGGTTCTACTGAACTCAGGCATTGATCTTTTTGAAAAGTCAGCCTATACTTTTTATAAAGATGTTTGAAGAGAAGTCCATACATGGGAACAGCTGGAACAGAGGTTCATGGCAGAATATCTTCCTTCTTCATATATCGAGAAGCTATTGAAGGAGATTCAAAAACGTAAACAAGGCCCTGGAGAGTCTATAGGGACCTATATTGCTGTCATGAACACGTATTTCCAAAGACTTGGCTGTCCTGTTTCTGAAGAGGCGAAATTAGCTTTCGTCTTGAGAAATATCGCGGACATTTATAAGAAAGGGTTAATTGCTACTGAGGTCAATAGCCTATCACATTTAAAAGATTTGAGTCGTAGAATAGACCAGAGATATGGGTTAGAGGAGGAGAATTTTACTCCTAGAAGAAACCAATCTATTGAACCTGACTTGGCCTACGTTGACGTAGAGAGCGATTTTGACGATTTTCCAACAGGGGTTGATGCAATTCAAATATCAGGTGCCGGGACATCAAATCAACAGAATTTGAATATTCCTGATAATAGATTTAACAGAGATAGACAGCAGCCAGCAAGCAGTTTCGCTGCTAGAGCTGATAGAGACAGACAGCAACCAGCTAGTGGTCAGTCTAGTGTAAACGACAGAGATGGACAACCACCACAGGGTGTTAGACCTGGTAGGGCGAATAGGGACGTTGTTTGTTATAGATGCAACCAAACAGGGCACATGGCAATCGGGTGCGCATTATCTAGAGGTAAGCAATGTTATTCGTGTGGACAGGCAGGGGTTACAGTAAGAGAATGTCGTAATTGTAATCGTCAGGGAAACGGACCCAGGCGCTCGTAGGTGGTCGACCTTCGAGTCAGCCTGAACAAGCATCGACCGATAGGCTAACGTACGTCTTAGATTATGTGATAAGTCATGCTCGTAAAGATGAGAGGCCTTATTTAGAAGTGAATGTGCTCGGAAATAAGTTATTAGGTTTGTTGGATTCCGGGGCTTCACGTACCTTTTTAGGGAATCATGGTTGGTCAATCATCGAGAGGTTTGGTTTTTCACTTGATACGACAAAGAAGACGAGTTGTATTGTGGCAAATGGTCAAAGCACGAGTAGTATTGGAACAGTGCAGCTTCCTATGCGAGTTCAGGATAAATTTAGGTTAATAGAGGTCGTCGTCGTTCCTGAGTTGCCGCACACTTTGATTTTAGGATTAGATTTTTAGATTTCGATGGGTATAGTACCGAACTTAAGTACTAATGAGTGGCATTTTGCCGATAATAAAGATGTGATTTGTTCTTTAGAAACATCAGACCAACAAACAACTCTTACACCTTATGAATCAGAACGACTAGAGGAATTGGTCGTTAAATATAAGAATATGATGGGTGACTCACTGGGATGTACAGACAGGGTAGAGCATAAGATTACAACAGATGCAGCACCGATAAGACAACGTTCTTATAAGGTCTCACCGGTCATTCAAAAACTTATTGATGACGAAATCGACGAAATGCTAAAAATGGATGTGATAGAACGTAGTAGTAGTTCATGGGCTTCACCAGTGGTAATGGTTCAAAAGAAAAACACAAAGAAATATCGTTTCTGTGTAGACGACCGCAAATTGAACTCAGTGACGGCGCGTGATAGTTATCCTTTACCACTCGTATCCGAGACTCTTGACAAGTTGAAAGATGCTAAATACTTGTCAACTTTAGATATCAAAAGCGCTTATTGGCAAGTACCAATGGAGGAATCATCGAAGCCACTAACAGCATTCATCTGTCGACGAGGTCTCTTTCAATTTAAGCGGTTACCATTTGGTCTTTATAATGCACCTGCAACTTGGCAGAGACTCATAGATAGCATCATAGGAAACGATTTAGACCCCTACGTGTACGTATATCTCGATGACCTCGTAATTGTCACACAGAGCTTTTCTGAACATCTTAGAATTCTTGAGGAAGTCCTACGAAGATTGCAGAATGCAAAGATAACGGTAAGTTGGGAAAAATGCCAACTGTGTAGGCCAGAAATGACTTATTTAGGATTCGTAGTGGACCGTCGAGGCATCCGAGTTGACCCTAATAAAATTAAAGCCATGTTAGAGCTCCAGAGGCCAAGAACTGTCAGAGAAGTTCGTAGAGTTGTAGGTACAATATCCTGGTATAGACGTTTCATAGAGAATTTTTCAGCGATAATAGCTCCGACTACAGCTCTAACTAAGAAAAATCAAAAGTTCGATTGGACTCCAGACTGCGAAAGAGCATTTATTAAGATTAAGGAACTTTTAGTGACTGCACCGATTCTTACATGTCCAGATTATACCAAAGAATTTGTCATTCAAACAGACGCATCAGGATATGGAATAGGAGCATGTTTAACGCAACCTTATCCTGAGGGAGACAAAGTCATATGCTACTTGAGTCGATCTTTGACTAAGCAAGAACGTGTTTACACGACCACCGAGCGAGAATGTTTGGCATTGGTTTGGGCGATAGAGAAGCTCCGGCCTTATATTGAGGGGATCTCATTTAAGGTCATAACAGATCATTTTAGCTTAAAATGGCTTCATAGCTTGAAAGAGCCCAGTGGAAGACTTGCTCGTTGGTCTGTAAAACTGCAGCAATATGACTTTGAAGTAATCCATCGGAAAGGGAAAGATTTAGTTGTCCCGGACATGTTGTCTCGCGCAGTACCCATGATTGATACAATTTCGCAGCCCAGAGACGTTTCAACAGCAATTAAAGATCGATGGTACCAAAATATGGTAAAGAGGGTCGTGGAATCACCGTTAAAATTTATGAACTGGAGATACACTGATAATAAGTTGTATAAATATGTCAAACAAGAATACCCTCAACTTTCACCGTCTAACGAATATTGGAAAGAGGTAGTACCCAAAGATCATAGGCGTAGAATTATTGGAGAAGCTCACGATCCTCCTACCGCAGGACACATGGGTGTGTATAAAACCTTCCACAGACTGGCAGAAAAATATTATTGGCCAAAAATGCGCCAGGACGTGGCAACTTTTGTAAAGAAATGCTTTGTCTGTGCAGCTCATAAAGGTGATACACAAGGTGTATCTGATCAGATGATATCTCACCCAAAACCAACTCGTCCTTGGGAAATTATTTCAACAGATTTATGTGGACCCCTACCTCGTTCGACAAAGGGTAATTGCTGGATTCTCGTCGTTACGGACTATTTGAGTAAGTTTTCCTTAGTTTTTCCAATGCGAACAGCCCCTACTCAAGCTGTTGTCAAGCATCTTGAGGAGCAAGTATTTATGGTCTTCGGAGTACCCCGTTTGATACTTTGTGATAATGGCTCTCAGTACAAAAGTAACGAGTTAGTTTAAGCGTTTTGCGGAGAGTTATCAGGTTAAAATTCACTATAATCCGTACTATCACCCCAGAGCGAATCCAACAGAAAGGACGAATCGCACGTTAAAAACCATGTTATGTTGTTATGTGAAAGACAACCACAGGAAGTGGGACGAACAAATACATAAACTTGCCTGCGCGATTCGTACTGCAACCCATGAGACAACCAGGCTGTCTCCTTTCTTTGTTAATTTTGGTAGGAATATGTGTTTATCAGGAAAAGATTACTCCAACCCAGTTTTGTTATCTGAAGAGAATGGTGTACAATCCGCAGCTGAAACTAAGAACGAAGATTTCCGGAAGCTCTATGCTGATGTTAAGAGAAGGTTAGAGGTGGCAGGAAAGAAAAACGTAGTTCAGTATAATTTGTGTACAAGGGTACCCAACTTTGTTGTGGGTCAGCGTGTTTGGAAGAAAAATTATGTGTTGTCAGATGCTGCGAAGTTTTTCTCGAAGAAGTTAGCACCGAAATTCGTTGGTCCTTATGTGATTAGGAATAAAATTTGTCCATGGATATTTGAGCTTCAGGAACCATCGGGTAAAGTACTGCCAGGGAGCTGGCATGCCAAAGACCTTAAGTCTGCAGCGGACCTCTCCGATTAACCTTTTTAGGTTAATCGTCTTGAAGTTGGGGGGGGATTATGTAACGTGTCATTTTTACGTTTAAGGCAACGTTACATATTTGATTATTCAGGTAAATAATCAAGGCTCTTCAACTCGTCTTTCTGTACACAAATTCAGGGTATTTTATAGAGCTAGGTTTGGAGGTTATATAGTGTCTAGGAAGTTACCTTAAAAGGAGGCATTCCATCGAATTACTGTGGACACTACGCACATCGCATTATCTGGACATCGTAATTGGAATTTAAGATCACAGGTTTCGGGAAAATCACATAAAAACTTTTGATTGTTTTGTTTTTATCTGTGGAATTTTGTGATTGCTTTGTCGTTCACGAGAATAAACAGCTGGGGAATAGCGGCGTTGCCGCATCACAAATGGTTTCAGTAACAGGAAGGAAACATTTAGATGAACATTTCATTCCCTTACGTTTATTTTCGAGGATATTGGGACAATCCGAACCTCATGTCCTTCACGGATTAACTAGTTTTGATAGTACGAAAACATATTTTGGTCGACCAGGAACAACCGAGGCTCCGCCCCTTTGATATCTTTATTAATTTGATAGGGAAAGGATAAAATAAATACGAGTTATGCACTTTTTCGACTAAAAGAATAAACAAAATCGTGTGAGTTAACATCTGAACACTCTTGTGCCGAGTTTAAGCAGTAGTTCAGTGTGTATTTTTAGGTTCAGGTTCAGAAACAACTTTATTAATGTAGAAATGTTTTACAAAAATGGCGTCAAACCATATGAATCTTAGAGAAAACATTTATAAAGAGCAAAGGAAACTTTTGACTAAGACTGTAAATAAAATACAACTAAATTCTACACTCAGTATAGCTTTACTCATATGGGAATTGGTTGACTGTTCGAATATTCCTGGGTTTGATGCAAGCTCTGATCTCCAGTAATTGATTTTACAGTTGATGGTTTCAATGCTGAGCTTCTTATAGTCCGTCTGGTTATTTTCCTTCTACTTGATATGTTGGCAGGGGTCCAGTAGGCAAATGTTCGGTCTATGTATGGAGGGTGTCTCGATGTCCTTGTTATAAAAATTTCAACCGTGGAAATAGATCCGACAACACCTCAATGCGCGTTTTACGTATTTTTCAATATCCTCTTGGTCGGTGCTGGCCCCTATATACCGGTATGGAACTATTGGTGTATTTCCTCATTGGTTAGTTTGAAAACCGCGGGTTTTTCTTCCAGTCTTGCCACCGAAGGTAGAGATTTTTTGGCGAAAAAGTTTTTTTTATAAATAGGTTTGCATCCTTTATTTGAATTTAACCGGGAAGATTAGGTTGGTACTATTGCGTTTTACTGTCCCCACTCCCCACCAAATCTACGAACGGTTTCCGGTGGCTTCATATTTTTGTGCTCTCGACAAAGTGCTTTGTCTCTCTTCCTAAAGAATTTTGGCTGGGCTGGTGGCCGTCTTGTGGTGTCGCCATTGTTTTGTGGTTATTGGCATTGCAGTAGTTGCTAATTATACCCAAGACGGTATAATAGTGAGTCCCTCGTGTTTAGGCGAATCCTAAAGTGACGCTCGCACCCTGTTGAAGGGGACTTAAGTCGGCCTACGCCGTTTCTACAGAAAGAGCAGTGGTAAGTTCGATTTTATTTTTTTCATTTTTTTTATTATTTGAGGACTCTTCAAGATATTATTTGCCTCCCAAATTGTAATTATTTTTCGTGTGAAATGTACTTTTTTTTGACAAAAGACGTGGGGAATTTTTGGCGTTTTTATATTTTTCTTTTAACCACGTGTTGGATAAAAACTATATATTGTTTTTCTCCTTTGTCTACAGCCCTGTCCATTTCATCGACGGCTGTGCTGGACGCTGGTGGGAAGCCGGACGAGCCAGTTGTAACCCTGGTAAAGGTACGTTAGGGTTATTTTAGTTCATCTGTTTAAATCTACTTTATTTTATTGAGTCGACATGGGGTTCTCGATTTAAGTTACTCGGTGCAAAATTGACGAATTCCAGGAAACTGAAACATTTCATTTTCCACAGGGTTTTATGCTCGGGGCAAGGAACCATCAACACTTGAGACCATGTGCTGCCCTAGCGTGATGTGCTAAGCGGCAGTAGGGGAGGCGCGAACAAACCAGGACCGGAGTAGCAGGAGAACAACACCATGTTTTAGAGGAATGTCGGAGTACACCACTTCCAGGTTTACACAATAAAACACATTTTTATTTAATCACAAGATAATCAAAGGACCAAGGTAGGAGCAAGTAGACATTTAGTTATAATCTTTTCATATAAATTTTCAATATAATTTAGACATAATCTTTCCATATAAATTTTCAATATATTTTTAACACTTCTTGTGAACGCAAGATAAAGGTATGACGTCATGACCACCATTTTGCGGCATAACTATTTTTATTGTACAATTGAAAAAGCCCTGCTAGTTTGTTCCAACTTTGGATTCATCCTTATTTTGTCTTTACCTATGATAATTTCTATTTTACCCCTAGATTTCAATTTAAAATATACAAGATGAACTAAATTTTTGTGTTATTTGTACAACCCAATGACCAACTTTGCAGAGACAAAAAGAGAGATAAGGTTATATTTTTTAGCGGTTTCTTTACACTGTTTTACCTCATGGGGTAGATCTCGGACTGGGTTGCTGTCTGTCTCATTCTACCTAGCGTAGAATGATGACAACAGATATTTGGTCCAGACCTCCCCTATGACGGAATAATTTGGAAGTATATATATTTTTTTTTATCGTTTATATAACTGAGTCTCACACTACTGACTCAGATGTAGGTACACTATGACCTGTTAAAGGAGTCCATCTACCTGTAAAGTGCTTCTAGTTTTGTCATCTTAATTCAATCTTTTAGAGTTTTATTCTGTTTATTTTTCTTTTTGGTTTTTTAATTACAAAAATATTCTGGAAGCCTTGGAAGTAAGTAGAATTTCATTGTTTGGCTACAAGGTTTGGGTTGAACTGTATTTTAATTAAGATCTTCTTTGTAAAACATTGATATTAAAACACTGTGGCGCACGTAAAATTTTCTTATTTCTGAACCCCCTCTTCTCCGCTGTATAAAAGTTACCGGGCATATCAATGTTTTACCTAGCTAGAAAATACAGTTCTGCTTCCAGATATTTGTTTAATTATTCAGTGGTTTTGTTGTGTCACAAGCTGGCAAATTGGTATTATTCTAATTACACTGTCACAAAATGGCAGCAACGTCTTTAAGCTGCCACAAATGTCACCCAACGCATTTTAATTAGGCCACTCCCTTAACCTCTACCAGTAAAAAATCAACTACTAGTACCTTCCCCTAGCTTCTACCACCCAAAAACCAACTACTACCACCTTCTCCTAGCTTCTACCAGCAAAAAACCAACTACTACCACCTCCCCCTAGAGTCTACCATCAAAAAATCAACTACTACCACCTTCCTTTAGCTTCTGCCGCCAAAAAACCTACTACCACCACCTCCCCCTAGATTCTACCACCAAAAAATCAACTACTACCACCTTCCGAAGTTAATCCGAAGCTAGGGGAATGTGGTAGTAGTTGATTTTCAGGTGGTAGAATTTAGGGGGAGGTGGTAGTAGTTGGCTTTTTGCTAGTAGAAGATAGGGGAAGGTGGAAGTAGTTGGTTTTTTGCTGGTAGAAGCTAGGGGAATGTGGTAGTAGTTGATTTTCAGGTGGTAGAATCTAGGGGGAGGTGGTAGTAGTTGATTCTGTGCTGGTAGAAGCTAGGGGAAGGTTAGTTGGTTTTTTGGTAGTAGAAGCTAGGGGGAGGTGGTAGTAGTTGATTTTTTGGTGATAGAATCTAGGGGGAGGTGGTTGTAGTTGATTTTTTAGTGGTAGAGGCCAAGGGAAGGTGGTAGTAGTTGGTTTTTTGGTGGCAGAAACTAGAGGAAGGTAGTAGTAGTTGATTTTTTGGTAGTAGACTCTAGGGGAAGGTGGTAGTAGTTGATTTTTTAGTGGTAGAGGCCAGGGGAAAGCGGTAGTAGTTGGCTTTTTGCTGGTAGAAGCTTGGGGGAGGTGGTAATAGTTGATTTTTTGGTGGTAGAATCTAGGGGGAGCTGGTAGTAGTTGATTTTTTAGTGGTAGAGGCCAGGGGAAAGTGGTAGTAGTTGGTTTTTTGCTGGTAGACTCTAGGGGGAGGTGGTAGTAGTTGATTTTTTAGTGGTAGAGGCCAGGGGAAAGTGGTAGTAGTTGGGTTTTTGCCGGTAGAAGCTAGGGGGAGGTGGTAGTAGTTGATTTTTTGGTTGTAGAAGCTAGGGCAATGTAGTAGTAGTTGGTTTTTTGCTGGTAGAAGCTAGGGGAAGGTGGTAGTAGTTGATTTTTTGAAGGTAGACTCTAGGGGGAGGTGGTAGTAGTTGGTTTTTTGCTGGTAGAAGCTAGGGGAAGGTGGTAGTAGTTGGTTTTTGGGTGGTAAAATCTAGGAGAATGTGGTAGTAGTTGATTTTTTGTTGGTAGAGTCTAGGGGAAGGTGGTAGTAGTTGGTTTTTTGGTGGTAGAAGCTAGGGGAAGGTGGTAGTAGTTGATTTTTTGGTGGTAGAATCTAGAGGGAGGTGGTAGTAGTTGATTTTTTAGTGGTAGAGGCTAAGGGAAGGTGGTAGTAGTTGGTTTTTGGGTGGTAGAAACAAGGGGAAGATGGTAGTAGTTGGTTTTTTGCT
This sequence comes from Aspidapion aeneum, assembly GCA_963576565.1. Taxonomy (NCBI): domain Eukaryota; kingdom Metazoa; phylum Arthropoda; class Insecta; order Coleoptera; family Brentidae; genus Aspidapion; species Aspidapion aeneum. The sequence continues at coordinate 38,442,800 of OY755048.1, forward strand.
GGTAGAAGCTAGGGAAAGGTGATAGTAGTTGGTTTTTTGCTGGTAGAAACTAGGGGAATGTGGTAGTAGTTGATTTTTTAGTGGTAGAGGCCAGGGGAAAGTGGTAGTATTTGATGTTTTGATGGTAGACTCTAGGGGAAGGTGGTAGTAGTTGATTTTTTAGTGGTAGCGGCCAGGGGAAAGTGGTAGTAGTTGGCTTTTTGCTGGTAGAAGCTTGGGGGAGGTGGTAATAGTTGATTTTTTGGTGGTAGAATCTAGGGGGAGCTGGTAGTAGTTGATTTTTTAGTGGTAGAGGCCAGGGGAAAGTGGTAGTAGTTGGTTTTTTGCTGGTAGACTCTAGGGGGAGGGGGTAGTAGTTGATTTTTTAGTGGTAGAGGCCAGGGGAAAGTGGTAGTAGTTGGGTTTTTGCCGGTAGAAGCTAGGGGGAGGTGGTAGTAGTTGATTTTTTGGTTGTAGAAGCTAGGGCAATGTAGTAGTAGTTGGTTTTTTGCTGGTAGAAGCTAGGGGAAGGTGGTAGTAGTTGATTTTTTGAAAGTAGACTCTAGGGGGAGGTGGTAGTAGTTGGTTTTTTGCTGGTAGAAGCTAGGGGAAGGTGGTAGTAGTTGGTTTTTGGTGGTAAAATCTAGGAGAATGTGGTAGTAGTTGATTTTTTGTTGGTAGAGTCTAGGGGAAGGTGGTAGTAGTTGGTTTTTTGGTGGTAGAAGCTAGAGAAAGGTAGTAGTAGTTGATTTTTTGGTGGTAGAATCTAGAGGGAGGTGGTAGTAGTTGATTTTTTAGTGGTAGAGGCTAAGGGAAAGTGGTAGTAGTTGATTTTTTTGCTGGTAGAAGCTAGGGAGAGGTACTAGTAGTTGATTTTTTGGTTGTAGAAGCTAGGGGAATGTGGTAGTAGTTGGTTTTTTGCTGGTAGAAGCTAGGGAAAGGTGATAGTAGTTGGTTTTTTGCTGGTAGAAACTAGGGGAATGTGGTAGAAGTTGATTTTTTAGTGGTAGAGGCCAGGGGAAAGTGGTAGTAGTTGGTTTTTTGCTGGTAGAAGCTAGGGAGAGGAGGTAGTAGTTGATTTTTTGGTTGTAGAAGCTAGGGGAATGTGGTAGTAGTTGGTTTTTTGCCGGCAGAAGCTAGGGGAAGGTGGTAGTAGTTGGTTTTTGGGTGGTAGAAACAAGGGGAAGATGGTAGTAGTTGGTTTTTTGCTGGTAGAAGCTAGGGAAAGGTGATAGTAGTTGGTTTTTTGCCGGTAGAAGCTAGGGGGAGGTAGTAGTAGTTGATTTTTTGCTGGTAGAAGCTAGGGGAATGTGGTAGTAGTTGATTTTCAGGTGGTAGAATCTAGGGGGAGGTGGTAGTAGTTGGTTTTTTGCTGGTAGAAGCTAGGGGAAGGTGGTAGTAGTTGGTTTCTGGGTGATAGAAGCTAGAAGAAGATAGTAGTAGTTGGTTTTTTGCTGGTAGAAGCTAGGGGAAGGTGGTAGTAGTTGGTTTTTTGCTGGTAGAAGCTAGGGGAAGGTGATAGTAGTTGGTTTTTTGCCGGTAGAAGCTAGGGGGAGGTGGTAGTAGTTGATTTTTTGGTTGTAGAAGCTAGGGGAATGTGGTAGTAGTTGGTTTTTTGCTAGTAGAAGCTAGGGGAAGGTGGTAGTAGTTGATTTTTTGATGGTAGACTCTAGGGGGAGGTGGTAGTAGTTGGTTTTTTGCTGGTAGAAGCTAGGGGAAGGTGGTAGTAGTTGGTTTTTTGCTAGTAGAAGCTAGGGGAAGGTGGTAGTAGTTGGTTTTTTGCTGGTAGAAGCTAGGGGAAGGTTAGTTGGATTTTTGCTAGTAGAAGTTAGGGGGAGGTGGTAGTAGTTGATGTTTTGGTGGTAGAATCTAGAGCGAGGTGGTAGTAGTTGATTTTTTAGTGGTAGAGGCCAGGGGAAAGTGGTAGTAGTTGGTTTTTTGCTGGTAGAAGCTAGGGATAGGTGGTAGTAGTTGATTTTTTGGTTGTAGAAGCTAGGGGAATGTAGTAGTAGTTGGTTTTTTGCTGGTAGAAGCTAGGGGAATGTGATAGTAGTTGATTTTCAGGTGGTAGAATCTAGGGGGAGGTGGTAGTAGTTGGTTTTTGGGTGGTAGAAACTAGGGGAAGATGGTAGTAGTTGGTTTTTTGCTGGTAGAAGCTAGGGGAAGGTGGTAGTAGTTGGTTTTTGGGTGGTAGAATCTAGGGGGAGGTGGTAGTAGTTGGTTTTTTGCTGGTAGAAGCTAGGGGAAGGTGGTAGTATTTGATTTTCAGGTAGTAGAATCTAGGGGGAGGTGGTAGTAGTTGATTTTTTGGTTGTAGAAGCTAGGGGAATGTGGTAGTAGTTGGTTTTTTGCTAGTAGAAGCTAGGGGAAGGTGGTAGTAGTTGATTTTTTGATGGTAGACTCTAGGGGGAGGTGGTAGTAGTTGGTTTTTTGGTGGCATGAGCTAGAGGAAGGTAGTAGTAGTTGATTTTTTGATGGTAGACTCTAGGGGAAGGTGGTAGTAGTTGATTTTTTGGTTGTAGAAACTAGGGGAATGTGGTAGTAGTTGGTTTTTTGCTAGTAGAAGCTAGGGGAAGGTGGTAGTAGTTGGTTTTTTGCTGGTAGACTCTAGGGGGAGGTGGTAGTAGTTGATTTTTTAGTGGTGGAGGCCAGGGGAAAGTGGTAGTAGTTGGTTTTTTGCCGGTAGAAGCTAGGGGGATGTTGTAGTAATTGATTTTTTGGTTGTAGAAGCTAGGGGAATGTGGTAGTAGTTGGTTTTTTGCTGGTAGAAGCTAGGGGAAGGTGGTAGTAGTTGGTTTTTGGGTGGCGGAATCTAGGGGGAGGTGGTAGTAGCTGGTTTTTTGCTGGTAGAAGCCAGGGGAAGGTGGTAGTTGTTGGTTTTTTGGTGGTAGAAGCTAGGGGAATGTGGTAGTAGTTGATTTTTTATTGGTAGAGTCTAGAAGAAGGTGGTAGTAGTTGGTTTTTTGCTGGTAGAAGCTAGTGGAAGGTGGTAGTTGTTGGTTTTTTGGTGGTAGAAGCTAGGGGAAGGTGGTAGTAGTTGATTTTTTGGTGGTAGAATCTAGAGGGAGGTGGTAGTAGTTGATTTTTTATTGGTAGAGGCTAGTGGAAGGTGGTAGTAGTTGATTTTTTACTAGTAGAAGCTAGGGAGAAGTGGTAGTAGTTGATTTTTGAGTGGTAGAACCTAGGGCAAGGTGGTGGTAATTGCTTTTTTAGCAACAGGGTCTAGGTGTAGGTGGTAGTAGTTGGCTTTTTGGTGGTAAAAGCTGGGGGGAGGTGGTTTTTGGGATAAAACTGAGCTGTAGCTGACTGATAGGTCACTGTAGCTGTTTAGAAGTGGTAACAGCTTAGACTTGTAAGTTAGTATTTGGTTTTTCTACGAACAAGGCGGCCTTACGCCTAAAAATGCAAAAATTCGTTGGTCAGTAAATTCTTGGTCAGTTAAATAGAAATTCCCAGTTGAATTGAATAGATTTTATATATAATAGGAATTTTTAAATCTAGTCAGATAAAATTTAATCTGACGAGTTTTTTTAACGTGAAATTGCTCGATTTGAAAGAAATTTGGTACCTAGGCTGGGTCTTGGGTCGAGATGGTCCCATTTAAAAATGAACAAAATCCACCTAACGCAAGCCAAATGAAAGGGTGGGAGTAGATTTTCAAAATTGGAGTTTATTTGAAAATATGGCGTGTGTGATATCGAATGAAAGGTAATTGAGTCTGCAGTTAAACAAGATACATTTTAGTTTATTAAAAAAAAAAAGGTGGGGGTAAATGTCAAAAATTAGAGTTTAAATGAAAATATGGCTTGTGTGGTATTAAACGAAGGTAATTGAGTTTGGAGTTAAACAAATACATTTTAGTTCAAAAAAAAAGGTGGGGGTAAATTTAAAAAATTAGAGTTTAGGTCAAAACATGGTTTGTGTGGTATCAAACGAAAGGTATTTGAGTCTGGAGTTGAATAAAATATATTACAGTTTTTAGTTATACTGTCATAAATAAGTTTAAATTCGGATCATTTTACTATAGCAATAACCAATATTGCTGCACTTGCACTAATTTCGTCTATAAAAGCCGATGCTGGATAATAGATCGGCATCACTCTAGCAAGTGATCAACCCAATTTACCACTGAAATACGTGGTCCCTACTAAACACACCCAGTACATCACTGAAATACGTGGTCCCTACAAACCCAGTACACCACTGAAATAATGTGGTCCCTACTTAACATACCTAAGTAAAACCTCACTATGGTGGTTACGCTTTATGACCCATAAGGCCAACTCTCTACGGCCTATAAGGTCTATTTCTTATGGCCCCTAGGTCAACTCTCTCCAGCCAGCATCCCTCTTTTAACATTATTTAATTATTTATAGCAATAACCTCTATTACTGTTAATCTGTTTTCTTATATAAAATACATGTATAAATGTGGATTCTTTATACTTAATTTTCATATTCCCCTAAATTTCTTAGGCACAAGGGCACTAAATAACAAACCTTGTGACATATATGGTAGAGATACCACTTGTCACAAATATAGTCGTGACACTATTAGCTTACACTTACACTATAATTAAAGTATCTAGTGTGAGCGTAGGTGCCCATATATTAGCAGAGTATTTTTTTTAGTCCTTGCCGTATATTCATCTTGTAAGCCTTTTATGACATCAATAACGTGCTTGTATATTTTGCTTGTTATTTTCTTCTCCGTGACATCCAGTGTATATTTTTCTTATTTGCATACATATACCTGTAACATATTTGCACACATTTGTGACATCCCAACGTCTTTGTATATTTTATTTGTTATTTGTTTCCTCGTGACATCCAGTGTATATTTCTTATTTTTATAAAGGTACTTGTTACATCCGTTATTTTTATGAAACATTGGCAACATTGCTGGATATCACAAGTTAACACAAATATTTAGGGATGTTACAACGTCAAAATTTTTTGTATATACAATGGATGCCACAAAGATATGAAAAATTTTATTTCTAAATTTGTGAGTTTATACAAATATTTTTATGGAATTAAAAATAAAATATTTTTTATTACATTTCATATTTTTTATTTTTGGATAACACCAGGTTTTAAAGTGGATGTCACAAAAACCGACTTTTTGCTGGATGTCACAAGATACAATGGACGAGTATATATATTTATCGGTTTCACAACGTTCTACGTCTTCCGATACCCAATCTCCACTCGTTTCTGTTTGCCCATAATTCATCATCTAGGCCTCTTATTCTTATTTCACTCTCTATTCCTTCTCTCCAGCTTCTCCTTGGCCGTCCTCGTTTTCTTCGGGCAGTTGGTTTCCATTGTAGTATTTGTTAAGAGAGTCTTGCATCATTCATTCTTTGTACATGTCCGTACCACACCAGTTGTTTTGTTCTTATATCATCCACTAAAGTACGTTCACCCACTGTCATAATTTCTCTTATTCTTTGATTTGGAACTCTTTCTCTTTTTGATTTCCCTGCTGCTCTTCTCTAATAGTCCATCTCCGTAGCGAAAAGCATTTTTTCTGTTCTATAATAATACTTTTTACAATGGTGTTATATATAAGCTTCTTGTTATGTTTTAATATACTTTGGTCTTAAATTATTCTATTTAATAAAATTATTGCTTTTCTTCCTTGTACGTTTCGATCTTTTATCGCTTTGTCTATTGTTCCGTCAGCTGTAATTTTTAGAGCTAAGTATTTATACTCATCATAGGACTGAATTCGCTGCCCGGTATTTAAGATTAGATCCTGTTTCATTCCACCGATACACATATACTCTGTCTTATTGAGATTAACCTCTAGTCCCCACATATTGTACTCTTCTATTAGTTTTCGTGTCATATATTCGAGGTCGTCATAATCCTGAGCCACTACTAACTGATCATCGGCGAAACATAAAGTATACAAGGTGGTTTCGTGCAACGGAATTCCCATGTTTTGGCATTTTCTCTTCCATACATTAAGGACTTGTTCCAAGTATATCTTGAAGAGCGTAGGCGGGATACAGTAACCTTGTTTAAGACCTTTATTTACTTGAAAGCCTTTGGTTAGTTTTGCTTTTATTTTAACTTTTGCCTAACTATTGCGGTATAACTCTTTGATGGCTTTAATTAGTTGTACGCTTATGTTTGTGTTTTCCAACGCTTTCCAAAGTAGATTCAGTGGTATACTATCATATGCCTTCTGCAAATCGACGTAAAGCAGATGCAGCTCTTGTCCGTATGCCATTTTCTTTTCAATAACTTGGGTTATATTAAAAAAGAGATAATCTGAAGTCGATCTACCCGCCGTGAAACCAGCTTGTTCTTCTGCCTCCGTGTCTTTATATTCGCTCTCCACTTTATTTTTTATTATTTTACCATATATTCTGCTTAGCGTACTAGTCACAGATATACCTCTATAATTTTCACATATATATTTCCTTCCTTTTTTGTGTATTGTGGATATATATGATGTTTTCCACTCAGTTGGTACTACAGTTACATTTAAATATTTTTGAAAAAGATTCCGTAATCTCCAAAACAGTTCTTTAGTGCCATATTTAGTAAGTTCGGCTGTGGTATTTCCGGGTCCGGCAGATTTACCGCTTTTTAAGATTGTGCACACGTTTTTGACCTCAGAGATTTTGAGGGGTACTGGAGATCCCATCGTTCTAATTATATTGTCTCTTGCGTCTTCCTTGAATTCTGCTCTATCTTCAGTTAAAAGTTTTTTAAAATGCTCATCCCATTCTTTCTCTGGAATTGGTGAAATGATATCTCTGCATGTTTTTTTTTAATCGATCTTATAGTTTTCCAGCTTTCGGTACTTCTCCTACCTCCTAAGTAAGAATCTATTTTCTGGCACTTTTGCGTCCACGAATGATTTTTCTTATCACTGATCATTCTTCTCACCTTTGATTGCGCGATTTTGTATTCTTGTCTGCTTCTATCTGTCTTTTGGAATAAGTAGGTGTGATATAATTTCCTTTTTTCCTCTATTTCTCTTTCAATCTCAGCATCCCACCAGTATGGTTTTCTTCTTTTAGAAGTTTCTTCCACTAATCCTAGTGCTTCTTTTGCAGCTTGGTGGATGCTTAATGTAATACATTCGTATTCCTCATCTGGGGTTTCACCTGAACTTGTATTAAGTTTTTCGTTCAGTCTCTTTTTGTATAACTTTTTTACGCTGTCATGTTCTAGGCTTAGTAGATTATATTTACAGTGATCAATTTCTTCAATCACTGTATCATCAAGATGTTGTTGATGCAGGCTTCGGCCTTGATAAAGAAAGATAATTTTGGGCTCCAGAATTTTTTTTTTTTACGGGTATGCGCACTAGCAAGGAGATCCCTATCACGCTCGACAAGCGGCAAGTGCGCGGAAATGTTGGTGTGTGTTGGTTTTGAAACGGTTCAGGTTGTAACCTGCAGGGAAAACTGTCGCAGGGAGTTTATTCCACAGCGATGCTGTTCTCCAGAGATATGAATTCTGATATAGTGAGGTTCTTGGTGCCTCTATTTTGACAGTAAATTGATGGTTACCGTCTGTTTGACGTGTTCGCCTAGTAGGTGCTACTCCCGGGGGGATCATACGTGACAACTCTTTAGAGCATTTTCCGTGATAATACCTGTAGAAGAGAGAGAGATCGCCCACAGTTCTTCGATGTTCGAGACTATCCAAGCTACGGGTAAGTGCGGGGTCATTAATCAGCTTGATAGCTCGCTTTTGCACGGTGTTCAAAAGCATTAAGGTATGTTTGGGTGCCGCACTCCATATATGTGAGCAGTACTCCATAGTTGGTCGAATCTGGGCTTTGTAGAGTGTCAGCAGTTGGCTTGGTGTATACAGATGTCTTGTACGAAATAGCACCCCAAGCTTTTGGGACGCCCTTTTAGCAATATCTGCCACGTGACTGTGCCAAGACATGTTGGTCTCTGCAGTGACTCCTAAGATGTTCAACTGGCTCTGCAATGTGACAGCACTTCCAGATAGCATGATGTTTGGCTCACCGGTGCTGGTCTTTTTTGAAAACAGGGCTGCTTGGGTTTTCTGCGCGTTGAACTGTACAAGGTTTTTGTTGCCCCAGTCCTCTATTATCTCCAGGTCGTTATTTATCTGCGATATTTGAGTTAGTCTAAGATGATGGAATTCACGTGCGGATAGACACTCAGTGGGTGGTATGACTGAGGAGACTACATTGCCATCATCTGCAAAGCAATAAAGTGGATTTACTGTTTTATCTATGAGGTCATTTATGTAAATCAGAAAAAGTGTTGGCGAAAGGATTGCTCCCTGTGGCACACCAGCATTTATTTGGTAAGAGTTGGAGTTCCGGCCATCCAGTGCAACATAAATGGATCTATCCTTAAGGTAACTTTCAAACCAAGTGCAAAGTCTCGGCGACAATCCCGTTGCTTTGAGCTTGTTGAGCAGATTTTCATGCCAGACTTTATCGAATGCTTTAGATATATCTAATGCAATTGTTCTTGTTTCACCTCGCAACTCAATCGCTTTTTGCCATAAGTGAGTGACGTATGCCAGTTGACCTATATTTTCGAAATCCGTATTGCTTGTCGTTGATAATTTTGTATTTTTCCATGTACTTGGTTAGGTGATTGTTCACAACTCTTTCCATTACTTTTGATATCACCGGAAGTAGAGCAAATGGTCTATAGTTTAACGGATCTGTCTTTTTTCCTTTCTTTGGAATGGGTTGTACTGCGGCAGACTTCCATGATGATGGATATACTCCTTGCCTATAAGATAAATTGAATAATTTTGCGAAAGTTGGGGTGAGTTCGCTAGCACAATTTTTGAGTACTATCGCGGGAATGCCATCTGGACCCATTGCTTTGTTTGTATCCAACTTTTTAAGGGATTTTCGTATTTCTCTGTGACAAAAGGGTACCTCTGGCATACTGTGGGAAACCCTTTCAATGAACGGTGGAGTTTTTCCATTTGGCACTGTTAGGTTTGAGTTGGAGGAAAAGATTTTGGCCAGCATATTGGCTTTTTCCTCTGATGTTGTGGCTAAGTGAGTATTTTTATCTGTAAGTGGTGGTATGGATGATTTGGTGAAGTTTGATCCAACGGCTTTTGCAAGAGACCAAAAGGACCTAGAACTACTTGGACAATTCAGCAACCTGTTTTTTATTCTTTGATTGTATGTTTCTTTGGCGGCGTCAATAGTAATTTTGCAACTATTTCTGGCTTCTATAAATTCTGTGTGGTTTTGAGCGGTATGTTGTCGTTTCCAAAGGTTATATGCTCTGTGTTTTTTCTGTACAGCCGTTTGACACTGGCTGTTGAACCAAGGTTTTGCATTAGCTCTGCGTTTTATTGTATGTGGGATATATGCATCCATTCCAGATAAGATTACTTTTGTTATTTCATTACAGCAAATAGTGGGATCAGCTGTTTTAAAGCAAACCTCTTGCCATGGAAAATCCAGGTAAAACTGTTTAAGGTCATTCTATTTTGCCGATTTATAGTGCCACTCTCGTCTACCACCTATAAATAGAGATCACTTCCGCATGTTGATCCACGCTTTGTCATGACATCTTGAATTTTTAGTTATGTCTTTTGTTTTGACGGATTTCAGGTTTTGTGAGGGTTTGGTCCAGGTATATTTGTGTGTTTCCTTATGTTGAAAAAAACCGTTTTGGATTTTTAGGTCTAATTGCTCACATATTGTAATTAGCCGGTTTCCATTGTCATTAACAACATTTTCTCCATATTGGCCAACTGTCAAATCACTAACTCTGTTACCGGTCCTACTATTTAAATCTCCCAATATGACAATTTCTCTAGATGTGCTTACTGCTGATATTTCATTGTGTATTTCTTCAAAAAATTTTCTTTCACGGCTACATTTGCATCGTCATTATACGCATAGATTCCAAAAATTGTAAGTCTCATTCCTTTTATTGTTATATTCATTTTAATTAGCCTTTCATTTACTGCTTCCCAGTTGTTGATAAATTTTCTAAACCTTTTGTTGACCAAAATAGATACTCCTTGTTGAGCATGTTTTTCTTTTGCCACTCCGCTATAGAAATGGTCATATTGTCCTAGGTTTTCAGATCCTTGTCCTTCATTCTGCTGCACTCATGTACTATTTCATTAACTTTTCGACCCATTCCTTGCACGTTCCATGTATCAAAAATCATATTCCTGCTTCTTTGCTTGGTTCGTCTTAGGTTTTTCTTTTCTTTCCGAGGCGCTTGATTGGGTTTTTCAACAGTGAACGTTTTTTCCGGGTATCAGATAGTTAGTCTGATGCCCCAAACCCCAACCTGGAGGACCAGGTGAATTTTGATCGAGGTTTTCTTCCCCTAGCCTTTGACGATTCCAACGCCGGTTCTACAAGGCAGTAGTCTTTTATACTATCCCTAAAAAAAGGGTTGCCACCTACGCTATGATCACCATACCAAGGTCCATTCTCTCCGCCTTTCATATCGATGTAGTCTTCTCCCGTAACCCTGGGAAAGGGACCCTATACAGGTGCTAACTCTCTGGGTCGGAGAGTACCTGTAGTAAAAATATGTAATCATCTTTATTATAGACAATAAAATTTGTACGACCAATGAAAAACTCTTCAGCGGCGTCCGTTTATTGAGGTGATAAAATGAAAAAAAGGAACATGTTTATTACATGATTTACATAGTTACAATTTTAAACCAAAAAGATACCAATTTCTTCGATTCTAATGAAAAGCTTCAAAGTCTGTCAACAATACATGCTGATGACCTAATAGAGTTAGGCGCACCATTTTTTGAAAAAAAAAATGAAAATTTTTTGAATTCCTGATAAACTGAAATTGTTAAATTCTCACACAGCCTATTACCTTTTGAAACATTCTTTCTCAATTTCGCGCATTACATATCTCTTTCGGACAGCGCCATGTTGGAGAGTGTCTGAAAAAATTTGATTCACTTTTGAAAGGTAGTTTAGAAAATATTGTAAATTGCAAAATTAACTCATCATCATGGACACAGTGTACACTACCAGTTAAATAAGTGCTTTAGGTATAAGAGACTTCACCTCTTTGTTTTTCGGCTTTTCTCGGTTCTGTTAATGATTGTTCTTATCTGTTCACGAAAATACTTCCATCTTATCCTGATCTTGATTTAGACGAAGCATTGAATAGCTATAAACATTTCACCGGCTTTTCTAATACGTTAAATTTAAAAAGTCAAAATGATTTTGATCTTCAGATGTGTAAAGTCAATCAAGCGCGCCTTCTCGCTCTTCAAGAACCAGAGAGCAGTGCATGGCTCAATGCTCTACCTTCTCCTTTTTTAGGAGATTTATTGGATGACCGTCCCTTCAGAATTTCTGTCGCTCTACGTCTTGCTCAACCTGTTTGTGAGCCTCACTCCTGACCTTGCGGCGAAATAGTGGATAAATTTGGCCATCACGGCTTAAGCTGCAAGAAAAGTGCGGGACGTTTGGCTCGCCACAGTTTGATCAACGACATTATCAGACGGTCTCTGCTTTCAGCTGGATTTCCAGCTCAACTGGAGCCGTCTGGTATATGTAGATGCGATGGAAAGAGGGTGGACGGGAAAACTTTGGTTCCATGGAGGAGAGGGAAAGCATTAGTATGGGATGCCACATGCAAGGACACTATCTGCCACTCCTATCTTGCCAAATCTTGTGAAAAATCAGGGGAAGCGGCAAAGATAGGAGAAAAACAAAAACGACAAAAGTACAAAGAATTGGAAAATAGGGACATTTTGTTTTGTCCTTTTGCAGCGGAGACACTGGGTCCGTGGGGTGATGAAGCAAAATCTTTAATTCAAGAGATTGCTAAAATCATAAACAGCAAAGATGCAAGAAGCTTCATCACCCAGCGGATTAGTGTGGCCATTCAAAGGGGAAATGCAGCACCAGTGCTAGGGACTATCCCCGCTGAATCAGGTTTGGAAGAAGTTTTTTATTTGTAGCTTTCATTGATTCATTTTCTTCATTTTTCGATTTTTGCAAGTTTATTTATTTTATAGTTCTTTATGTATTATTATTAGTAATTTAAATTTATGTATTATATTTTTAATTTATTTAAAAAAAAAGGTAGAGGAAAAAAAATTGCAGACAATGAAATTTCTTTCAAAATTATGTATAACAAGGTAAGATTACTTTTATTTATAACAATTTAGGGTCGTCCGTAAATTACATCAATTTTGAAAAATCACTAAACTTACCAATTTTTTTAAAAGTTTTGTCCAATTTTCTCAAAAGCTAAGCTTTTTGTGAAAAAAATTATTTTATACTTTATTGTAGAAAATAAAATTATCTCTTTAATAATGTATAAGCTAGTGCGGTCAGACTAATACTAAACTTTCCAGCGGCGTCCGTTTATTGTGGAAATGTAAAAAACATTTAAAAACCACATGTTTTGCATAGTCATATTTTTAAACTCCTTTATTACAAAGTAACATTTAGCCTTAAATTATAACTTCACAGGCCTACGTAAATAAAATCAATTTTTACAAATCACCAAACAAATTAATTTTTTTACAGGTTTTATCCAATTTCCTCAGAAACTAAGACTAATTGAAAAAAAATGTGTTCTAAACTTTATTGTTGGAAATAAAATTTTCTTTTTACCGTTATATAAGGTTTGGTTAATGACAAACTCTCCAGCGACGTTCGTATATAAGGGTCATATAAAAAAAAATAAAACATATTTGTCACATGTTTCACCGAATTTTCCAAAAAAACTAAGCCCTTTATAACAAATAGGCTTCACAGCTGATTTGTAGAAAATAAAATTTCCTTTTAAATGTTGTATAACTTGCTAAGATTAATTTTAGTTTTAAAACTTCAGGGGCGTCCGTAAATAAAATAAATTTTTAAAAATTACCAAAAGAAGCACCACACTATAGCCGCCATCTGCATTGATAGTCTTTGAACCCCTTGTATGTCCCCACCCTCCCTCCCATCCCTCCGCCACAAAAAAGATGAAGTTCCCCCGAAAAAAGATTCTTGGTACGGCTCTAGCAGCAAAGGTGATCCCTCTTACTCACCTTTTCTCCACATCCTGCGCCATAATTTTATAGGTACGGTTAGATATGTGAGAGGGGGGATGGCCAACTACTGCCACTGATTTAAATTTTAAGAATTCTAAAAAAAATCGAACCAAAATTAATATGTTTGGTGATTTTTAAACATTGATTTAATTTACGGACGCCCCCAAAGTTTTAAAAATTAAACTTTTCTTACCTTGTTATACATCGTTTGAAAGGAAATTTTATTTTCTACAATCAAGTAAAAAAGACATCTTTTGATAAAAAACTTTTTTTGGAAAGTCGGTTATTTTTTAAATGACTTTCATTTACGGACATACATCGTTGAAAAGGTAATTTTATTTTCTACAATAAAGTTAAGAACACTTTTTTTTTGATTAAGCTTAGTTTCTAAGAAAATTGAATAAAACCTGTAACAAAATTAATTTGTTTGGTGATTTGTAAAAATTGATTTTATTTACGGACGCTTGTGAAGTTTTATTCTAAAGATAAATCTTACTTGTGGTATAGCGTTTAAAAGAAATTTTTATTGTCGAAAATCGACTATGAGCACAATTTTTGATAACGGGCTTGGTTTTTAAGATAATCGGGTAAAACTTGTGACAAACATATGGTTTTTTATTTTTTTTTTTACATTTTCTCAAAAAACGGACGCCGCTTATACATTGCTAAAACGGGAATTTCATTTTCGGCAATAAAGTGTTGAATAATTTTTTTTCCTAAAAAGCTTAGTTTTTGAGAAAATTGGATAAAACTTGTAAAAAAATTGGTAAGTTTAGTGATTTTTCGAAATTGATGTAATTTACGGAGGTCCCTAAATTCTTATAAATAAAACCAATCCTGCCCTATTATACACTGTTTAAAAGAAAATTTTATTGTCTACAACCGACTATAGGATAAGACACAATTTTTGATATAGAGCTTGGTTTTCAAGAATATCGGGGAAAACCGGTAATATGCATGTTTCTTTTTTTCATTTTTTTGCAATACCTTAATAAACGGACGCCGCTGGAGAGTTTGTCATTGATCCACTGACTTGTATATCGTTAGAAAGGAAACTTTATTGTCTACAATAAAGGTACTTACATATTTTAGTAAGTTTAGTTTTTGAGAAAACTTAAAAATTTTAGGTTTAAATTTAAAAAACTAATACAATTTAATTTTTAGGTTAGGTCTTACACATTTTTGATTTATTTTTCTGTCATTGTGGCTTTATTTGAACACGACTATAAGAGAAGGGGGTATAAAAAAAAATTGGACCAAAACCTGGCTTGGCAACATCCAGATCATTAATCTGTGACCTATTCTTTGCTAGAATCTACTGTTAAACTGCGGTCCTCATATTTGGCATACTCAACTACCTACAGCGCCTGCACTATTTCTAGAACCCTAGAGTATGTGCATCAAAAAGGTGTTACAAAAATTTGTATTGGCTGGTTCGTGTGAATACAATATGGTAGTGACAGAATTTTGAGTCAGTAACAAAAAAAATCGGGGTGTTGCGCCCAAATGTTTAGTTACAAGTCATTAAAAATCTACTCCTACTACGTTGCTTGGGTATTTTTTAAAAGAAACTAACCCATGCCCACCCCAATTTCGCCATGAAACGACTCAAAATTTGTCAAAAAATTTTGCTGAATTTATTGAAATGTATTGTATAGAATGGCAGTAATAGTAGTAGTAGTAGTATTAGTATATTTTTATTACAAAGTATTTATACATATGTGTATATATACCTGAGTCGTCAAATTCATTTAGGAAGCTACTTAAAAATATTAACATTAATCACCAACATAAAATAAAATAAATAAAAATAAAAATAAAATAAAGTAAAATCAAATGTATCACAATGTACACAAAGTAGATAAATAACACAAAATTAGTAAATGACACTAGTTTCACAAATATTTAAGCACAAAAGATACACAAAATCATAAAAAATATACAAAAGTTAGGATTTTTGTTTAAAAGTTTATCTAAAATTAAAGAAATCTTTTATTGTGTACGGTTTAATTTTACAAATATGGGCAAAACAAGCTTTTTTAAACCGTTTTATACTATCTCTATCTTTAATTTTGTCTGGCAAAGAGTTATAAAATTTTAAACAGGTATAGAAAGGAGCTTTTTCTGTTACGGCTAGCCTGTGCTTTGGAAGGTTATAATTGTTCTTTTGATGTTTAGTAGGATAATTATGGTTAGGTTTTAAGTGTTCAAACTTTTCGGTGTTTTTGCGTAGGTAAATTACACATTGATAGATGTAAATTCCTGTTACTGTAAGTAGGTTATTTTGTTTAAAAAGCCCTCTGCAACTCTCTCGGTGTTTTCGAGACCACATTATCCGCAAGACCCTCTTTTGCTGCACAAACACGCTCTCAATTCGACTACTGCTGCCCCAAAGCAGTATACCATATTTTAACCGTGAGTAAAACAATCCGTAATAAATAGACATTAATATTTTTTTATCATTGATATGTTTGGAAATCACACGGATTGCATAGGTAGCTTTGCTTAGTTTGCCACAGAGTACCTTAATGTGTTCATGGTAGTTCAGTAGAGAGTCGACTGTGACTCCCAGGAGCTCCACCGTCTGTGAGACTTGTATGTTTTGATTTTGAAACTGTATTGATTCGCTAATATCTACGTTTAAGTTATTAAAAGTTATTATGCTGGTTTTATTTACATTTAAAAGTAGTTGGTTTTTTTCTAACCAATTTTTTGTCATACCTAATAATTCTTGGCACTTATTTTTATTATCTTCATTTTTATCAATTGGTATTACTTCGGTGGCATCATCAGCATAGTTAAAGAGTTCGGTTGGTTGTTTGATAATTTCTGCAAAATCATTTAGGTATATCACAAACAGCAAAGGTCCGAGAATGCTTCCCTGAGGAACGCCAGTGGTGATAAAACCGCTGTTCGACTCTAACACTTCACCCCCACGACATACTCTCACCTTTTGTGGCCTATTCTCTAAATAACTCTCGAACCATTTCAAGACAACTCCTCTCACACCATACGCCTCAAGTTTTTTAATAGGATTTTATGATTAATGGAGTCGAAAGCTTTAGATAAGTCCAAGAGAATTCCACAGGCAATATACTTAGATTCCAGCAGTTCTATTATTTTATTGTTAAAGTCAATAAGTGCAGTTTCGGTTTATCTTTCTGGCAAAAACCCATGTTGAAATATGTTAAATAATGAGTTTGATTGGAAAAAGTTAATTGTTCTTTTGTAAATAATAAGCTCAAACAGTTTTGAGAAAGAAGACAAAAGACTGATTGGCCTATAGTTGTTAAAATTATTTTGATCTTCTTTTTTGTACACTGGAATGACAGTAGCTATTTTTAGTTCTTATGGGAAACTACCTGTGCTCATACTTTGATTAAAAATATGTGCCAAAGGCGAGGCGATAAGAGGAATCACCTTTTTTAAAAGGTCTGAGGGAACACCGTCGTGTCCTGAACTTTTTTTGTTTTTCATTTTTCTCGCAACCACAATAATCTCATCCGGGCTTGTGGGGTCAAAGTACATTGTTTTGTTATTTTTTGGTTGCATTTGAAAATTGCTTCCATCCTGGTATATGTTATTCTGTTTAAGGAGTTCTGGCGCAATATAGATAAAATGAGTGTTCAGGGAATTAGCGAGATCTTTATTATTTTGACTGTCGGGAAGAATACTTTGAGAATTTTTACTATTTGTGAGTTCCTTAACTGTACTCCAGGTGGTTCTTGAGATGTTATCACTAGAGCGTATCTTGTTCAGCAAAAAAGTTCTTTTGGCGTTGATCTAAGATTTGTCGTACTCTTTTTTGTACTGGTTGAAAGCCTCCTTATAAGTAGGGTTTGTGCTTGCCATGGTTTGCAGTGCAACAACTTGGTCTTTCATCTCCAACAGCTCTGGTGAGATCCATCCTCTATTGTCTCGTATTTTTTTGTTTTGAGTGTTTTTTCGAAATTCTTTTAGAGGAAAATGTTCGTTAAATATTAAGAGAAATTTTTCATTGAAAAATCTATACAAGTCCTTTGCACATTCAGAACTGTTAAAAACGAAATCCCATGTTATGCTAGAGAGATGGTGGCTAAAGTTTTTTAAATTTGCTTCAGAGAAAACTCGACATTGTTGCTTTTCCCCCTGAATGTGATTGTTGCTTAAAATAGAGATAGTTTGTGCAGTATGGTCTGATTTACTGAATACGAACTGATGGCCTGTATGAAACAAAATTTCTTTGATTTTTCCTATTTAAACAACGCTAAAATGTCCAACATTGGCCCTATCTCTGCCCCTTATATAGGCCGCTGATAAAATCGATCTCTGTTCGAAGGAGCCAATAGAAAAGTGGAAAATATTCATTGGGCAGCGTGTTCTACGCTGCTTTAGGTTTTTGGTGGCCAATTCATCGCGTGGCGTCGAGTCATAGTGTGTTGCATAGAAATGCACAGGGTTAACAAATTTTGTATAAGGTACTTGTCACAATTCCCGTCACTGATCCACATTTCGTCAGTTTTGATTTTTCTTTGCCAATATTAAGGATTCTATTTATCGAAATTGATTAAAAAAAGTTGCCCTGATTTTCATATTCATATAGGAACAACGTCTATAAACGCTAAATCGGCAGCTTTTAATACAAAATTGCTGTCAAATTTAATTCAGTAATTAGTACACACTCAACCCTGTCGTAGGTGTTTTCTTCTAAGGTAAGAAAACTGCACATCTATATATTTTTTCATTAAACTTCTTTATAAAATAAACATTTAAAAAGACAACTATGTTAGCATAAACTGGAGGGTTCAAACTTAAAATTTCGTGAATTTTTTTGTAGTTATTTTTTTTTAATTGTCTTAAAAAAACAGGGGCTAAGGTGTTAATTTTTTTAATTTACTCCTGAATCTGGTGTGTAAATATTACAAAGAAGTCGAGGTGTTTAATGTCCATATTTTGTCATACTCGTTTCCTGACCGATTTTTTAAAATTAGAACACAAAAATAATGTGACGGCTTTTGAGACATAGACAAATATAAATTAGAAGGGTTGTAGTCCCCCTCACATATTGATGTGTTTTCTAAAATTATTATAAGGGTTGTAGCCCCCCTCACTTTTCGATGTGTTTTCTAAAATTGCTGGAGGATTTCAAGTTGTTCCTGATTTTTTTGCTTTTTAATTTTTCCCCAAAGAATGGGGGGAGATGGACTTCTGGACAATTTTTTATACTTTGATCCACATTTCGTCATTGCTCAAGGTTTTTAATTACCTAAAGTCGTACTCCTTCCCTATCAGATATTTTTAAAAATAGAACTTAAAAATGAGGCGAGTGTGTGTTATTTTTTTTAAATACATGAATTATTAGGTGTTGTAGCCCCCCTCCCTTTATGGCGTAAATATTTTCCAAAATTCATGATTAATATTAAAATATAAACAAACACAAATTATTATCTCACGGGTACGCACAGTATCAGGTTTTTAATAAGTTTTCTCTTAAATGTTTGCCCTATTAGTGGTAGCTTGGCTATAGTTTTATATTAAACAAGCTGAATCAGCGCAGCTTTCCCTGTAGTTTTTTCTCTTTTCTCCCGGGTAAATATCACCACGAAAATATATTTGTATTACTTTAGTATATATTTCCTTTTTTTTTTTAATAACTAATTATTATTTTTTATATTTTATTGGTTAGTAAGTATGTTTATTTTTTTTTAAATAAACATAACGAAAAGGGGGACATGGGTTGACGAGAAGTGGGACATTACCTTGACGAGCTTAGAGACACATGCAAATAATTTTTTTTTACAAAATTTGATTTAAAAAAAAATACTTTTAAATAAATTAGAAGTGACGAAATAATATAAAATAATTATGTCATTTAAAAACTCACGCATTTTTTTCCCTATTTAATTTTAAAATAAGAAATGAATTTTTAAGGAACTTAAGGTGACGAAAGTTGGAACAACTAACTGTAAACTAAAAAGAAATACATACAATTAAATAAAAACCTATGAAGTTGTTTTAAAAATAAAAAAACAGACGTGTTTTTGCAGAAAAATAGGGCAGTGCCCTGGCACCGTGGTACTACCTCAAGAGCCGCAACTGTAATAACTTTGTCTAAATTTTTGTTTTACAGTTTTTTAAAAGTTCAAATGTTCGACACATTTGATTTGACGCTGTTAAACAACATCATGTCATTATCGAATAACGTAATTTAATTATTTTAAATGAATTCAGATCAAGTCATTAAACCGAATAAATGGCGGGCAACTTTTATTTGGGATGGTCGAAGCGGCTTAAACATTTTTTTTTATTACAGGCTTTCTACAGAATTTAGAAGTAGGTACACATAAAATTGTTGTGCCAGTTTTTATTTGTTATCTAAAAAAATCTGACTAAATCTAACCTAATGGGGGCAATTCTTTAAAATTTGAAATAATTTGAAACAATCTGAAAAAATTTGACGCCTCAAATGTTAGCCCTAAATCATGGCAACATCGTAAATTTCAGTTTATTGTACAGCGTCTAAAACCGAAAAATGAGGAAAAATATAATCTAAAACCTACCTTTAAACCCGATTGCTAATAATTCAATATTTTTCCGGGATTGTTGATGATGCGCAGGTTCTTAAAAAATTGTATTTTTCCGGAAAAAAACAATAATAAAACCATGAGACGTTTTTCTGACTTCGTTAAAGTTGGATTCAAATAACATGCAAAGCGAACCAAACCAGAGCCTTCGTAACTACGAAGGCTGCGACCAAACTAAATGGCTAAGTACAGCCGACCACAAAATCAAACGTAATATTATTTTAACGAAATCAAATGAATCTTAGGAAAGAAAACTATTAAGCTTGATAAGTTATGATATGAAAAAAAAAATAATACCCGGATTTATTGCAACCCGTGGCCCAAAAAATAACGTTTGCATATATAAATATCAAACTTGTTGTATTATTATTATCATATAATTAAAAATAATGTTTGTCTAATATTTCTTATCAGGTATGAGAAGAGAAAGAAAAAAAGTCTGCCAAACCCAGGTTATAAAGGTTAAGTTCAGGTCTGCTACAGGGTGACCTTAAAATTTATTATAGATTTGTTTAGAAACTCTAGTTCTCTACTTAACAATAAAAAGTTGAAAATAGCCCAAAAAGTTAAACTATGTATTAACGGATTATTTCAAATTTAGGTTCAGGGGGTGAGTTACAGGGTGATATCAAAAATAGTTGTACAATTTACATTCTTAAAAACAACTTTGTCAGGAGTTTTACTTAGCAAATAAGAGTTAGAAATACCTTAAAAAATCATATCACTAACATATTGTATTACCTTTAGAGCCAGCAAGTGAGCTACTGGGTGATATCGAAATTATTAGTGTATTTTTCTAAAAATCACATTTTTAGAAAACAATGTTGTCAAGAGCTTTCGTTATCAAAAAATGCTTAGGAACACGTTAAAAAATCATGACATTAACTGACTGTATTACCTTTAGGTCCTTGGAGTAAGGTACAGGGTGATATCAAAATTAGTAAAACACTTTTGTAAAAATCACAATTTCAAAAATCAACTTTATCAGGAGTCTTGGTGAGCAAAAAATAGTTAGGAATTTTAAACAAATCATACTATTCACTAACTGCGTTACATTTAGGTCCAGTAGGTAAGATACTAGTAGTAAATTTTTTTATAAATCATATTTTTGAAAATAACTTTTGGCCTCACTTTACTGTTTACAAACCAAGAACATATAAGTTAGGGTTTCTTGAGCGATCTATTAAAAGAATATTACGTTAATTACTTTTCCGCACAATTTTACTTTTTCGCATCATTTTTACTTTCCTCAGGATTTTTTTCCGCACGTCCAAATTGCAAGAACCTTCCCGTCCACAATCGTTTTCAAATGAAAACCCGTCCTCCTACAAACAAGTTTCATTTTCAAGAAGTGCTGCTGAACCGATGCTACCAGAAGCACCGAATGAAGAATCCTGTAATGTGTTACAGCCTGTACAGACCAATATACCTTCCTCCATTCACTACAGTAGTAATTCTAAGCAGCAAACTGATCAAGGCATTTCTGTAGGGGGCCAAACACCAACCAATCAAATTCCAATAAGAAACGACGTTATTCAAGATGTTGCGGCATCTGATGTATATTGAAGCATGCAACAAACAGAAAGTGCACTTTCAATTTCAATATCTACCATCGTTAACTTTTTCGTTATTGTTAATTAAATGTTCTTTACATAAAGTTTCTTTTTAATATATCATAATAAAAAATCCTGTTTTATTATTTTTCCGTGCATAAAAAAAATCAAGTAAAAATAAAAGTTAAAAAAACGTACGGAAAAGTAACTTTTCCGCACTAGTGCTGAAAAATTTCTTTTTTCGCACGATTTTTGTTTTGTTAAAAATGAAGATATTTAGGACTCATTAAATGATTTATGTAACAATTCTATCTTACGTATCATTTTCTAGCATTATTATAAAATCTTTGCGAATTAAAACATGTTTTTTGATAAAGAAGATGGACAAAAACACTCGTAGGAAAAACATTGTACCTAATTCTTGCGAAAACTATCTTTTCCATCCTTGACGGCTTGCCCGAACTCCGCTCCGCGTCGTTTGTGCAACTGCCGTCACGTGCGGAAAAGTACCTCTTTCCGCACTTGTTAGGTAAATAACTATTGTACAAACAATTAAAAGCCTAAGCGATACAAAAAAATATTTATGTAAAAGATATTTAAAATTTAAAGATAAAAGACCTTAAGTGGGATGAAACTACTGCTTTTGTTGATTTGGTGTTTTCAGTAAAAATAGCTAAAGAAGTAAAGAAATATATCCCTTTATCAGACAACCAAATAGCTATGTAGCGGTACATGTATTAACAGATTTTTTGAAAGAAATGCAAAATGTTGAGTCGCTTCACTTTGGAAGAAGTATATAGATTTCTTCCAAAGTGAAGCGACTCAACATTTTGCAAGTAATTAAATAAAACTAAGAACGACGTACGGGACAAAAATATTTATGTGCAGGTTGTTGTTTGTCAATGTAAATAAATGTAATATTTATTATGTGTATTTGTACATTTTTATATTGAGCAAGCTTAATAATTATAAGGATTTGATTTGGCTCGGTTTGGTTATGTTAAATAGATAACTTGGGTGTCAAATTGTTGCCTAAAAAACATGCAAATTTGTGAAATAACAACGAAGACAGTTTCTTCCTGTAAATAAATGTGCAGATTTTTATATTTATCGTGTATGTTTGTAAATGTTTGCATTAGGCAAGCCTAGTGAAGGCTTTCTTTTTGTTACATTAAATATATATTTTAGAGCCAAGATTCTAAAATATCTTGTAAATTTGTTAATTAACAAATCAAACAAATGTAAAATATTTGTAAAAAATTTTTGATTTACTATTTGTATTTGTTAATTTTTATATTGACCAACTGGTTCGGTTTGATTGTATTAATTGTATATTTTGGATGAAAAATTTTTGTCAAATAAGCATGTAAATTTGTGAATTAACAACGAAGGCAGGCAGGTTTTTCTGTAAATAATTATTGTACATTTTTATATTGACCAACCTTATTTATATGGGTTTCGTTCGGTTTGGTTATACTTGATATGTATTATAAAGCCATGATTTTTTCTAACTAACTTGTGAATTTGTAAAAGAACAACGAACCAAGATGTTGTTACGTAAATAAATGTAGGGATTTTTGGATTTCTCATGTGTATTTGTAAACTTTTATTTTGACCAAGGTTAGTTAGGGGCTTAGGTTGATTTCGTTATATTAACTAATAAGTTTTAATGTCAAAATTTTATCATATTAACTTGTAAATTTGTCAAATAAATAGTAAAAGTTTTTCACGTAAATATATGTAAATATTTTTGGATTTATTTATTCATTTCACCCTGTAGCTCACCTCCCTTGTTTTTTAAAAATGTGATTTTTCAAAATCTTTACTGCTATTTAGATATCACCCTGCAGCTTACCTACTGGAAGTAAATGAAATTTAGTAAGTGGTATGATTGCTTAACGTGTTCCTAACTATTTTTTGCTAACAAACGCTCCTGACAACGTTGTTTTTTAAAAACGTGATTTTTACGAAATTTTATTACTAATTTCGATATCACCCTGTACCTCACTTCCTGGACCAAACGGGGATACAGTCAGTTAATGGTATGATTGTTTAACGTATTCCTAACTATACTTTGCTAACAAAAGCTCCGGACAACCTTGCTTTTTAAAAATGTGATTTTTAGAAAATTTACACACACTAATAATTTCTATATCACCATGTAGCTCAATTCCTGGACCTGAAGGTGATAAAATCTGATAATGGTATGATTGTGTAACGTGTTTCAAATAATTTTTTGCTAACGAAAGCTCTTGACAACATTGTTTTTTAAAAATTTGTTTTTTAGAAAATTACGCTTCTAATTTCGATATCACCCTGTAGGTCTGTCACGTCCTGGATCTAAAAATAATACAATAAGTTCATGATACATTTTTTAATGTATTTTTTACTCTTATTTGCTAACTAAAACTCCTGACAGAGTTGTTTTTTAAAAATGTGATTTTTATTAAGATTTACTACTATTTTCGATATCACCCTGTAACTCACCTCCTGGACCAAAATTTGATCTAAGTAGAAAATTAGAATTTTTTAACAAATCTATAATATTAGGCACACAAGAAATTTTACATAATTATACAAACATTATTTTTAATTATACGAATTTATAGAAAGTTTGAAATTTATGTTTTTAAGGTTTGTTTCTTGGGTCCCGTTCATTTTATTCATATTATGAAATTATTTTCAGGTCGGCTGTACGCAGTTCTCTGCCTATATGTGCGGCTCCCTCTAGGGAGCGTGTCGCAAACTTAAGTTTTCCTTGCACAAAGTGACCACGTGGTCGTGGCACTCCTGAAAAATTCCGCCTTCGACTTATTTTCGTCAGGTGGCGACTATTCTTAGGGTCACTGCATCCTGAAAGCCTGGCATCTTCCAACGAGCGGATAGTTCAGAACTTGCATTCCATTTGCTATTGGTTGACATAGTCAGGCGGGATTTTTAAAATTAAAACTCTCCTGTCCTCGTTTTGGGAGGTTGAAATCGGTGTTAAACCAAACTGAAACAAAACCTAACCGTGGTCAATTGATGGGAAACGTATCCTAACCGGGGCGTATCTGGACAGGTTAGGATACGTTGTCGAATAATTTATCAGGGTTAGGTTAACACCGATTTCGACAGGAAAACAAGATAGGGAAGCTAATTAAAAAAAAAATATAATATGTTTTTAAAAAACAATAAAAAAAAACTCATCGGCATATGCATAGATTTAGTTAAATTCAATAGGTATGTACTGCACAAACCACTACACTTTTTAGTCACTTACAACTAGTATATATTCGTATTTTACGCCGAAAGCTGTAAACATAAAGTTTGTTAAATGCTTGACTGGTGGCACCATCTCTTAATATAATATAATAATAATCTTAAACGGCAACGTTCAACATCAAAAAGTCAGCTGACTATTTCGACCAATAGCAAACGGAATGCAAGTTCTGAACTAGCCGCTCATGTCTCCCAGGGGTAGCAACACCAAACATAACCTCATTTACGAAAAACTCAAATCTGACACTGTCAGGAGCGTAGCTTTTTTTATGTTTAAAAAAATTAAATGGTTTACAAATGTTACGCAAAGAACTGTCCGTCACATCCGGTATATAAATTTTACTGTCCAAATAAACAAACCTAAAAAAACTAAGTTCTTTATGATTTCAAATTTATTAGGACCCTGTGTTAGGACCCACACAGCGAAGGAAACAAATATAGTTTGCATGTTTTATATATATTCTAAAATATAGAAAACTATTATGTTGGGTTTTGTATCATTTAATAAATTTTTTATGCTCTCTACGGAATAAAGGTGTACGTTTAATCCCTTTTTTCATGGGCTACGGTAGTATTTCTTGTCCCCAGTGATTGAAAGTAATATAATATAGGTTTTTGGATTATTTTATTTTATCATAATACAAAAAACAAAAAGGAATATGTACACGATACCGATTATTTTGTTCCAGCTTGCCGTAAGCCTACTGTACTTTGCCGATGGCTTGGTTCGTTTTGATCGTTATTGTGTCCTTAGGCATAGAATATTGCTTCCATATAAACGAAGCATTTAACTTTCTAGACTTCTCCAGGCTGTAAACCAGGAAACTGTGAAATTTTCGAAATTCTGTTTATTGCATCATTTCCATGCCCATCTCAAAGTAAGAATATGCTTTATTTTCCATCTTCGAGAAATGTAATTCGAACTTTTTCTCGACTAAACTTAATTAGTTTGTTATGAAATAAATAATATTTTTTCCACATTGTTTGTTATAAGGTCACTCATCGTCAAGCAAGCTTTACCTTGCTTGACGATGAGTGACCTTAGTTTGTTAGCATCTGACTGACTTTTGTTTAATGTAATGCCATGACAACTATCACTGCCCACTGCTTTTTTATATACTTGACATGCTAAAACTATAGTACGGTAAGTGGTTTAATACCTATTTATTTAGTTTATGATTATTATTATTTTTAGTATATAAAAATAAACCTTGGCATTAAAGTCCCTTTTAGTCACTTAGCAAATTATAGCCCTTCTTCCGGTCGAGCATGAAAATTCCCGCCGTGGTATTAAAAGTAAACACACACACGCCCTAGGTTTATAATATACCTACTATTATTTTTATTATTGTTCAAAAAAAGCGGGCGGCGAAGAAAAGGTCGAAAATACAAAAAGTCGAAAATACAAAAGTTCGAAAGTACAAAAGGTCGAAAATACAAAAGATTGAAAAACAAAAGGTTCAAACAAAGATCGAAAGTAGCTGCACTGTAATGATTGCAAAACAAAGTAGAATTAAGTTTTTAAAAAATCAACATCCAATAAAAACTCAAGGTAGCAACACGACGGGTCGCAGAACTTTGTTCGAAAACATTTTCTTCGAACGGAAATTTTTATGAAAACAATTTCTTCTAATGGAAATTTGTTCGAAAACATTTTTTTTAAACGGAAATTTATTCGAACACTATTTCTTTGAACGGAAATTTGTTCGTAAGTAATAGTTGTTCAAAAACATTTTCTTCGAATAGAAATAATTTTCTTCGGAAGCAAGTTTTTCGATAAAAGACGCTCTAGACCTGGATTTCCAAACCTAACACAATTTATATAGTTTGACTACGGCAAGGTCTTTTTAACATATTTTTTTCAAAAAAACCCTGACTTCTTTCCCGGGATCGTAAACATTCTGAAAATTTGTCTACTTTCCTCCTTTTGGAAGGTCGAAATCTGTATTTTCCTAAACTTTGTCAATTGATCGCAAACGTATCCGAACCAGTCCAGATACCTCCTGATGTGCTCAATTAAGAAAGGTTAGAGTAACACCGATTTCAACCTTCCAAAATGAGGACCGGAAAGCTAATTTAGGGAAATCATTTTTCGACAATAGGTCTCGGTTGGTTCGGTTTGGTTTCACACTCTCTAGGATCCCGGGAAAGAAGTCAGGGAAGTTTTTGTTTCCAAAAATTGTTAGAAAAAAACCCCATTAGTCGAACTATATGAGTTGTGTTAAGTTTGGCAAGCCAGGTCAAATATATTTTTTTCGAAAAATTTGTTTTCGAAAAAATGTTTTTGAACAAATTTCTGTTTGAAGAAAACGTTTTCGAACAATCTTTTGTTCGAAGAATATGTTTTAGAACAATTTTTGGTTTGAAGAAAATGATTTTCGAAGTTTATGCTTTCGAACAATAATATTACGATATTTATATGAAATGTACTATAAAATTATAAATAATTAAGCCGAACCTTACAAAAACTCGAACTGTATTTGGGCATTTTTTGTCATTTGATAAAATGTAAAATTCGGAATAAAGAGGTACTAAAAAAAACCACAATACCGAAAACACCCAAAAAAATGGGAAAAAACCTTGGAAAATAAATTAAACAGTGCGAAAAATAGCGTATAAACATCGTGATAAAAGTTTCATTTTATCCCTTAATATATTATATACTATTAATAAACTTTTAACATAGAAATGTATTTCTGTCCTGTTTGTTTATTTATTACGTATTATTTTTATACAAAAACAGAAATAATATTTAAAATAAAATGATTTTTAACAATAATACCTACAATAAATATTCATAACCCAAAAACTCAAGGAACATATTTTTTATTTCTTAAGCTGTATAAAAACGAGTTCTTTTTAAGTTTTATTAAAACATTTTTCTTTTCTCAGACTGTATAAAAATGAGTATTTTTCACGAACGTCTATGGAATTTTGAGTACGGTTTTGACACTCGTGTCGCTACCCCTGGGAGGCGCTAGACTTCCAGGATGCAGTGACCCTAGTATTTCTAATTACCCGATCCAAAACCTTATGGGCGCGTGTTAATTTATGACAGAGACAATTTATTATTTTCTCTCTGGTTTACGAAAGCTGTGTCATGGGCCGTCACTGAAGAACAGCAGTTTCTATATGGGAGGACCCCCCAGAATAAAAAACTATATACGTGCCTAGCTTTTTTAAAAAGTAAAAAAATAATCACCACTTCAATAATTTGACCAGGATTACACTTAGTCAGATTTTTCTGGCAGATTTTAAAGAAATAATTTGACATTCCCTTAAAAATCCGTTCAAATATAACGGTGGCAACAGCGTAGAGCTAATTTTGTAGCGACCCTTGCACGACATGCAATTAGTCCCTCTTTGTTAATTTTACCGTGAAAAACAAAGAAAGAAAGTAAACTTAGCTGACCTCATAAAGAAAACGAATAGGACTCATAAATTTGAAAGAAATGTGACGAAATGTGACGAAATCTGACTTTTTCAGTTTGTGCGGTTAATGGCTTTCTGCTTTGAATTTATTTACAATTTTTAAATTAAAATTTTCAACAAATTATGGGTTTTTAATTAAAAACAAATATTATATCGTGAAGCTACATCTATCAAAAAGTGGGAAATGGCCTTTTAGGTAAGTTTTTAAGTTTAAAAATTGCCTTTTAAACGAGAAATCTTAAGCGCCAGATTATGTCACATTTTTTCAAATTTCGCCAGATTTTTTGAAATGTAAAGAATTGCCCCCAATGTGCCACAACATGTGTTTTTTGTTAGTTAAACTATTACCATTTAATTTGTGTAATTTAGGATTTGTGTTGGCTTACCTGCATTTTCATTGGGTCAGTGTTGACCTGGCACATATACTGGCCCCGATCCTCCCTCTTGACATTGCGAATATTTAAGGTCCATGTATTGAAATCGTTATGAGTCACGGAGAGCCGTGCGTTGTTCGTTATGACGTGCTCATGGATGGCTAAGATTGCTTTCGTGTCGGCCTTTATCCAGGCTACCTGTTTCAAAATTGAATAGAAATATTTGCGGACACTCAGTGTGTCGTAGCTTATAAAATTAAAGGCCCCAAACTAAATTTCCATATTTAAAATCTTGTTCAACATCAAAACCTTATTTAATATCAAAACTGCGAAAAATTACACTCAGGTATTCCGCTGCTAAAGCGTATAGAATTTGTCAATTTCCACACAAATAATGTAATGTCAAGGGTATCCCATTTTCGAACCGGGTGTATTTAACTAAGCTTTCGTTTTTGCCACAGTGTGTTTAACCTCAAAATGGGAGAAAAGATACTCCGATAAAAAACTTATTTGATATTTACTTTGCCTTTTTACTATTTTTCCTAATGCTTACGGAAAATTATTTTCCTACACTTAAGTTACTTAACAGTTCTCCTTAAGTTGCATCGAAACGAAGAAGACCCGTGCAGAAAATACCGCTCACCGGCGACAATGATTAAAAACCCCTTAAAACACGAAAAACAATCCAACATTGAATGAAGTTTAATGCAGCAATAGTAGCATAAAATTAGTTCAGATACTCTATTCGAGATGGCGCTTGTGCCACTACGGGCCACCGCGTGCCTCAACTTCATAAGTTGCATAACTACCGGCATATTGTTAATGTGCCCTTGACTATGCTCAGGGACGTTTCCTTACGTTTAAGCAATAGTGACTAGTAGTGAAAATTTAATTCCGCAATAGTGGACATTTTGAGTTGTGCCACTATAACGTTACGTTTGTGGCCATTTTAGTTCAATGTGCCAAAACTTTTTTCACGATTCCATGGTGGTTGCAAAATCATCAACTTTTTTTAAAGCAAAAAATAACTTAACAGTCCCCAATAATTTAGCACATAAAAACCCACCAATAATCACTGTCAAGTTCACTAACGATTTTCAAAAAACATTACAACATGAAAAATGAAAATAACTTTAATTACAGTTTTCTCCATAAAGTTTAATTTTGCGTTTTGCCACTATTGTCGCCGGTGAGCGATATGGATTTTCCGCACTTGCTAGGATAGTAGCGATTTTAATTTTGCCCTTTGCTTACGTCTCTCGTCATCTCCATTAATGTGTCCTTTTCGACACATCTTTATAAAAACTTTTTTTAAATTCAGGGGTACTATTTCTTCCCGAAATATTTTAAATCATTTGGTGATACTGTTTATAAGTACACACATTATTCAAAATACAAAAAAAAATAATACAGGCTTAAAATTCATCTTTGATGTTTTCTTATTTATGGGTAAGCTGCAGTTCTGTCAAAATAAACTGAAAAATAAAATACAGGATCGCCAAAGTATAAAACTGATATTACTGTTTTACCCATCCAAGAATTTTATACAAAGCTTTTAAAATTTTTAGATACCTGGTAGACAAATTATTTTAATTATACATATCCAATTGGCCTTACCTACAGTCGAGAAGCAACACTTTTATTAAAATTTTCAATTTTAGGCTTTTCTTAAATAGTTACATTGAAATATATACAGGGTGTAATTTAAATGATACATCAAATTTTAAGGGATGGGGGAGAAGGTCAAAAGTAGACAAAAAGTCAAATAATCTTATGTAAAACGTTTTTATTTCCAAGTTATAGCATGTATCACGTTTAAAGAGTGGGAAAAACTATGATTTTAAAAATTTACAAACTCGCCAATGTCAAATAATGCAATACAACATATTATCAAAATATTATGTTGTGTTGCATTTTGTCAAAAAATAATAGATTAAGCAGATATAGTGTGGCCAGTTAACCTCTGCAGTAGGTATTAATTTGTTAATTTTATAAAAATTAATTCTTTTATGACCTATTAATTTTGTAAGATTATTGTACATATCTAGAGGCCCCTAATTAAAAACCGAAAATAGTAATATTACTACTACAGTTAGCAGTATTTTTTGATGATTAAAAAAAATATAGTTTTTTGGTAATAATTTTGAGTATATAATTTTTTAAAAACAATTTAACTACTATATAATACCTTTATGGTAATGTATGTAAGTCCACAAAGTTTCAAGTAATAACAAAAAATCGCTAAAGAGGTTGGATGCAAAATGTAATACGTAAAACATCCTTCTTTTTATTATAAATTTAATTATTATTAATTTATATTTAAATTACACCCTGTATATACTTATAAAGCACACATATATAAAGGCACTAAACTTAATTAGAAAAGCGATGTGGAAATTTAAGAGCCAGCCGTCGAAGAAAATTTTTTACAGGGGGATTTAATTTTATGCCGGGGTACGGGGTAGACCTCGTCAGATGTCTATCAGGGGAAATGAATCGACCCCTGCCCTCCGTAGATTCCAGGTACTCTCTGACCCGGAGAGTTAGCACCTGTTTAGGGTCCCATTCCCAGGGTTACGGGAGAAGACCACATCGGTATGAAAGGCGGAGAGGATGGACCTCGGTACGGTGATCATAGCGCAGGTGGCAACCCTTTCTTTTAGGGATAGTATAAAAGAAGAAGATGCTGCCTTGTAGTACCGGCGTTGGAATCGTCAAGGGCTAGGGGAAGAAAACCTCGATCAAAAATCACCTGGTCCTCCAGGTTGGGGGTTGGGGCATTAGACTAACTCTCTGATACCCGGAAAAAACGTACACTGTTAAAAAACCCAATCAAACGCCTCGGAAAGAAATGAAAAACCTAAGACGAACCAAGCAGAGAAACAGGAATATGATTTTTGGTACATGGAACGTACAAGGAATGAGTCGAAAAGTGAATGATATAGTCCATGAGTGCAGCAGAATGAAGGTTGACCTTGCTGTACTAACCGAAACGAAGAAGAAAGAAAACGGATCTGAAAACCTAGGACAGTATGACCATTTCTATAGCGGAGTGGCAAAAGAAAAACATGCGCAACAAGGAGTATCTATTTTGGTCAACAAAAGATTTAGAAAATATATCACCAACTGGGAAGCAGTAAATGAACGGCTAATAAGAATGAATATAACAATAAAAGGAATGAGACTTACGATTTTTGGAATCTATGCGTATAATGACGATGCAAATGTAGCCGTGAAAGACAATTTTTTTGAAGAAATCCACAATGAAATATCAGCAGTAAGTACATCTAGAGAAATTGTAATATTGGGAGATTTAAATAGTAGAACAGGTAATAGAGTAAATGATCTGACAGTTGGCCAATATGGAGAAGATGTTGTTAATGACAATGGAAACCGGCTTATCACAGTATGTGAGCAATTAGACCTAAAAATCCAAAACGGTTTTTTCCAACATAAGAAAATACACAAATATACCTGGACCAAACCCTCACAAAACCTGAAATCCGTCATTGATTATCTTATCACTAAACAAAAGACAAAACTAAAAATTCAAGAGGTCAGAACAAAGCGTGGATCAACATGCGGAAGTGATCAATATTTTCTGGAGACCAAAATTCTCTTTCCTTATCAAGGCCGAAGCCTCCATCAACAAAATCTTGATGATACAGTGAATGAGGAAATTGATCACTGTCAATATAATCTACTAAGCCTAGAACATGACAGCGTAAAAAACTTATACAAAAAGAGACTGAACGAAAAACTTAATTCAAGTTCAGGTGAAACTCCAGATGAGGAATACGAATGTATCACATTAAGCATCCATCAAGCTGCAAAAGAAGCACTAGGATTAGTGGAAGAAACTCCTAAAAGAACAAAACCATACTGGTGGGATGCTGAGATTGAAAGTGAAATAGAGGAAAAAAGGAAATTATATCACACGTACTTATCCCAAAAGACAGATAGAAGCAGAGAAGAATACAAAATCGCGCAATCAAAGGTGAGAAGAATGATCAGTGATAAGAAGAATCAATCATGGATGCAAAAGTACCAGAAAATAGATTCTTACTTAGGAGGTAGGAGAAGTACTGAAAGCTGGAAAACTATAAGATCGATCAAAAAAGAAACATGCAGAGATATTATTTCACCAATACCAGACAAAGAATGGGATGAGCATTTTAAAAAACTTTTAACTGAAGATAGAGCAGAATTCAAGGAAGACGAAAGAGACAATATCATTAGAACGATGGGATCTCCAGTACCCCTCACAATATCTGAGGTCAAAAACGTGTGCAAAACCTTAAAAAGCGGTAAATCTGCCGGACCCGGAAATATCCCAGCTGAACTTATTAAATATGGCACTGAAGAATTGTTTTGTAGATTACGGAATCTTTTCCAAAGATATTTAAATGGAGCTGTAGTACCAACTGAGTGGAAAACCTGATATATATCCACAATACACAAAAAAGGAAGGAAAGATATATGTGACAATTATAGAGGTATATCTGTAACTAGTAGGCTAAGCAGAATATATGGCAAAATAATAAGAAATAAAGTGGAGAGCGAATATAAAGATATGGAGGCAGAAGAACAAGCTGGTTTCAGGGCGGGTAGATCGACTTCAGATCATCTCTTTTGTATAACCCAAGTTATTGAAAAGAAAATGGCATACGGACAAGAGCTCCATCTGCTTTACGTAGATTTGCAGAAAGCATATGATAGTATACCACTAAATCTACTTTGGAAAGCGTTGGAAAAGACAAACATAAGCGTACAACTAATTAAGGCCATCAAAGAGTTATACCGCAATAGTAAGGCAAAAGTTAAAATAAAAGCAAAACTAACCAAAGGCTTTCAAGTAAATAAAGGTCTTAAACAAGGTTGCTGTATCTCGCCTACGCTCTTCAAGATATATTTGGAACAGGTCCTTAAAGTCTGGAAGAGAAAATGCCAAAACATGGGAATTCCGTTGAATGAAACCACCTTGTATACTTTATGTTTCGCCGATGATCAGATAGTGGTGGCTCAGGATTATGACGACCTCGAATATATGACACGAAAACTAATAGAAAAGTACAATAAGTGGGGACTAGAGGTTAATATCAATAAGACAGAGTATATGTGTATTGGTGGAACGAAACAGGATCTAATCTTAAATACTGGGCAGCGAATTCAGTCCTGTGATGAGTATAAATACTTGGGTCTAAAAATTACAGCTGACGGAACACTAGACAAAGCTATAAAAGATAGAAACGTACATGGAAAAAAAGCAATAACTTTATTAAATGGAATAATTTGGGACCAAAGTATATCAAAACATAACAAAAAGCTTATATATAACACCATTGTAAAAAGTATTATTACATACGGCTCAGAAGTATGGCCAATCAAAGATAGAACAGAAAAAATGCTTTCCGCTACGGAGATGGACTATTGGAGAAGAGCAGCAGGGAAATCAAAAAGAGAAAGAGTTACCAATCAAAGAATAAGAGAAATTATGACAGTGGGTGAACGTACTCTAGTGGATGATATAAGAACAAAACAACTGGTGTGGTACGGACATGTACAAAGAATGGATGATGGAAGACTACCTAAACAAATATTACAATGGAAACCAACTGGCCGAAGAAAACGAGGAAGACCAAGGAGAAGCTGGAGAGAAGGAATAGATAGTGAAATAAGAATAAGAGGCATATATGATGAATTATGGGCAAACAGAAACGAGTGGAGATTGGGTATCGGAAGACGTAGAACGTTGTGAAACCGATAAATATATATATTTAATTTTATGCACAAAAAATATTTAGCCCCGCCCCCCAAAATGTTTACCTCTTTTCTTGATCTACTCCAAAATTAAAAAATTTAATTGCTTTACACCTTGTAAACGGGTAATTCCGGGCACTTACTTCTTTTTTTGTAGAATTCCCATTTTTTTCTTCATAGACATTTGTCAAAAGAAGCATATTATTGTTTTGGATTACTAGAAGCCTTCTACAGAGGTGCCACAAGTATAATCGTTTCATTAAAAAAAAATATCCTATTATAATGGGATCTCTTCCGGGATTTCGTTAAAATATTGTTACATTTTATAGAATTTATTTAGGTTTAGTGTTGTATTAGGTTGACTTATCTTATGGTTATATTCTTAGTCTAGGTTTTAGTTGCGTTATCTATGGCTCACACTCGTACTTGGACGTGGACCTTCTACGAGAAACTAGCATACTCGTAAATCGGAAAAGGATAGATAGTTCCGGAAAGTTCGACGACTCCATATACAGTGCTCGACATCGAACGTTAAGACTTTATGAAAAGCGTATAAAAAAGGATGAACTTATGGAAAACAAGAAGTGAGTGAGGGACCAAAGACGAGCATATTTAGGAGCGTTTGCCGCTGTGACACCATTAATAGTTTTACTAAACAGCAGCAACCACAGTAAGATTTCCACTTTTAAAAGACGAAGAAATAGTCATTATTATTTATTTCGTAATTTTAGCTTTAATCAGGAAACATTAAATCGAGAAAAATTTAATTTTTTAAGAATTTTAGAAGACCTTTTATAATTACCTTGCTATTTTATTAAAGTCGCGCTTCGCGCCGTTCGATCCGCTCACGGCGGCTAACGAAGTCAAGTTGCTAAAATAGTTCAGGCCCTACGGGGTCCGATACTGCGTTTAATGATAGAAGCATCACACTTGGTATGAATAAGCATAAGACTCGCCCGAACATTCTACGAAAGGGAACCACCCCCCCACCCCTGGCAGGGGGGTGCCCCCCTTAAACGTGTTTTTTGATAGTTTTTTGCTAATAACTCGAAAACAATCAACTTTTTCAAAAATCTTCTTAAGATCATTTTTCAAGCGGATACAATTTCCTTTCCAAACATGTACCTTAGTATCCTTTGACGGCAGTGGTGCACATTCCATTAGCGTACGAAAAAGGAGGAAAATTTTTAAAATATTTTTTTCTCTTTTTGTGGTATTTTTTATCCTTAACACTATTTTTTATTCAAAAAAACATTTTTGTTTAAAAGCCCATTGTATTCAGTTAAATACTTATTAAGGTAGGCACGTTTTTTTAAATAGCCGCCTTGAAATAAAAATTAATGTGTTTGTAGAAATCCTTAAATCAAAGAAAAATTTTGATAATTCATTTTTGTAACTGACTAAATAAAAATAGAGAGTAAAAAATTGTTTTTGGTTAGTAGTAACTTAAAACTGACTTTTTCTAATTAACCTTTTTCAAAGTGGGGATCCCTCCTCTCACCCCCCTGAAAAGTGCTCTCTTACAGTATTTTCCCAATTATTTGCAAACTTTTAACTTGAAAAAAAAACAACTAAGTTATATTAAGGCTGGTGAAAAGTCCTCTCTAACGATGTATAACACGTCCCCCTTACATCAGTGGCGCACCTTTTATAGGCATTTAAATAAATTAGAGGTGTGGAAAAAACTTTTTTTTTTCTTAAATTTTACTGTCCCATATATCTGGTTGTAAAAGTTATTTTTAAAGATAAAGAAATTTCCTTTCCAACGATGTATATCACTCTCTCCTCAAGGCAGCGGTAGATCTGCATAGTCGCACCAAAAATGGTCAAATTTTTTATACACTTGAATCTTTATTTAAGACAATCCTTTTGCAACAGTATTAATACACACACACTACGTTCAATGAGAGGAGCAACACAATTGGTATGGATATACAGTATACTCCCCCCAATAATATAACGAAGGGGATCCACCCGCCTACGGATCCACCTGCCTACTCTTGGCGGGGGGGGGGGGGGAATTGTAAAAAAAACATTTAGGGTAGGGCGGATGGTTCCCCGTCGTTATATTTTCAGGGGAGTATACTGTATATTCATACCAAGTGTGTTGCTTCTCTCATTGAACGCAGTGTCTGTATTAAAACTATCAATGTCTTAAATGTCTTAAATGAAAAGTGTATACCAAATTTGACCATTTTTCGTGCGTCTATGCCAGATCCACCGCTGCCTTGAGAGGGGAGCGATATAAATCGTTGGGAAGGAAATTTCTTCAGCTTTAAAAATAAGTTTTAAAACTAGACCTGTGGGACAGTAAAATTTAAGAAAATTTAAAAA
The DNA here is from genome assembly GCA_963576565.1 of Aspidapion aeneum. Classification (NCBI taxonomy): domain Eukaryota; kingdom Metazoa; phylum Arthropoda; class Insecta; order Coleoptera; family Brentidae; genus Aspidapion; species Aspidapion aeneum. Next base: position 38,479,080 of record OY755048.1, read on the forward strand.
AAACTAGTTTTTTCCACACCTCTCATTTATTTAAATGCCTATAAAAGGTGCGCCACTGATGTAAGGGGGGCGTGTTATACATCGTTAGAGAGGACTTTTCATCTGCCTCAATAATTGTTACTCAGTTATTTTTGCCAAGTTAAAACTTTGCAAATAATACCACATAATAATAATAATACCACAAAAAATAGATAAAAAAAATATTTTAAAAATTTTCCCCTTTTTTCGTACGCTAATGGAATATGCACCACTGCCTTTAAAGTGGACATCGTTGGGAAGGAAATTGTATCTGCTTGAAAAATAAATTCTAGAATATTTTTGAAAAAGTTGACTGTTTTCGAGTTATTAGCAAAAAACTATTAAAAAGCAAGTTTAAGGGTGGGGGGGGAACCACCCCCTGCCAGGGAGGGGGTGGTTCCCTTTCGTAAAATGTTCGGGCGAGTCTTATGTCTATACATGCCAAGTGTGTTGCTTCTATCATTAAACGCAGCACATGGCTGTAATCTCGGATATAGGGCCTGCACTAAAAGCAGAATTACGGATTCGCACTATTGATTATTAGTCATACAGATCAAATAATATGTAAGAGATAGCGCAACAGCAATTAAAATGTTTTTTAGATTTTATTATGGCCGACTTTGGCCTACTCAGCCGGTAAGAGTAACGTCATTAGATCGCGAAAAGAAAACCATTTTCTTGAATTGCTAACTTGACAACAGCGCTAAACTACTTATCTCTCTTAGTGCCATTTATTAGAGACCGTTAGTCTACCTCAACCCGAAGCTGATGAGTTTCGCCATAAAGTAAGAACAACGTTGGACAGAAAGAACCATCAAAAAACAAACATCACCAGTCAAGAACAACTGCAGGCTGACAAATCAATCAAGATTTTACCGGCCGACAAAGGAAACGCGACGGTGATCATGGATGTCGAGACTTACGACAAAAAGATCCAAGAAGTTCTGGAGAAAGGAGACTTCAAGCAACTACCCAAAGATCCAACCACCACCATAGAAGGACTCATCTATAGGACTTTGAAGAAGTATGCTGAAAATATCCCAGATCCCGCCTGACTCCACACCACAGTAAGGCACCACATTTTTATGAAGTACTAAAGATCCATAAGAAGGATATACCACTGCGACCAATCACTAGCTCCAGGGACTCACCGACCAGCATTTTGTCGAGGTTTTTGTTGGACATGATTCACCACTACAGGGTAAGTTCGAATCTTTTGTCAAAAACTCGGAACATTGTGTCGAGATTTTAAAAGGTATCGAATTAGATCCCGGCGATAGATTTGTAAGTTTTGATGTAGAAAGTCTCTACACCAACGTGCCAATAAATGAGTATCATCAAAAACAAATTACAAACTGATGATACACTTCACGAGAGTACAACGCTATCGGTGGAGGGAGTGATGGATATTTTGGAGCTCTGTCTCCGTAACTCTTACTTTCAAGTGAAAGATAAGTTTTACGCGCAAAATGATGGACTCCCAATGGGTTCATCTGTTTCGCCAGTGGTAGCAAACATCTACATGGAGTGGTTCGAGGACCATGCGAGCAACACAGCAAGAGTCAAACCAAAACTATGGCTACGTTACATGGATGACACATTTATTATATGGCCGGAAAATTAAGACGAACTACATAATTTTTTACACCATGTAAACGGTATTCGATGCACTTGATGTGCAGCATGGAAATTAAAAAAGATTCGGCCTTACCTTTTTTGGATGTTCTTCTCAAACGATTAGACAGAAACATTCAAACCACTGTATATAGGAAACCTATACACACGGGACAGTACCTAATTTTTAAGTCTAATCATTCTGTTGCTACATAACAAGGAGTTATAAGAAGTTTGTATTTAAGAGGCGTAATTATTTGTAGTAATAATGAAGAATTACCCACAGAAATTAGCAACATTAAAAAGCTTACAAACAGATTGGTTATTCCGAGAAATTAATAAACGATATTTAAAAATTAAAAACAAACTAAATGTACCATATTCTCAAAATAATAATCCGTTAGGTGTTATTAACATTCCATATGTTCAAGGGATTTCAGAAAACATAAGACGAATAGCTAAACACTATAATATAAAAACAGTATTTTCTTCGGGAAATACGATAAGAAGTTTTGTAACTAAAACAAAACCCGACAATCCCTCAAATAATAAGGAATGTATTTACCAAATCCCGTGTGAGTGTGGTAAATCATATGTAGGTGAAACGAAACGCCCTCTTCAGGTTAGAGTAAATGAACATCTAAAAAGTACCCAATTAGGGGATATTGAAAAATCCATTTTAGCAGATCATGTATGGTCAAATGGTCACAGAATTCAGTGGTCAGAAGCTAAAGTTTTACATAAACATATGGAAACCAATCCTTAAGGAAAACAGGCGTCTTAGGATTAAAAAGGGGGCGGGCCGTCACACCGGATTGCACACCAAGTAGTATAAGTAGTAGCCTAAAGACTAGATTGTTTAGTTTACACTTGATAACGGTTAGAGATACTTACTAACCGAAACGTCGTGTTTTAAAATAAATAAAGTCAATGGAAGTCCGAAATTTTATTTCTACACAATCATTGTCTACGAGTTTCAAACAAAGAGTGAGAAAACAAATTTTTCAAACAGTAGAAGAAAAATTCCAGGACGTATCAAAGCAGCTTATACAGCTTCAGAAAGAACACAACGAAATAAAAGCTCAGGAATATGTTGTGAATTCCAACCAAAACATTAAGCCTCCAAATTACGATGGTACGTCTTCCTGGTTCACCTACAAACAACAATTTGAAGCTACCGTCGCTGCAAATGGTTAGAACGAGGATGAAAAAGCTAGAGCGGTATTAGTAGTTCTACGGGAACCTGCTCTGGGAATTTTACGGTCCATTCCAGTCGAACAAAAACAAAATTATAATGCTTTAGTGGCAGCGTTAAAAAGAAGGTACGGAGACGAACACTTGCGAAATTTACGTTGGTCAGAATTAAATATTCATCAGCAAAGACCAGGAGAATCATTGCAAGAGTATGAAGCAGATATCAGAAGGCTGATGTATTTAACTTACCCAGAAATGCCAGAAAATTACAGAGATCCCTTCATGGTAGATCGCTTTATTAATGGCTTGCGAAACACGGACTTAGCAAAGTTACTCCGCCAAGAACGCTTTCATAACAGCAGCGAAGTGTTGGTTCGAGCCCTTGAAATTGAGTCATCAAATAATATGTCCAGGCCAAAAGTAAGGGCTGTCTCAATTCAGGAGGGTGAAGGAATGAGCAATTAACAAGAGGTTCCCTCAAAGACGCTAAGCCAAGTTCTTCAATCACTGATAGAGAAGATTGACTCTTCAAAGAAAACAGACGTCCCTCTCCAAATGGAAAGTGTTTTAGATGCGGACGTACAGGGTATATTCAACGCGATTGTCTTGTCCAAATGAGGTCTCGCTCACCATCTAGCGGGGCAGAGTACTGAAGAAGAAATCAGGAAAACTAAAACTAGTTAATGCAGAGGGGCGGGTTTTGGCTAAAGGGAATGTAGCCCACCAAAATTACTTAATTAGGAGATTAAAACATACTGCTGACAGTCTTAACATCGACGGACTTATAAATTGAAGTCAAGTTAACATAACAGTAGACACAGGTACTGCCATATCATTGTTTAAGTTCAAAATTGTAACGAGATATAAAATTCGACCAACAGAAAAGAAAATAACACTTAAGACTGTGACTGGAGAATCTGCCGACGTGTTGGGGCAGACAGATATAGACCTACAAGTAGGAAAGTTGAAGATTCGCCAGACTGAATTAGTTGCTGAAATAGAAGATGAATTTATTTTGGGAATGGACTTGATAAGTAAACATGGATTTGCGTTTGATAATAAACTTAGTACCCTAAGATTTGGGAACGAAGAATTCATTTTATCAAGTAGTCACATCAATAAAGAACCAACTAAGGAGGTGGCAGTATGCACAACAAGACTGGTCGGTAACAGTGAGACCATAATTTTTGGGAGGCTAGAAACTAAAACATCAAGCTGCGTCGGACACATAAGCCAACAGAACACACCCAACACCTACCTCGTTGCAAAGTCACTAGTTAGAACCGATAAAGACATCCCGATTAGAGTCGTCAATTTTTCCCAAATATTGTCAAAATTAATAAAGGGGCATTATTTAAACCAGTCCAGAAAGTAACAAGATGTGAAGAGCCCACTTCCGAGGATAAAAGCAAGTTACAAACGGAGGTACTTCAGCAATTTCAGTCAATTTGGCAACATCTCACTCCAGAAGAATTTAATAAAGCGAGAGAGTTTATAGAAGAACAAAGTAATGTCTTCGAAACTGAGAGTAGTTCGGGATGCACAAACCTTATTCAACATTTCATCAACACTGGCGATGCCCAACCGATAAGACAGCCCCCAGAAGACTACCAATGGCCAAACAAGAAGAAGTTCACAATCTCATAAATAAAATGCTCAGTGACGGGGTTATTGAAGAGTCATCAAGTCCTTTTACATTACATGATTTTGCATCGACTACAGGAAACTTAACGATGTGACCAAGAAAGATAGTTACCTAATGCCAAGAATAGACGACACATTAACAATATTGGCAGGATCAAATTGATTTTCTACTCTTGACCTAAAAAGTGGGTATTGGCAAGTAGGAATCTTTGAAAGAGATAAAGAGAAGAAAGCACTCTCTGCTGGCAGTGGACTTTACGTGTTTAATGTTATGCCATTTGGCCTATGCAATGCCCCAGCAACATTTGAAAGACTAATGGAAGTTGTTATACGAGGCCTTACTTGGAAAACCTGCCTAGTCTACTTGGATGATGTCATAGTAATGAGAAAATCATTTGAAGATCATCTAGACAATTTACGAGAAGTATTTTCAAGAATCAGAAATGCGAATCTTAAATTAAACCCAAAGAAATGTTTTCTATTTTAAGAAAAAGTTCCTGGGTCACGTCGTTTCCCGAGAAGGCATCCAAACTGACGAAAAGAAGTTACAAGCCATAAAATAATGGCCTCAACCTCCTGAAAAAATGATTTGAGAAGCTTTTTGGGTCTGTGTACATACTAAAGACGATTCGTAGAAGGATTCGCCAACATAGCGTCTCCATTACATAGACTTACAGAAGATAAAGCTTCTTACAGATGGAATACCGAATGTGAAGCAGCAATATGTTCTAGTCCGACTCTCGCATATCCTATTTCAAAAGGTAAATTTGTATTAGATACTGATGCGAGCAACGATGGCATAGGAGCAGTACTATCCCAAGTATAAGATGGAGATGAACGGGTCATCGAATTTTTCAGCAAAAAGTTATCCAAACCAGAGAGAAATTATTGTGTTACCAGAAAGGAGCTCTTGGCCATTATTAAATCCGTAGATCACTTTCACAAATATCTCTATGGACAGGAATTTCTGATTAGAACGGATCATGCTGCATTACAGTGGCTCACGAAAATGAAACAACCTGAGGGGCAAATCGCAAGATGGATAGAAAAGCTACAACAATACCGTTATCAACTTAAGCACCGAACGGGAAGGGTGCATAACAATGCAGATGCATTGTCCAGAAGACCTTGCCCTGAAGATTGTAAACATTGCAGAAGAATTGACCAGAAAGAAAGAATTACCTACGTGCGCCAGAAAATGTTAGAACCCGATGAAGAATGAATGCCGGCTTCGATTAGAACCACACAACTTGAAGACAAAGATGTAGGAACTATCTTGCGTTTGAAAGAAGAGAACAAGCCACTACCATCATGGCAAGATATTGCAAACCAAGGGATGATATTCAAATTACTGTGGGCACAATGGGATTCACTGATAGTACAAGAAAACATACTTAAACGTGTCTGGGAAAGTGCCGATGGCCTTACTGTAAGTAATCAAGTAGTAGTTCCTAGGAGCAGGGTAGACCATATAATGGCCGAATGCCATGGTGGAAACTCAGGCGCGAACGTAGGCATAAATAAAACAATGGACAAATTCGAAACCAATTTTATTGGGTCAATTACTTTCAAGATGTGAAAAACTGGTGCCGCCGATGTTCGACTTGTGCAGCTAGCCAAGGTCCCAAAACAAGGTCCAGAGGTCAAATGAAACAATATAACGTAGGTCTGTTATTTGAACGCATTGCTATTGATGTGACCGGACCAAAAAGGGCAACAAGCACATCCTTGTTGTCATAGATTACTTTAGCAAATGGCAAAAGTATTTGCTTTGCCTAACCAAGAGGCCGCTACATTTGCAGAAGTTCTAGTAAATGATGTTTTCAGCAGATTTTGCATTCCTTTGGAACTACATTCAGATTAAGTAAGAAACTTTGAATCAAAGCTTTTCCAAAATTTTTGTGACTTTTTAGGAATACATCAAAGAAGAACTACTGCTTTACATCCGCAGTCAGATGACATGGTCGAAAGATTTAACAAAACAATAGAAGAACATCTTTGCAAAGTAGTTGATAAGCATCAAACAGATTGGGACCAATATATTCCATTGTTTTTGATGACCTACAGAACCGCCGTTCACAACACGACAGGAGCTACTCCATCTAGTATCCTGTTTGGTAGAGAGCTGCGGTTACCATGTGATATCATGTTTGGTTCACCTGAAGAAGAACACTTAGAAATTAATGACTATGTCGAACGTTTAAGACAGAAGCTGCAAGATATCCTTGAGGTGGTTAAAGAGCGAATAGAAATAGCCAGTGAAGTCTGGCTATACAATCCTCAACGTAAGAAAGGAAGATCACCTAAGTTATAGAGAAGTAATGATGTAGTAAAACCTTATCTGGGAAATGTTGATCGAGACGATCAAACCTAAAGAGGTATCCTCCTGTGTTAGGAATATATGTTATTTAAAATTTATAGTTAGAATTTATTTAGGTTTAGTGTAGTATTAGGGTGACTTATCTTATGGTTGTATTCTTAGTCTAGGTTTTAGTTGCGTTATCTATGACTCACACTCGTATTCGGACGCGGACCTTTTAGAAGAAACTAGCATACTCGTGAATCGGAAAAGGGTATATAGTTCCGGAAAGTTCGAGGACCCTATATATAGGGCCGGACATCGCGCATCGAGTCAGTCAGAGATAACAAACTGTAGTATCGTGAGATATTAAACACGAAGTTAATATGCCGATTTCAGTAGTGAGTTATTAGCGAGTTATTAGTAAGTTTAAGTGCGTGTTTAGTACATAATTGTCGAAATAAATTGACATATCGTTTTTGACATTTGCTTGACATATCGTTTTTGACATTTGCGAGTTTTATTTGTCGTTGGGTACCCGTAACAATATATTCTGTCAAAAAGCTTTTTTTTCAAGTTTTTGCGAAAAACCTAAGATAACCTGCAAGCAAAAGCGTTGCATTTCAGGTTAAAGTATTATTTATTCAAAAAGTTTTTCATCCTTCAAAGCTATTTTTTAAGTTAACTAGCTCTTATTCAGAAACAAACTATTGCAAGAAAGTTGTTATATACAGGGTGCCTCAGACCTCTCGTCCACGCCTTTTAAAACCCCTAGGGGATGGATATTTTCCATGATCTACAAGATTACTAAAATACGCTCTTTTGATTAGCGGTAGCTTTTTTTAACTTCCGGTCCCACCCGGAAATTACCTATTCGGACCTGAACTTTGGATGGGCATAAATTAAAAATAATAATGACGTTTTAGAAAAAACCGTTTTAAATCAAGGGTACGTATTCTCTTGCGTAGAATCCAAAGCCTTTGCAAAATTATGCCCATTCCCTTTCAAAAACGAACTTTACCACTTTCAGTCAGCGCCGGAATTTGAAAATACGAACCAATCGCACTCGACTGTCTACAATAATCATCATCAATCATGAAAAAATACATACGCTAGGTTTTAGAATAGGTGGACGGGTGGTCTGAGACACTCTGTATAAGAACATTGCTGAATGTAAAATTAAGGCTTTATGTTCTAGTTTAAGTGGTTCAAGCTCAGCTTCCTCCATTTTTATTTTGAAGGTTATCTTAACAACAAGTACACCTCAAAAGAAATACGCAGCTTAAATGTATTTTTAACAAAAAAAGTAAGTGTATTCTAAAGTGTAATTTTTAATTTTGGGATGCTCAGAAACAAAGTAATTATTACCTACTAATATTTTTTTGTAAATAAATTTATCCTTCTTCTTCTGCCTTTAAAAATCTTGTTTGGCGTCCGGTTTTTAAAATTGCACGCCATGTCGCTCAAATAATACCTACAAAATAATAATAGTATTTAAAGATGCATAAAATGTTTGATTTATAACTGAAAAACTAGGTGCTAAAAAACTGCGGTCTAGGACAATTGGGCGCCGGGACACCTCGGCGCCGCCAACTGGGCGCTGGGCCAACTCGGCGACGGACTAAAAAAATTTTTTTGATTAAATGTGCAGAAACAATCCAATCCTTTACGCAATTTTCTTGAAATTTGGTTTTGTTATGTAAAGTAAAGTTAAATCTATTAAGTCGAGTGTTGAAATTTGGTAGGTGTAATGTATTGGTAACCTGGTGACACTACAATTTACGTTTTTAATCACAACAACAGCGTATCCAAAATGGCGGATTTCTTTATTTTTAAACCGATTTGTCTCAAACTTGAAAGTTTGCAGTGCCTGAGATCACTTAAAACAGTTTTATCCTCAAACTTAAACAAAATTAAAATGGCATACGTAAATTGTAGTGTTACCAGGTTACCAAACACTACACCTATCAAATTTCAACACTCGACTTAATGGATTTAAACTCTACTTAACAAAACCAAATTTCAAGAAAATTGCGTAAAGGATTTTTAAAGATGTTTTTCTATAAATAATATAATTATTATGTTTTTCATCTGCACATTTTTTCGAAAAAAAAAATTCAGTCCGGCGCCCATTTGGCGGCGCCCAGTTGAACCATTCCAAAATAACTGCAGGCTATCACCATATTCTACTAATTCTGTCAGGGTTATTGTTCACCTCTTTATTAAGTTAAAAGGCAACTGATGTACGGCCGCTATTCCAAAATTCAAAGCTCTAAGTTTTTCCTTATCCTTTAAAAACGAATATTTGGCAGTATGTTAAATTTCCCAAAAATAGACAAAGTAACTCATAAAAATTTCGAAAATAGGATACCCTGTAAATACATATTTGCCTAGAAATAGAACTAATTTAAAACGGTAAAAACTAGAGACAAAATTAATAATGCTGAATATCTATTTTATTTTTAAGTGTAAATTTAGATATCTTCTTTTTTTGCGCATAGGAAGTCTTGTTTACGAATAATTTCTAAAATTATTATACTATTTTGAGGCCTTTCATTTACTATAGACCAATTAAACAATCAAAATAATTTATAGCAGGGAGATAAATCAAACGATGATAAGTGGTCATCTCGCTAGTGATCTGATTTTAACTGCAGGGTGGACACCATTTTAAATAATAACTAAAAATACTTTTTAGTCATAAATATCGACTGATGTATTATAATCACCATAAAGTAAATAAAAATTAAATTAATAAATAACAAATAAATTTGCTAATAAATAGTTGTATTTAGAAAGCTTTTGCGTTTTTATAAACAGCCAGCAATACTGGTTCAGGACCAAATATTTCACGTAACGAGATTTGGCTCGATATATAAGCCACAAATACGAGATTCATTTGCTTAAAATTATTATTTCAGTAAATAACTTGAATCTATAAACATACCAACTATATGCACGTGCAGCTATGTATACAAGTATTTTGGTTTATCATATTATGCAGATATCTTGAATTCAAAGTACAAAAAAACAAAATACCTCAAAATTATACAATACAACACACACTCCATTACACGACACGAAGCGAGCAAGATTCAAGAAGAGATATTTGAAGGTTATCGACAATCATATACGTAATTACGTATGTGTCGACAATATCGACGTTGACACACAATACCTGCCATGTGCAATTTTGGCAATTTTTATTTATTTATGTTTTCTAAGTAGTGCTTCACATTTTAAAATATATGCTATGTGTTTGTGTTTCATAGTTTCCTAGTAAAATGATTATGGCATGGAAATCACTGCTATGTGTAAAACTAACACATAGCACATATTACACCATATATATTTGTGCATTTAGTTGCACATAGCAGATATTTTCTAACCTCAATGAAACTGTTTATTTATTTTGTTCAGTTTGTTTAGCTGTGTGGAAGATTTTCACAGTTATGTCATATTTCTGATATTAGGTTAGTTTTTACCAGAAATCGATATATCTTTTTGTTAAAAAGTTAAAGGGGGGTCTATTTAGGTTTGTATATGGGTGTTGTAATTGTAATAATAAAATAATGCTTTGCAAATTAATTAGTTAAAAGAATTCACGAATCACAAAAGCAAATCATTTTACGGATAAATAAAAACACAGTTCTTTTTAGATACTTTGGATTAAACCTAATGACTTATAATAAACCAAATTTTTGATATTTTCACATAAGCTTAATAGTAAATCTTAAACCGCAATATCTTTCTTAAATGGGTACGTACTGATATTTTTAAGATGACATATAGTAATAGCAACTAAACAGAGTTAAGTTGCTAGCATAATAAAAACAGAAGCAACGAGAAGAATACTCGAAAGTACTAGCATTGGCGTATATAAGGGGGTTCGATTCCCCCCCGAAGCTTTTTTAGATATTTTTATATATTTAAAATAAAACCTCATGGGGTCTCGCCCCTTCCCAAAACTGTCTCGGGCACCCATAAAGAAATGCATCGAGTTCTGCCTTCCGTAGATTTTATGTACTCTCTGATCCGGGAGAAGACCACACCGGTATGAAAGGTGGAAAGGAAAGACCTCCATACGGCGAATATAGCGTAGGTAGCAACCCTTTTTTTGGGGAATATATAAACGAAAAAACACAGCAGCGTCTGTCTCATAATGAGCGGCTACAAACAGCGTCTGTCCCAGTTTGGGAGGCCGAATATAACCTCACCAACACAATGTGAAAAATCATGGCCAATTTAAAAATGAAAGGAATTGGTCCACAGGTGGGAAGAAAACTCTGCGAATCCCACACCATGGTCTGTCTCACGAAATCTAGGCGAGGCAAGACTTCGCCTATGAAAAGAAGACAAGAACTAGTAAAACTAACAATAGGAACATTAAATATTAGGTCAATGAACACCGCCAAAAAAATATGAACTGGAGGAAGAATTGACAAGGACAAAATGGGACATGGTAGGCTTGTCAGAAACTCGACGAAAATCATAAAATCGGATAAAACTGAAGTCCGGTAATCCACCATACCATAAAGGTAATGAAGATAACAGCAATTTTGTAGTAGGATTTATAATAAATAGTCATAGTTAAACACGTCCATACTATTAAAGGAGTCTCAGATCGCGTTGCCTCACTTACACTCAAAATGACAAGAACATTACTTAAAGTTATCAAATACCAAATTGCAAATAATACAAGGACCTAAAACTATAAACAACAAGTGAAATTAAAGAAAGAAAAATAAGAATAAAGTTTTCTGCCTCGGCCAGGGATCGAATCCGGAATCTCTTGCTATCTAGGCAAACATTCTACCACTGAACAACCGAAGTGGTAGAATGTTTGCCTAGATAGCAAGAGATCCCGGGTTCGATCCCCGGCCGAGGCAGAAAACTTTTTCTTATTTTCCTTTCTTTAGTTTCACTTGTTGTTTATTACTTAAAGTTATTCAAGTACTTCTACCTACAATAACGAGCACATCGAAACATTCTATAAAGATATCTCAAAAGCTATAGAAGAATACAAAACCCATCTTTCATTAGTAATGGGAGATTTCAATGCCAAATGAGGTCAGAAAATAAACACACAAGAAACTAAAATAGGGGATTTTGGATATGGCGAAGAAAATGAATTATCTAGGGGAGAAACACCTCTATTTAAAGAATTCGTTCTATAGAAAGAAACCGCAACGAAAGTGAACATGGCTCAGCCCTAATCAAATATCGAAAAAGAAAATTATTTACATACTAACTATGGTCAGAATAAAATTCTGCATTGATAGCAATTTCGAAATGAAAAGAAAAATTAGGCAGAGTTCTGAAGTATGGAAATTCATAAGTAAAGAACCCCATGAAAGAAAAAGTAAACATCCAGATCATCAAATCAGAGCAATGGACAGAACACTACAAGAGACTGTTGCAGGAAACGAGACCCGAATATCTGTCAGCCTCTCCGAGGAGAGACATAGAAGTACATGAAGAGGAAGTAATCATCGAAAAAGAAATGATAAAGAATAATATTAAAAAACTTAAATCCGGAAGAGCTAGCGGACCTGGGGGAATATAAGATGAAATGCTCAAATATGGATCAGAGAAACTACTAGAAAATCTCACATATATTATCAATCAATGCACAAACGGACATCCAGTACCTGATGATGGGAAAATTGCATTTATATCAATACATAAAAAAGGAAACAAGCTGGATTGCAACAAGTACAGAGGAATTTCAGTAACCAGTACTCTAAGTAGATTGTACGGTAGGATTCTTCGAGATCTAATAGGGAATGATTTTTATGAACAAGAAGAAGAAGAGCAAGTGGGTTTCGTGCAGGCAGATCTTGTAGTGATAATGTTTTTTGTCTTAAACAAGTACTTGAGAAAAGGAGTGCCAGAAATATAGAGACTCATGTTCCCTTTGTGGACCTACAAAAAAACATACGATACCATTCCAGTAGAAAAATTATGGACAGTTTTAGAGCAGTATCTCTAAAAACTGGAAACGTATAATAAACGGCATGGGAATACAACTCAAGGACATATTTACCATATATATATAGGTATGGTAAGGTTGGGTTAGGTTTGGTTATGTTTGGTTAGGTTTGGTTAGGTTTGGTTAGGTTTGGTTAGGTTTGGTTAGGTTTGGTTAGGTTTGGTTAGGTTTGGTTAGGTTTGGTTAGGTTTGGTTAGGTTTGGTTAGGTTTGGTTAGGTTTGGTTAGGTTTGGTTAGGTTTGGTTAGGTTTGGTTAGGTTTGGTTAGGTTTGGTTAGGTTTGGTTAGGTTTGGTTAGGTTTGGTTAGGTTTGGTTAGGTTTGGTTAGGTTTGGTTAGGTTTGGTTAGGTTTGGTTAGGTTTGGTTAGGTTTGGTTAGGTTTGGTTAGGTTTGGTTAGGTTTGGTTAGGTTTGGTTAGGTTTGGTTAGGTTTGGTTAGGTTTGGTTAGGTTTGGTTAGGTTTGGTTAGGTTTGGTTAGGTTTGGTTAGGTTTGGTTAGGTTTGGTTAGGTTTGGTTAGGTTTGGTTAGGTTTGGTTAGGTTTGGTTAGGTTTGGTTAGGTTTGGTTAGGTTTGGTTAGGTTTGGTTAGGTTTGGTTAGGTTTGGTTAGGTTTGGTTAGGTTTGGTTAGGTTTGGTTAGGTTTGGTTAGGTTTGGTTAGGTTTGGTTAGGTTTGGTTAGGTTTGGTTAGGTTTGGTTAGGTTTGGTTAGGTTTGGTTAGGTTTGGTTAGGTTTGGTTAGGTTTGGTTAGGTTTGGTTAGGTTTGGTTAGGTTTGGTTAGGTTTGGTTAGGTTTGGTTAGGTTTGGTTAGGTTTGGTTAGGTTTGGTTAGGTTTGGTTAGGTTTGGTTAGGTTTGGTTAGGTTTGGTTAGGTTTGGTTAGGTTTGGTTAGGTTTGGTTAGGTTTGGTTAGGTTTGGTTAGGTTTGGTTAGGTTTGGTTAGGTTTGGTTAGGTTTGGTTAGGTTTGGTTAGGTTTGGTTAGGTTTGGTTAGGTTTGGTTAGGTTTGGTTAGGTTTGGTTAGGTTTGGTTAGGTTTGGTTAGGTTTGGTTAGGTTTGGTTAGGTTTGGTTAGGTTTGGTTAGGTTTGGTTAGGTTTGGTTAGGTTTGGTTAGGTTTGGTTAGGTTTGGTTAGGTTTGGTTAGGTTTGGTTAGGTTTGGTTAGGTTTGGTTAGGTTTGGTTAGGTTTGGTTAGGTTTGGTTAGGTTTGGTTAGGTTTGGTTAGGTTTGGTTAGGTTTGGTTAGGTTTGGTTAGGTTTGGTTAGGTTTGGTTAGGTTTGGTTAGGTTTGGTTAGGTTTGGTTAGGTTTGGTTAGGTTTGGTTAGGTTTGGTTAGGTTTGGTTAGGTTTGGTTAGGTTTGGTTAGGTTTGGTTAGGTTTGGTTAGGTTTGGTTAGGTTTGGTTAGGTTTGGTTAGGTTTGGTTAGGTTTGGTTAGGTTTGGTTAGGTTTGGTTAGGTTTGGTTAGGTTTGGTTAGGTTTGGTTAGGTTTGGTTAGGTTTGGTTAGGTTTGGTTAGGTTTGGTTAGGTTTGGTTAGGTTTGGTTAGGTTTGGTTAGGTTTGGTTAGGTTTGGTTAGGTTTGGTTAGGTTTGGTTAGGTTTGGTTAGGTTTGGTTAGGTTTGGTTAGGTTTGGTTAGGTTTGGTTAGGTTTGGTTAGGTTTGGTTAGGTTTGGTTAGGTTTGGTTAGGTTTGGTTAGGTTTGGTTAGGTTTGGTTAGGTTTGGTTAGGTTTGGTTAGGTTTGGTTAGGTTTGGTTAGGTTTGGTTAGGTTTGGTTAGGTTTGGTTAGGTTTGGTTAGGTTTGGTTAGGTTTGGTTAGGTTTGGTTAGGTTTGGTTAGGTTTGGTTAGGTTTGGTTAGGTTTGGTTAGGTTTGGTTAGGTTTGGTTAGGTTTGGTTAGGTTTGGTTAGGTTTGGTTAGGTTTGGTTAGGTTTGGTTAGGTTTGGTTAGGTTTGGTTAGGTTTGGTTAGGTTTGGTTAGGTTTGGTTAGGTTTGGTTAGGTTTGGTTAGGTTTGGTTAGGTTTGGTTAGGTTTGGTTAGGTTTGGTTAGGTTTGGTTAGGTTTGGTTAGGTTTGGTTAGGTTTGGTTAGGTTTGGTTAGGTTTGGTTAGGTTTGGTTAGGTTTGGTTAGGTTTGGTTAGGTTTGGTTAGGTTTGGTTAGGTTTGGTTAGGTTTGGTTAGGTTTGGTTAGGTTTGGTTAGGTTTGGTTAGGTTTGGTTAGGTTTGGTTAGGTTTGGTTAGGTTTGGTTAGGTTTGGTTAGGTTTGGTTAGGTTTGGTTAGGTTTGGTTAGGTTTGGTTAGGTTTGGTTAGGTTTGGTTAGGTTTGGTTAGGTTTGGTTAGGTTTGGTTAGGTTTGGTTAGGTTTGGTTAGGTTTGGTTAGGTTTGGTTAGGTTTGGTTAGGTTTGGTTAGGTTTGGTTAGGTTTGGTTAGGTTTGGTTAGGTTTGGTTAGGTTTGGTTAGGTTTGGTTAGGTTTGGTTAGGTTTGGTTAGGTTTGGTTAGGTTTGGTTAGGTTTGGTTAGGTTTGGTTAGGTTTGGTTAGGTTTGGTTAGGTTTGGTTAGGTTTGGTTAGGTTTGGTTAGGTTTGGTTAGGTTTGGTTAGGTTTGGTTAGGTTTGGTTAGGTTTGGTTAGGTTTGGTTAGGTTTGGTTAGGTTTGGTTAGGTTTGGTTAGGTTTGGTTAGGTTTGGTTAGGTTTGGTTAGGTTTGGTTAGGTTTGGTTAGGTTTGGTTAGGTTTGGTTAGGTTTGGTTAGGTTTGGTTAGGTTTGGTTAGGTTTGGTTAGGTTTGGTTAGGTTTGGTTAGGTTTGGTTAGGTTTGGTTAGGTTTGGTTAGGTTTGGTTAGGTTTGGTTAGGTTTGGTTAGGTTTGGTTAGGTTTGGTTAGGTTTGGTTAGGTTTGGTTAGGTTTGGTTAGGTTTGGTTAGGTTTGGTTAGGTTTGGTTAGGTTTGGTTAGGTTTGGTTAGGTTTGGTTAGGTTTGGTTAGGTTTGGTTAGGTTTGGTTAGGTTTGGTTAGGTTTGGTTAGGTTTGGTTAGGTTTGGTTAGGTTTGGTTAGGTTTGGTTAGGTTTGGTTAGGTTTGGTTAGGTTTGGTTAGGTTTGGTTAGGTTTGGTTAGGTTTGGTTAGGTTTGGTTAGGTTTGGTTAGGTTTGGTTAGGTTTGGTTAGGTTTGGTTAGGTTTGGTTAGGTTTGGTTAGGTTTGGTTAGGTTTGGTTAGGTTTGGTTAGGTTTGGTTAGGTTTGGTTAGGTTTGGTTAGGTTTGGTTAGGTTTGGTTAGGTTTGGTTAGGTTTGGTTAGGTTTGGTTAGGTTTGGTTAGGTTTGGTTAGGTTTGGTTAGGTTTGGTTAGGTTTGGTTAGGTTTGGTTAGGTTTGGTTAGGTTTGGTTAGGTTTGGTTAGGTTTGGTTAGGTTTGGTTAGGTTTGGTTAGGTTTGGTTAGGTTTGGTTAGGTTTGGTTAGGTTTGGTTAGGTTTGGTTAGGTTTGGTTAGGTTTGGTTAGGTTTGGTTAGGTTTGGTTAGGTTTGGTTAGGTTTGGTTAGGTTTGGTTAGGTTTGGTTAGGTTTGGTTAGGTTTGGTTAGGTTTGGTTAGGTTTGGTTAGGTTTGGTTAGGTTTGGTTAGGTTTGGTTAGGTTTGGTTAGGTTTGGTTAGGTTTGGTTAGGTTTGGTTAGGTTTGGTTAGGTTTGGTTAGGTTTGGTTAGGTTTGGTTAGGTTTGGTTAGGTTTGGTTAGGTTTGGTTAGGTTTGGTTAGGTTTGGTTAGGTTTGGTTAGGTTTGGTTAGGTTTGGTTAGGTTTGGTTAGGTTTGGTTAGGTTTGGTTAGGTTTGGTTAGGTTTGGTTAGGTTTGGTTAGGTTTGGTTAGGTTTGGTTAGGTTTGGTTAGGTTTGGTTAGGTTTGGTTAGGTTTGGTTAGGTTTGGTTAGGTTTGGTTAGGTTTGGTTAGGTTTGGTTAGGTTTGGTTAGGTTTGGTTAGGTTTGGTTAGGTTTGGTTAGGTTTGGTTAGGTTTGGTTAGGTTTGGTTAGGTTTGGTTAGGTTTGGTTAGGTTTGGTTAGGTTTGGTTAGGTTTGGTTAGGTTTGGTTAGGTTTGGTTAGGTTTGGTTAGGTTTGGTTAGGTTTGGTTAGGTTTGGTTAGGTTTGGTTAGGTTTGGTTAGGTTTGGTTAGGTTTGGTTAGGTTTGGTTAGGTTTGGTTAGGTTTGGTTAGGTTTGGTTAGGTTTGGTTAGGTTTGGTTAGGTTTGGTTAGGTTTGGTTAGGTTTGGTTAGGTTTGGTTAGGTTTGGTTAGGTTTGGTTAGGTTTGGTTAGGTTTGGTTAGGTTTGGTTAGGTTTGGTTAGGTTTGGTTAGGTTTGGTTAGGTTTGGTTAGGTTTGGTTAGGTTTGGTTAGGTTTGGTTAGGTTTGGTTAGGTTTGGTTAGGTTTGGTTAGGTTTGGTTAGGTTTGGTTAGGTTTGGTTAGGTTTGGTTAGGTTTGGTTAGGTTTGGTTAGGTTTGGTTAGGTTTGGTTAGGTTTGGTTAGGTTTGGTTAGGTTTGGTTAGGTTTGGTTAGGTTTGGTTAGGTTTGGTTAGGTTTGGTTAGGTTTGGTTAGGTTTGGTTAGGTTTGGTTAGGTTTGGTTAGGTTTGGTTAGGTTTGGTTAGGTTTGGTTAGGTTTGGTTAGGTTTGGTTAGGTTTGGTTAGGTTTGGTTAGGTTTGGTTAGGTTTGGTTAGGTTTGGTTAGGTTTGGTTAGGTTTGGTTAGGTTTGGTTAGGTTTGGTTAGGTTTGGTTAGGTTTGGTTAGGTTTGGTTAGGTTTGGTTAGGTTTGGTTAGGTTTGGTTAGGTTTGGTTAGGTTTGGTTAGGTTTGGTTAGGTTTGGTTAGGTTTGGTTAGGTTTGGTTAGGTTTGGTTAGGTTTGGTTAGGTTTGGTTAGGTTTGGTTAGGTTTGGTTAGGTTTGGTTAGGTTTGGTTAGGTTTGGTTAGGTTTGGTTAGGTTTGGTTAGGTTTGGTTAGGTTTGGTTAGGTTTGGTTAGGTTTGGTTAGGTTTGGTTAGGTTTGGTTAGGTTTGGTTAGGTTTGGTTAGGTTTGGTTAGGTTTGGTTAGGTTTGGTTAGGTTTGGTTAGGTTTGGTTAGGTTTGGTTAGGTTTGGTTAGGTTTGGTTAGGTTTGGTTAGGTTTGGTTAGGTTTGGTTAGGTTTGGTTAGGTTTGGTTAGGTTTGGTTAGGTTTGGTTAGTTTGGTTAGGTTTGGTTAGGTTTGGTTAGGTTTGGTTAGGTTTGGTTAGGTTTGGTTAGGTTTGGTTAGGTTTGGTTAGGTTTGGTTAGGTTTGGTTAGGTTTGGTTAGGTTTGGTTAGGTTTGGTTAGGTTTGGTTAGGTTTGGTTAGGTTTGGTTAGGTTTGGTTAGGTTTGGTTAGGTTTGGTTAGGTTTGGTTAGGTTTGGTTAGGTTTGTTTAGGTTTGGTTAGGTTTGGTTAGGTTTGGTTAGGTTTGGTTAGGTTTGGTTAGGTTTGGTTAGGTTTGGTTAGGTTTGGTTAGGTTTGGTTAGGTTTGGTTAGGTTTGGTTAGGTTTGGTTAGGTTTGGTTAGGTTTGGTTAGGTTTGGTTAGGTTTGGTTAGGTTTGGTTAGGTTTGGTTAGGTTTGGTTAGGTTTGGTTAGGTTTGGTTAGGTTTGGTTAGGTTTGGTTAGGTTTGGTTAGGTTTGGTTAGGTTTGGTTAGGTTTGGTTAGGTTTGGTTAGGTTTGGTTAGGTTTGGTTAGGTTTGGTTAGGTTTGGTTAGGTTTGGTTCAGGTTGGTTAGGTTTGGTTAGGTTTGGTTAGGTTTGGTTAGGTTTGGTTAGGTTTGGGTAGGTTTGGTTAGGTTTGGTTAGGTTTGGTTAGGTTTGGTTAGGTTTGGTTAGGTTTGGGTAGGTTTGGGTAGGTTTGGGTAGGTTTGGGTAGGTTTGGGTAGGTTTGGTTGGTTTGGTTAGGTTTGGTTAGGTTTGGTTAGGTTTGGTTAGGTTTGGTTAGGTTTGGTTAGGTTTGGTTAGGTTTGGTTAGGTTTGGTTAGGTTTGGTTAGGTTTGGTTAGGTTTGGTTAGGTTTGGTTAGGTTTGGTTAGGTTTGGTTAGGTTTGGTTAGGTTTGGTTAGGTTTGGTTAGGTTTGGTTAGGTTTGGTTAGGTTTGGTTAGGTTTGGTTAGGTTTGGTTAGGTTTGGTTAGGTTTGGTTAGGTTTGGTTAGGTTTGGTTAGGTTTGGTTAGGTTTGGTTAGGTTTGGTTAGGTTTGGTTAGGTTTGGTTAGGTTTGGTTAGGTTTGGTTAGGTTTGGTTAGGTTTGGTTAGGTTGGTTAGGTTTGGTTAGGTTTGGTTAGGTTTGGTTAGGTTTGGTTAGGTTTGGTTAGGTTTGGTTAGGTTTGGTTAGGTTTGGTTAGGTTTGGTTAGGTTTGGTTAGGTTTGGTTAGGTTTGGTTAGGTTTGGTTAGGTTTGGTTAGGTTTGGTTAGGTTTGGTTAGGTTTGGTTAGGTTTGGTTAGGTTTGGTTAGGTTTGGTTAGGTTTGGTTAGGTTTGGTTAGGTTTGGTTAGGTTTGGTTAGGTTTGGTTAGGTTTGGTTAGGTTTGGTTAGGTTTGGTTAGGTTTGGTTAGGTTTGGTTAGGTTTGGTTAGGTTTGGTTAGGTTTGGTTAGGTTTGGTTAGGTTTGGTTAGGTTTGGTTAGGTTTGGTTAGGTTTGGTTAGGTTTGGTTAGGTTTGGTTAGGTTTGGTTAGGTTTGGTTAGGTTTGGTTAGGTTTGGTTAGGTTTGGTTAGGTCTAGGTCTGGTTAGGTCTGGTTAGGTCTGGTTAGGTCTGGTTAGGTCTGGTTTGAGGTCTGGTTAGGTCTGTAGGTTGTTAGGTTTGGTTAGGTTTGGTTCGGTTGGTTAGGTTTGGTTGGTTAGGTTTGGTTAGGTTTGGTTAGGTTTGGTTAGGTTTGGTTAGGTTTGGTTAGGTTTGGTTAGGTTTGGTTAGGTTTGGTTAGGTTTGGTTAGGTTTGGTTAGGTTTGGTTAGGTTTGGTTAGGTTTGGTTAGGTTTGGTTAGGTTTGGTTAGGTTTGGTTAGGTTTGGTTAGGTTTGGTTAGGTTTGGTTAGGTTTGGTTAGGTTTGGTTAGGTTTGGTTAGGTTTGGTTAGGTTTGGTTAGGTTTGGTTAGGTTTGGTTAGGTTTGGTTAGGTTTGGTTAGGTTTGGTTAGGTTTGGTTAGGTTTGGTTAGGTTTGGTTAGGTTTGGTTAGGTTTGGTTAGGTTTGGTTAGGTTTGGTTAGGTTTGGTTAGGTTTGGTTAGGTTTGGTTAGGTTTGGTTAGGTTTGGTTAGGTTTGGTTAGGTTTGGTTAGGTTTGGTTAGGTTTGGTTAGGTTTGGTTAGGTTTGGTTAGGTTTGGTTAGGTTTGGTTAGGTTTGGTTAGGTTTGGTTAGGTTTGGTTAGGTTTGGTTAGGTTTGGTTAGGTTTGGTTAGGTTTGGTTAGGTTTGGTTAGGTTTGGTTAGGTTTGGTTAGGTTTGGTTAGGTTTGGTTAGGTTTGGTTAGGTTTGGTTAGGTTTGGTTAGGTTTGGTTAGGTTTGGTTAGGTTTGGTTAGGTTTGGTTAGGTTTGGTTAGGTTTGGTTAGGTTTGGTTAGGTTTGGTTAGGTTTGGTTAGGTTTGGTTAGGTTTGGTTAGGTTTGGTTAGGTTTGGTTAGGTTTGGTTAGGTTTGGTTAGGTTTGGTTAGGTTTGGTTAGGTTTGGTTAGGTTTGGTTAGGTTTGGTTAGGTTTGGTTAGGTTTGGTTAGGTTTGGTTAGGTTTGGTTAGGTTTGGTTAGGTTTGGTTAGGTTTGGTTAGGTTTGGTTAGGTTTGGTTAGGTTTGGTTAGGTTTGGTTAGGTTTGGTTAGGTTTGGTTAGGTTTGGTTAGGTTTGGTTAGGTTTGGTTAGGTTTGGTTAGGTTTGGTTAGGTTTGGTTAGGTTTGGTTAGGTTTGGTTAGGTTTGGTTAGGTTTGGTTAGGTTTGGTTAGGTTTGGTTAGGTTTGGTTAGGTTTGGTTAGGTTTGGTTAGGTTTGGTTAGGTTTGGTTAGGTTTGGTTAGGTTTGGTTAGGTTTGGTTAGGTTTGGTTAGGTTTGGTTAGGTTTGGTTAGGTTTGGTTAGGTTTGGTTAGGTTTGGTTAGGTTTGGTTAGGTTTGGTTAGGTTTGGTTAGGTTTGGTTAGGTTTGGTTAGGTTTGGTTAGGTTTGGTTAGGTTTGGTTAGGTTTGGTTAGGTTTGGTTAGGTTTGGTTAGGTTTGGTTAGGTTTGGTTAGGTTTGGTTAGGTTTGGTTAGGTTTGGTTAGGTTTGGTTAGGTTTGGTTAGGTTTGGTTAGGTTTGGTTAGGTTTGGTTAGGTTTGGTTAGGTTTGGTTAGGTTTGGTTAGGTTTGGTTAGGTTTGGTTAGGTTTGGTTAGGTTTGGTTAGGTTTGGTTAGGTTTGGTTAGGTTTGGTTAGGTTTGGTTAGGTTTGGTTAGGTTTGGTTAGGTTTGGTTAGGTTTGGTTAGGTTTGGTTAGGTTTGGTTAGGTTTGGTTAGGTTTGGTTAGGTTTGGTTAGGTTTGGTTAGGTTTGGTTAGGTTTGGTTAGGTTTGGTTAGGTTTGGTTAGGTTTGGTTAGGTTTGGTTAGGTTTGGTTAGGTTTGGTTAGGTTTGGTTAGGTTTGGTTAGGTTTGGTTAGGTTTGGTTAGGTTTGGTTAGGTTTGGTTAGGTTTGGTTAGGTTTGGTTAGGTTTGGTTAGGTTTGGTTAGGTTTGGTTAGGTTTGGTTAGGTTTGGTTAGGTTTGGTTAGGTTTGGTTAGGTTTGGTTAGGTTTGGTTAGGTTTGGTTAGGTTTGGTTAGGTTTGGTTAGGTTTGGTTAGGTTTGGTTAGGTTTGGTTAGGTTTGGTTAGGTTTGGTTAGGTTTGGTTAGGTTTGGTTAGGTTTGGTTAGGTTTGGTTAGGTTTGGTTAGGTTTGGTTAGGTTTGGTTAGGTTTGGTTAGGTTTGGTTAGGTTTGGTTAGGTTTGGTTAGGTTTGGTTAGGTTTGGTTAGGTTTGGTTAGGTTTGGTTAGGTTTGGTTAGGTTTGGTTAGGTTTGGTTAGGTTTGGTTAGGTTTGGTTAGGTTTGGTTAGGTTTGGTTAGGTTTGGTTAGGTTTGGTTAGGTTTGGTTAGGTTTGGTTAGGTTTGGTTAGGTTTGGTTAGGTTTGGTTAGGTTTGGTTAGGTTTGGTTAGGTTTGGTTAGGTTTGGTTAGGTTTGGTTAGGTTTGGTTAGGTTTGGTTAGGTTTGGTTAGGTTTGGTTAGGTTTGGTTAGGTTTGGTTAGGTTTGGTTAGGTTTGGTTAGGTTTGGTTAGGTTTGGTTAGGTTTGGTTAGGTTTGGTTAGGTTTGGTTAGGTTTGGTTAGGTTTGGTTAGGTTTGGTTAGGTTTGGTTAGGTTTGGTTAGGTTTGGTTAGGTTTGGTTAGGTTTGGTTAGGTTTGGTTAGGTTTGGTTAGGTTTGGTTAGGTTTGGTTAGGTTTGGTTAGGTTTGGTTAGGTTTGGTTAGGTTTGGTTAGGTTTGGTTAGGTTTGGTTAGGTTTGGTTAGGTTTGGTTAGGTTTGGTTAGGTTTGGTTAGGTTTGGTTAGGTTTGGTTAGGTTTGGTTAGGTTTGGTTAGGTTTGGTTAGGTTTGGTTAGGTTTGGTTAGGTTTGGTTAGGTTTGGTTAGGTTTGGTTAGGTTTGGTTAGGTTTGGTTAGGTTTGGTTAGGTTTGGTTAGGTTTGGTTAGGTTTGGTTAGGTTTGGTTAGGTTTGGTTAGGTTTGGTTAGGTTTGGTTAGGTTTGGTTAGGTTTGGTTAGGTTTGGTTAGGTTTGGTTAGGTTTGGTTAGGTTTGGTTAGGTTTGGTTAGGTTTGGTTAGGTTTGGTTAGGTTTGGTTAGGTTTGGTTAGGTTTGGTTAGGTTTGGTTAGGTTTGGTTAGGTTTGGTTAGGTTTGGTTAGGTTTGGTTAGGTTTGGTTAGGTTTGGTTAGGTTTGGTTAGGTTTGGTTAGGTTTGGTTAGGTTTGGTTAGGTTTGGTTAGGTTTGGTTAGGTTTGGTTAGGTTTGGTTAGGTTTGGTTAGGTTTGGTTAGGTTTGGTTAGGTTTGGTTAGGTTTGGTTAGGTTTGGTTAGGTTTGGTTAGGTTTGGTTAGGTTTGGTTAGGTTTGGTTAGGTTTGGTTAGGTTTGGTTAGGTTTGGTTAGGTTTGGTTAGGTTTGGTTAGGTTTGGTTAGGTTTGGTTAGGTTTGGTTAGGTTTGGTTAGGTTTGGTTAGGTTTGGTTAGGTTTGGTTAGGTTTGGTTAGGTTTGGTTAGGTTTGGTTAGGTTTGGTTAGGTTTGGTTAGGTTTGGTTAGGTTTGGTTAGGTTTGGTTAGGTTTGGTTAGGTTTGGTTAGGTTTGGTTAGGTTTGGTTAGGTTTGGTTAGGTTTGGTTAGGTTTGGTTAGGTTTGGTTAGGTTTGGTTAGGTTTGGTTAGGTTTGGTTAGGTTTGGTTAGGTTTGGTTAGGTTTGGTTAGGTTTGGTTAGGTTTGGTTAGGTTTGGTTAGGTTTGGTTAGGTTTGGTTAGGTTTGGTTAGGTTTGGTTAGGTTTGGTTAGGTTTGGTTAGGTTTGGTTAGGTTTGGTTAGGTTTGGTTAGGTTTGGTTAGGTTTGGTTAGGTTTGGTTAGGTTTGGTTAGGTTTGGTTAGGTTTGGTTAGGTTTGGTTAGGTTTGGTTAGGTTTGGTTAGGTTTGGTTAGGTTTGGTTAGGTTTGGTTAGGTTTGGTTAGGTTTGGTTAGGTTTGGTTAGGTTTGGTTAGGTTTGGTTAGGTTTGGTTAGGTTTGGTTAGGTTTGGTTAGGTTTGGTTAGGTTTGGTTAGGTTTGGTTAGGTTTGGTTAGGTTTGGTTAGGTTTGGTTAGGTTTGGTTAGGTTTGGTTAGGTTTGGTTAGGTTTGGTTAGGTTTGGTTAGGTTTGGTTAGGTTTGGTTAGGTTTGGTTAGGTTTGGTTAGGTTTGGTTAGGTTTGGTTAGGTTTGGTTAGGTTTGGTTAGGTTTGGTTAGGTTTGGTTAGGTTTGGTTAGGTTTGGTTAGGTTTGGTTAGGTTTGGTTAGGTTTGGTTAGGTTTGGTTAGGTTTGGTTAGGTTTGGTTAGGTTTGGTTAGGTTTGGTTAGGTTTGGTTAGGTTTGGTTAGGTTTGGTTAGGTTTGGTTAGGTTTGGTTAGGTTTGGTTAGGTTTGGTTAGGTTTGGTTAGGTTTGGTTAGGTTTGGTTAGGTTTGGTTAGGTTTGGTTAGGTTTGGTTAGGTTTGGTTAGGTTTGGTTAGGTTTGGTTAGGTTTGGTTAGGTTTGGTTAGGTTTGGTTAGGTTTGGTTAGGTTTGGTTAGGTTTGGTTAGGTTTGGTTAGGTTTGGTTAGGTTTGGTTAGGTTTGGTTAGGTTTGGTTAGGTTTGGTTAGGTTTGGTTAGGTTTGGTTAGGTTTGGTTAGGTTTGGTTAGGTTTGGTTAGGTTTGGTTAGGTTTGGTTAGGTTTGGTTAGGTTTGGTTAGGTTTGGTTAGGTTTGGTTAGGTTTGGTTAGGTTTGGTTAGGTTTGGTTAGGTTTGGTTAGGTTTGGTTAGGTTTGGTTAGGTTTGGTTAGGTTTGGTTAGGTTTGGTTAGGTTTGGTTAGGTTTGGTTAGGTTTGGTTAGGTTTGGTTAGGTTTGGTTAGGTTTGGTTAGGTTTGGTTAGGTTTGGTTAGGTTTGGTTAGGTTTGGTTAGGTTTGGTTAGGTTTGGTTAGGTTTGGTTAGGTTTGGTTAGGTTTGGTTAGGTTTGGTTAGGTTTGGTTAGGTTTGGTTAGGTTTGGTTAGGTTTGGCTAGGTTTGGCTAGGTTTGGCTAGGTTTGGCTAGGTTTGGCTAGGTTTGGTTAGGTTTGGCTAGGTTTGGCTAGGTTTGGCTAGGTTTGGTTAGGTTTGGTTAGGTTTGGTTAGGTTTGGTTAGGTTTGGTTAGGTTTGGTTAGGTTTGGTTAGGTTTGGTTAGGTTTGGTTAGGTTTGGTTAGGTTTGGTTAGGTTTGGTTAGGTTTGGTTAGGTTTGGTTAGGTTTGGTTAGGTTTGGTTAGGTTTGGTTAGGTTTGGTTAGGTTTGGTTAGGTTTGGTTAGGTTTGGTTAGGTTTGGTTAGGTTTGGTTAGGTTTGGTTAGGTTTGGTTAGGTTTGGTTAGGTTTGGTTAGGTTTGGTTAGGTTTGGTTAGGTTTGGTTAGGTTTGGTTAGGTTTGGTTAGGTTTGGTTAGGTTTGGTTAGGTTTGGTTAGGTTTGGTTAGGTTTGGTTAGGTTTGGTATGTGAAATTTTTGATAAAATTATGCGAATATGGTTTTTGAAAAGGGTGGGGGGAATTACAGAAAAGCAGTTGGGTGGGAGCAGGGAGGACTACAAAGTAATTACAGCAAATTTGCGGACATATGTGTATGCCTTAAAGCCTACTTTATGTGACAAAATGGCGTCTAACGACCGCCATGTTATTTGCTGTTTAAAAAAATATACCTGTAGCA
Source organism: Aspidapion aeneum (assembly GCA_963576565.1). Taxonomy (NCBI): domain Eukaryota; kingdom Metazoa; phylum Arthropoda; class Insecta; order Coleoptera; family Brentidae; genus Aspidapion; species Aspidapion aeneum. Next base: position 38,504,241 of record OY755048.1, read on the forward strand.
CCTTCGAAATCCATAGCAATCCAACGACACCTTTTTTGTCAAAATCGGTTTAGCCGTTAAGCCTCTAGCGCGACACAAACATACATATTTACATACATACTTAGATACATACATATCCCAAGCGAAAAACATTACCCTTCCTTACGCCGCGCCGTTGGGTAAAAACGTCCTTCTTTGGGAGTTTTTAAAACATCCTTTGTAGGACGTTACAAAAACGTACTTTTTAATTACGCAAAATTTAAGGCTTTTTGAGACCTATTAAAAACGTACTTTTTACATAAAGTTAAATTGAGGTCCGAATGGAACCAAAAAAGTTTATACGTAGTTTTGAGGAGTTTTAATTTTGAAAATTTTTAAAACGTACTTTTTACGTACTTGTTAGGCAAGTTGAAACCTAAAGAGACCTAAAAAATACGTCCGGTGTTACTAGAGATAGCGCGTATCAAAACAGCACTTTTTCAAATAGCGCGTCTATCCATCATATCCTATGACCTATATGACCAAGGGAGGCCAGGGCTAAGATAATCGCGGGTTTAACGGTCGATTTATTTGCTGATAATTTCTTCAAAAATTATAGCCCCCATGGCTCAGTCTGGAAGACCGCCGTTATATCAAAATGGCGTTATTTTGTTACGCGCTATTTCGTTACAGAGCCGTTTCTACAGGGTGGTTCAGTAAAAACCGTTTTTTTGGGGTATAGATTTGTGACCAATTTCTCAATTTCAAGATTTTTGGCTTATTAGAAAACTAAAGCATTAAACTATATAACCCCATTACTAAAATTGACATTTTGCCAAAATTAAAAATAAGGAACGCTTTTAAAAACAGCTAATTTTTTTACCCCCCCCCCCCTACATTTCTTCAAAAAATAAAAATATATAATTTAGGGAGGGGTAGTAGCAAACGTTACGTAATTTTGTAGGGGGTCAGTGGTTTCGTTACAGGTGCGTTCCAGTGGGCGGGGGTATAATACCCGAAATATTTTAAGTTCTATTTGCTAGTAGGCGAAACGCAACATGTCCAAAAGAACTCTAGCATGTGACTGTCATTTAAAAGACACGATAATTACGGCTGCCAGATGAACTATAATTTGATACCTTATTTAAAAATGCGCAGTGGTACGATTTAGGCAACGGTACGATTTTGGCTTTACACTAAAATTAACTGAACAAAATGGAAAATACTAAAATCAAAGTCCACTGACAAAAGGATATTTAAAAAAAGGAAAGGTCCTTAAAATGCTTAATTTCAGAAAAATAAAGCAAAAAACGCTTTATTGGACTTTCCGACATTTACAAATATCAACAAAAATTTGATTTTAGTCACAAAGGTTTTTTGTAAATAAAGATGTTTTATAATATTTTTGCCAAGTGTCAAATAGCTCAAAAATAAATCAACTATAGTACAATATTTACTGTAGCAAATTGATCATAATAGAAAAATAAGTAGCAAAATCTGAGGGCAAGGCAGTGCCTCGCCAAGTTAGCACGCCGTAACCATCTTTTCTTGAAACATTTCAGCCAATATTTGACCTACCTAAAACTCTACTTCGGACTGAGCTACGAATCTTAAACTTTGCACAGTCGTAGATCTCCATGAAGTTAACAATCCCTTCAAGTTTCATGGAATTCCATAAAATAGTAAAGTAGTTACGAAATTTCAAAAAACGTCGAAATTGCCACTCACTCACTGACTCACTCACTCATGTATAGATCATCAATATTCTACTGTACTTCCAGACATGCTACAAAGCTGAAATTTGGCAGACTGATAGAAATTATGACTAAACCCCTGGAAAAACCAAGAAACCCCAAAATTTTAATTTACTATACATTTAAAGTTATGTAAAAGTAGCATCGCCCACTTCCAGAAATGCTAGAGAGTTTGAGCTTTGGCAGACTGATAGGAACTATGATAAAACTATAGGAAAAAATCAAAAAACCCAAAAATTTTAATTTACTTCCCTCCCCTATACATTTAAAATTATGTAAAAGTAGCATTGCCCACTTCCAGAAATGTTAGAGAGTTGAGCTTTGGCGGACTGATAGGAACTATGATAAAACTATAGGAAAAAATTAAAACACCCCAAAATTCTAATTTACTTCCCTCCCCTATAAATGTAAAGTTAAGTAAAAGTCACATTGCTTATTTCCAGACATGCTAGAGAGCTGAGCTTTGGAAGACCGATAGTAACTATGATAAAGTTATAGAAAAAATTAAAACACCCCAAAATTCTAATTTACTTCCTTCCTCTATAAATGTAAAGCTATGTAAACGTAACACTGCCCACTTCCAGAAACGCTAGAGAGCTGAAGTTTTTAAGACTGAGAGACAATATGATAAAACTATATGAAAAAATTTAAAAACACCAACATTTTAATTTACTTCCCTCTCCTATAAATGTAAATTTATATAAAACTAACATTGCCCACTTCCAGAAACGCTAGAGAGCTGAGTATTGGAATGCTGATAGAAATTATGAACTTGGGAACCATGGGAAAAAAATTTAAAAGTTCAATATTTTCATTTACTCTCCTTCCCTATAAATGTAAAGTTATGTAAAAGTAACATTACCCACATCCAGAAACGCTCGAGAGCTGAGCTTTGGAAGGCTGATAGGAACTACGATAAAACCATGGAAAAAAATTAAAAAACTTCAAAAAATTTAAGTAAGGCATTGCAAAAGTTTTGAACAATATTCCGCATATTTCACTACTTTAAAAATTAAGTATTATCCAATTCCTTTAAAAAAGAAGTGAAATCATAACAAAAACATTTCATGTAAAAAAAAGCCAAGTACGCGAAAATGGCATTCCGTAAAAAGAATTGAGATAAAAGTAAAGCCAAGTTCTCCAAAACACATTTCAAAATGAAAGGTTCTTACCAGTTTGGAAATATTTTTCTAAACTTGGCTATTACGACTGTAAATGACTCTTAGGCACAGTGCTAAATTGAACATAAAGAAGTTTGACTGTAATAGCAAAGCTTAAAAAACATTTCCAAACTAGTAAAAACCTTTCATTTTGAAATTTGTATTGGAGAACTTGGCGTTACTTTTATCTCAATTCTTTTTACGGAATGCCATTTTCGCGTACTTGGCTTTTTTTTGCATGAAATGTTTTTGTTATAATACAGAGGTTAATTTAAAAAAACCAAAGCTTCCCATTGGCCCATTTTATTAACCGTTGTCCATTACATACCTACAAATAAGACAGGTATAAAAACACAGTACACTTGTACATGAAATATTGTAACAAAATAATTGTAATAATTGTATCTTGCTGTTTCTTACTGTACGGCAACTAATATTAGTTTACTCTAATTACCTATAAAAATATCAAACGCCACTTTGTTAAAAATGTCTAAATAAGTTTTTGTTTTTATTTTAGGGGTAAAATTAATTGATTTCTAAATGATGATATGCTAAAACAAGACAAAACAAATAAATATAATTGTTATTATTTTATAATTTCTAAAGAAATAAATTGTGAATAATTACGATCGTACAAAATGTTGTCCTCCTTGCAGATAAAAAATATTATTCAGATTTGTCGGATACTTTGTTACTTAAAACATATTTATTACACATGACATACTTTTAAATTACTACACGTTTAGATTCAAAATATCAAACAAATAAATTTTTAAATGGAAAAAACTTTTTTGCAACATGTAAATATTTTAAAGTTATAAAGTGCAAAAGAAACTCCTATGGTTCGTTTGTATACATATAAATGTGTCATATTACAGCGGTCATGCTTTAAGTTACCTACTTTTAAATCAACCAAAATATATAAAAGTGAAAACTCGACCTACAACTTTTTTCCAATTCTAAAAACAAATTATTTAAAACGTCGAATTATAAAAAATATCTTTAAGTTTGCAATTATTGACAAACAAATATGTGCAACCAAATTAAAATAATTTACTAAAACAGTAAACGTTTTATTGTTTATTTACAATTTAGCGGTCGCTAAATATATCAGAGCAAAAATTTTATTAAAACATGCAAACTACCATTAAAAACAAATTATTTGTATTGACTTGAACATTTTGTCTACTTTGAAAATATTAACAAAAGGAAATAAGATTTTGGTACAGTAAGGTGTTTATACAAAAAAACTTTTAACAGCCATTTACGGTATAAATGAATTAAATTTTTTGAAAAAGCGTCCAACTTTATCGCGGGACGGAGAGAAATGTATTGTATGTTTATCTTTATTCCGTGACTAATAGCGAATCTTTTTGGGAAGAAAATGCAGAACTGGTCCTTCAATGCAATTATTGTATTCTTTTGGAAAAATTAGTGGGACTTTGGTATTCTTTTGAACAACTAACGAACTTAGTATTGCACTCAGTTTACGTGTTGCATTAGTGTATTTTTCTGGAAATGCACTGGGACAATTTTTTGACCGCGCCAAATAGTGTTAGTGGACTACGAGTGGGGTACTAACATTCTCAAAAGAATTCCCTATAAAACATTTGCTTTTTAGTTGCCATCATAAAACTTGTCAAATGGTTTACGGATTCAACGCTCCAACCAAAATCCTAGAACGTTGAAAAAATCGCACGTGAAAAAAACGGTCCACATCGCGCATATCAAAAACTGCAGAAAAAATGTTTTAAAAGTTCTAACACAACCTATTTTAAATAGTAAAGACAAGAATTCAGCAAATCCACTTTCTAGAAACATTTTATATTACTTTCTTTGCAAATGGTCAATTCGTCACCTCGAAATGTTGATAGGGGTTGAGATATTAAAGATGACGGCCAAAATGGCGCCGAAGTTTTAAATTGCCGCTGTAAAGCTCCAATTGACATGTGTGCATTCAAAATAAATATTTATATCCAACAACAATGTTAGTTTTTTTTAATGGCTGCATAAACCTCTAAAAACCAGCCCAGACCCCCCAAAATCTGAAAGTTTGAGAGTTTTTTCAAATTTTCTTAAAAACTAAGCTTCTAGGGAGAAATTTATTTTATTTTATTTTATTTTATTTTATTTTATTTTATTTTATTTACACCACTTAACAGGAGTTAACCCAATTACAAAGTGGGGAAGAATACAGTGATTAACAATAACAGAAACTAAGGATAAAATGAAGTACAAAATAAAAGAAATTTACTACATCTACACTGAGTGAGCAGAAATAAAAATTATAAAAATCGTATATTTTTTAAAGTAGAGATACTGCAATTAAATATGTCACATCTGTCGCAAGTCTGATTGCACGTGTTACAAGCCCGAATTATTGGAGAATTTTTGCAAATATTGGTGCGCTGGTAAGGAAGATAAAACGGAACAGTAGTGCGTGCTGATGTTCTGGGTACTAAAAAATTAATCTTATGCAATAATTCCTGGGAGTCGATTTTATTATGTATTAATTTGAAAATGAATTGCAACTCTGCCAACTTGCGCCGGTCCTCCAACGAAGATATACTGAACCTTTCACAAAGGACCTGGTTCAGAATACCAATTTCGGGATACACACCAACAAGCTTAAAAACAAGGTACTTCAGAAACTTACGTTGAATTTTTTCAATAGTATTAATGTGAGTATCATAATACGGAGACCATACTATGCATGAGTATTCCAATTTAGATCTGACATAAGCAAAATAGAGTAATTTTATACTAGAAATATTTTCTAGGTACTGAGAATTACGTATTATGAACCCAAGCATTCGGTAGCTTTTCTTTACAACATCCTGGATGTGGGGAACAAATGATAGAGCACTATCGAATGTTACTCCGAGATCTTTAAATTCCAGACTCCTGGGTATTACGGTTGTATCAATGGAGTAATTGAATTGAATTACCTGTTTTCTAAGGGTGAAAGACACTACATTGCATTTAGATGGATTGAGAGATAACATACTTTATTGTAGACAAGACCTTTTTAACAAGATCCGCAGCCGATTCGCCGCGGGACAATTCGCCGCCGGCCGATTCGCCGTGGGGACAATTCGCCGCGAGATTTTTTGTTTTATGATATTACCATTGGCAATTGTTTAAACATTTTTATTTAGCTTGACTTCATATAATATATTTGTTTATTAGTTTGGTTATAACTTTTTTCAAACTTTTTCAACTAGGTATTTAGTGGTTAGTATACAATTCAACATTTTTTTATTAAAAAAATAAATAAAATGGTGAATCCAAAATGGCGGATTTTCCCACATATGAACCGATTTGCATGAAACTCGGAACTTTAATCTATAAGGTCGCTGTTTATTATTTATAACTTATATGTATAAAAATCAAAATGGGGGATCCAAAATGGCGGACGTTCCCATTTATAAACCAATATGCATCAAAATCGAACCTTTGGGGTGTTTCAGGTCGTTAATTATGATTTCTAACTTAAACTTTAAAAAATCAAAATGGCAGTTCCACAATGGCGCATTTGCTTATTTATAAACCAATATGCCTCAAACTTGAAATATCGCGGCGCCTAAGGTAACTCAATACAATTTTTAACTCAAATTTACTACTACTATGTCGGTTTAGAACGTTTTTCTACGTTGTCCGACGCGTATTCTCCACCTCTTTCGATCCTGACAGTCATCTTCCGTCAGGTTTTTTTGACTCATTGATCTTTGGATTAACTGTTGCCATTCCGGTTTAGGACGCCCTCTTTTTTTGCGCATTGGTTCCCATTCTAGGACCTGCTTTGGTTATCTTTCGTGGCTCATCCGTTGTACATGGCCGTACCATATCAGTTGCCTTTTAGTGATGTCATCCGTTATGCTTCCATCGATTCCCATTCTTTCTTATATGATCTTATTGTATCCATTTCGACACTTTCCATTTTTGCTTTGTATTTTTCTGCTACGCGACAAGTCTCTATTCCATACAACAGCGTGCTTTTTACCATTGTTTCATATATGTTAAACTTTACATTCTTTTTTATCTCTCTGCTCCATAAAATACTGTTCAGACAACCAATAACCTTTTTTGCTTTTACTATTCTTTTTTTCAGTTCTTTACAGTCTGTTGCTGTCTTATCAAATGTGACACCCAAGTATACATACTTATTGCATGGAGATATTGTTTGTCCATTTTCTAGTTCTAATTCACTTGATTCGTTTCCAATACATAAGTACTGTGTCTTGTCCACGTTCACTGTTAACCCCCACTTTTGGTATTCTTCCATTAACTCACTCATCATATACTCCATGTCTTCTTTATCATTAGCTACAATTACTTGCCCGTCAGCAAACTGTAGTGTGTATATGGTAAATCGGTCGTTAAGTTGTATTCCCATGCCGTGTACTTTGCGTTTCCAGTTTTTTAGAGCTACTGCGATATATATTTGAAAAGAGTTGGAGAGATACAACATCCCTGTCTTAAGCATTTCGTTACCAGAAATACTTTTGAAAGTCGATTTCCAATTTTAATTTTAGATTTTGACCCTTTGTGTAGTTCTTTTATCGCTTTTATGTCTGTATGATTTATATAAGTCTGCTCTAACACTGTCCATAATTTTTCTACTGGAACGGTATCATATTCTTTTTGTAGTTCCACAAAGGTAACATGAGTCTATATATTTGTCTGGCGCTCCTTTTCTCAATTACTTGTTTAAGACAAAAAACATTATCACTACAAGATCTGCCTGCACGAAACCCACTTTGCTATTCTTCTTCTTGTTTATGAAAATCATTCTCTATTAGATCTCTAAGAATCTTACCGTACAATCTACTTAGAGTACAGGTTACTGAAATTCCTCTGGAATTGTTGCAATCCAACTTGTTTCCTTTTTTATGTATTGAGGATATGAATGCAATTTTCCAATCATCCATTTGTCCGATGTCCGATGTCCGTTTATGCATTGATTGATAATATATGTGAGATTTTTGAGTAGTTTCTCTGATCCATATTTGAGCATTTCAGCATATATTCCCCCAAGTCCGCTAGCTTTTCCGGATTTAAGCTTTTTAATACTATTCTTTATCATTTCTTTTTTGATGATTACTTCCTCTCCATGTACTTCTATGTCTCTCCTTGGAGAGGCTGTCAGATATTCGATTCTCGTCTCCTGCAGCAGTCCCTTATGGTGTTCTGTCCATTGTTCTGGTTTGATGATCTGGATGTTTACTTTTTCTTTTGTTGGGTTTTTTACTGTAGAAATGAATTTCCATGCTTCAAAACGCTGCCTACCTCCTACGTGTGTATTTATATCGTGTCATTTGCGCTCGAACATTTCATTCTTTTCTGTGCGTATCAAATTTCCTAGCTGTCTTCTGGTATGCCTGTAGATTTCTAGGTCTCTTTGCTCTTTCGTACTGAGCCATTTCAAGTATGTGCGTTTTTTCTCCTTGACCGTTTCCTTTATTTCCTCATTCCACCACATCTTATTATTATTTCTATTATCTTGTTATCCAACAGCTTCTTTGCTTGCTTCCTTCAAGCTTTTTACTATATTTGTGTATATCTCTTCAAATGAATGCTGTGTGTTTAATAATTTTTCATCGATTCGTTTCTGATACAATCTTTGCGTACTTTCGATTGCTAGACTTTTAAAGTTGTATTTTTGATTTTCTTCGATACACTCTAGGTTTTCACTTTCTCCAATACTTTCGTCTCTATTTGTTTTTCTTACAGGGAATAATATTTTTGCTTTTACCAGATGGTGGTCAGATCCACAGGTAACACCACGAAGTGTTCGCACATCATACCACTTTAGTTCAGAGTGTTGTCCACCTGTAGCGTAATCAATGATTGATCTAAAATTTCTTGTTTGGTGAATATCTCTATGTTTAAAAAAACCATTATTTATTTTTAGATTATGGGTTTCACACAATTGTATCAGTCTCAAGCCATTATCATTTGTTACTTCCTCTCCAAATGGCCCTACCACTTTGCTTTGGCTTTGTCTACCAGTTCCACTATTAAAATCGCCAAGCATAATTATTTCCCTGGTATTGCCAATTTTAGTGATTGTCTCATCAAGTTGGTCGAAGAACATTTGTTTTATAGCTACCGTTTCGTCATTTGATGGAGCGTAGGCTGTTATTATGCTTATATTGTGCCCAAGCATCTTCATGTTAACTCTAAGTAAATTTTCATTAATGCACTCGTAGTCTGTAATCTTATTTTTGAGGTGTGCGTGCAAGGGCTGAAAAATAACGGAATTTCCTTCGATAGGTCGCCGGTATTGGCTTCACAAGCACATTTAAAAATAATTGTCGGTATTGACGATTGAAAATGGAAAGTTACGATACATATGGAATTTTATATGAAAAGGCACCTACCTCGGACTCTCTTGCAGCTCCAGTCGACGTTTAAACGTCCAGTTTTTTCACCTCAAATTCACTTTTTTCGGGAACGTGATTTTTTCTAGCTTGTTGTGACGGTGGTTCTTTGCGCACTCATCGCGGCGCTGCTTGTCTTCCACGTGTCCGGTGCCGTGAAACCCCATATGCATATTTTAGAGCGCGAAAATTTAAACTATTTTAAACGCGCAGAAAAGGAAAAGAAAATGAAAATTAGGAAATTTCTTGCTTGCACCAACATGAGGTTTTTATTTATTAATAAGGATACCCCTCTGGCTGCTCTTCTTTCTTTTGAAACTCCAGTGAATATGTGAAAAAAAGTTACCGAAACTACATGTACCTTCTCCTTTCTTTTTTGTCTCTGTGGGTGCAATAATGATTCAAATTTAAAAACCTAAAAATGGCGGATTCAAAATGGCGGATTTTCCCATTTATGAACCAATATGCATCAAATTCGGAACTTTGAGATCTTTCAGGTCGCTGAATATGATTTCTAACTGAAACTTAAAATAAAATCAAAATAGCGGTTCCACAATGGCGCACTTTCTTGTTTATAAACCAATTTTCCTCAAACTTGAAATATCGCGGCGCCTATGGTAACACAACACAATTTTTGACTCAAATTTAAAAACCTGAAAATGGCGGATTTTCCCATTTATGAACCAATATGCATAAAATTCGGAACTTTGAGATCTTTCAGGTCGCTGATTATGATTTCTAACTTAAACTTTAAAAAAATCAAAATGGCGGTTACAAAATGGCGGATTTTCCCATTTATGAACCGATTTGCATCAAACTCGATCCGCCGTTTTGGAACCGCCTTTTTGATTTTTTAAAAGTTTTAGTTAGAAATTATAATCAGCAACCTGAAACACCCCAAAGTTCGGAATTTGGTGCACTCGGTGTGGTATTTTTACCTGCATGGACCCTGAAATTTAAATGGAAAAGTTCGTCATTTTGGATCCGCCATTTTATTTTTAAAAAATTCAAGTTTAAATAATAATTAGCGACCTGAAAGATTTCAAAGTTCCGAGTTTGATGCAAATCGGTTCATAAATGGGAAAATCCGCCATTTTGAAACCGCCATTTTGATTTTAGAGTTTAAAGTTTAAGTTAGAGATCATTATTTTATTTATATTAATAAATGTTGAATTGTATACTAACCACCAAATACCTAGTAGGAAAAGTTTGAAAAAATTATAACCAAACAAATAAACAAATATATTATATAAAGTCAAGCTCAAAGATATCATTAAACAAAAAATCTCGCGGCGAATTGTCCCTGCGGTGGTTCGGCCGGCCGCCAATTGTCCCCGCGGCGAATCGGCCGTGGCGAATTGTCTCCTACCCAATTAAAGTAATCTAAAAAAGTTAAAAAAAAAAATCCTATGATTTATTCGATTTTTTTAAGGACCAACGTGTACAGGAAAATATGTGTTATATTTGATTATAGTCAATAAAGTTTCTTTTAAAATGGTTTATAATGTGGTCGGATTAGTTTCATAATTAAAATTTTAGGGGAGTTCAGAAACTAATTCAATAATAAAAAATTGTTACAAGTTTTATTTAATTTTTTTGGAAACTAAGCTTAACATAAAAAAATATACTATAAATTATTAGAGATAGTAAAATTCCCTTCTAAACAGTGTGAAACTCGTTAAATTTTGACTTATAATAAACTCTCAAGCGACGTCCGTGAATGGAATGATTTAAAAAAAAAACCTTAAAAAAACATTTTATTCGATTTTCTTAAAAACCAAGATCTGTTTCAAAAAATGTGTTTTATACTTCGTCGTAGACAATAAAATTTCCTTTCAAAGGCTATATAATAAAGTAGAAGTTATCTCATACCTACCGCTACTGGTGCCCTTAATCTAATCATTAATTACGACAACATAAATAACACTAACAAACGTGGAATTTCGTACCCGTGAATTTAAAAATTAAACAAGTTTCGTGGCTAATCGGGCAAAAAGGAGTTTTTGATTCTCTCATATTTTTCCGTGGGTAGCTTCAAAGCTTAACCTCACGGGGTTCCAAGATCTAATGGAGACCTAATAAGTGTTGACAGTTAACTGTTTCGTCCTTATGGGACTCCTCAGAACACTGCTAGGTCAATGTGACAATTCTTGCGAAGTTAATTAGACGGTTTTGTCTCTAATCATAAGTAAATAGTGAGAAAACTATCGCAAGAAGCGCCATCTAGCGAGATACGAGAGAAACAAAAAACAAAAAGAGGCGAAAAACTGCTATACATATTGATCAATGAAAAGATCGAATACAAATAAAAGAAAACAAACTGTAGTCCGTGACCTACGACAGCTCTTCTGTCTTTCAGGCCGGATCAATGCATATTGCATTTTTACCCGTCATCAAGACACGGGAGCGTCAATCAACGGAATTTTTAAGCCAAATAATACTAACAAACGTAGAATTTCGTACCCGTGAATTTAAAAATCAAACAAGTTTCGTGGCTAATCGGGCAACAAGGAGTTTTGGTTTCTCGCATATTTTTCCATGGGTAGCTTGAAAGCTTAACCTTACGGGGGTCCAAGATCTAATGGACACCTAATAAGTGTTAACAGTTAACTGTTTCGTCCTTATCACTGAGCTGTCGTAGGTCACGGACTATAGTTTGTTTTCTTTTATTTGTATTCGATCTTTTCATTGATCGATATGTATAGCAGTTTTTTGCCTGCTTTTGTTTTTTGTTTCTCTCGTATCTCGATAGATGGCGCTTCTTGCGATAGTTTTCTCACTATTTATCAATGATTAGAGACAAAACTGTCTAATTAACTTCGCAAACATTGTCACATTGACCTAGCAGTGTTCTGAGGAGTCCCATAAGGATGAAACAGTTAACTGTCAACACTTATTAGGTGTCTTTTAGATTTTGGACCCCCGTGAGGTTAAGCTTTCAAGCTACGTACGGAAAAATATGAAAGAAACAAAAACTCCTTTTTGCCCGATTAGGCACGAAACTTGTTTGATTTTTAAATTCACGGGTACGAAATTCCACGTTTGTTAGTATTAATTGGCTTAAAAATTCCGTTGATTGACGCTCACGTGTCTTGATGGTAAAAATGCAATATGCGATGATCCGGCCTGAAAGACAGAAGAGGTGTCGTAGGTCACGGACTATAGTTCGTTTTCTTATTTGTATTCGATCTATTCATTGATCGATATGTATAGCAGTTTTTCGCCTGCCATTAGATCTTGGACCCCCGTGAGGTTCAGCTTTCAAGCTACCCACGAAAAAATATGAAAGAAATAAAAATAAAAGCTCCTTTTTGCCCGAATAGCCACGAAACTTGTTTGATTTATAAATTACACTGGTCGGCATTAAAATCGGCCGTGACACCATTCTTGCCGATTCTTATGTAAAATGACCTCCTGAATGCAAATATGAACTCCGTTTTTCCCCATCACGCCCCATTTTCGGGGGAGGCCCCCCTAACTATTTTTATGGCTTTTCGATAGTTTGGTGGAATGGAAAGGATTTTTTTTGGCCCATCATTATTTCTGAGAGACTGGAGAGTTTAGTGTTCTCAAACATTAATATTTATAGTAAGGTGGTAAGCCATTTGTTTTTGGTAAGGGATTGTTTTGAATAAATGGTAAATGGACATTGTCGATTTTACCGTTTTATATGCATTTTCTAATTATTTATACAAAATTTTAGCTGCCAGCAGCTTCACGGTAAAGGTAATAAACGTTATAGCAAAGTATAAAGCAACATATTAGTATATATATACAGAAACCACTGGCGTATACAAAAAATCGCCTTGGATGGGCTTGGAAATTTTTTCCACTTTTATTTATTAACAGCCGGCCTGAAAGACAGAAGAGATGTCGTAGGTCATGGACTATAGTTTGTTTTCTTTTATTATATATTTATTATACCCCCGTGAGGTTCAGCTTTCGAGCTACCCACGGAAAAATATGAAAGAAATAAAAACTTCTTTTGGCCCGAATAGCCACGAAACTTGTTTGATTTATAAATTACAAATCAAAAAATCGCCTTGGATGGGCTTGGAAATTTTTTCCACTTTTATTTATTAACATATTAAAAAGTAGGAAAATAAATAGTTTTAACATAATCTATTTTTAGATTCTTGGGGGGGGGCTTTCGCCCCCCAAGCCCCTCTCCGCCCTTGTGTACGCTCATGCAGAAACTATAATAATAAAATAAAATATTGTTGCTTTATTTGTGAATGGGACAGCCGAGCACAGGACAAACATTACATTGTACGGAACTGGTCCTTACGAGAAAGATTTACTCCCGGTCAGAAAAATGTCGCCAACGATCCTTATTAGTCCCGCAAGATAATATTTACTTGACGCAATTTGCACATCAAACTTGGATTGATCAAACAGTTTGTAAAAGCACTGGACAAAACAGGCGACGCATTCATATATTTGAAAACTAAATTTCCTCGTGTTAGTGAGGCTAAAATCAAGGAAGGTGTTTTTGTGGGGCCCCAAAATAGACAACTTTTTCAAGATTCGACGTTTATTGAACATCTGAATCAAAAAGAAAATCGAGCTTCGTTTGTATTCCAAAACGTGTGTAAGAACTTTTAAGGTAACCATAAAAGTGATGTTTATGTCGCACGGGTCGAGGAATTGCTCTTAGCGTACAAGGCCATGGGATGTAACATGTCCCTTAAAGTGCACTGCCGTCATTCGCATCTAAACTTCTTTCCTGAAAATTTAGGAGCAGTCTCGGATGAATACGGGGAACGGTTTCATCAAGAAATCGCTAAGTTGGAATAGAGGTTTTCAGGGAAGTGAAATGCAAGCATGTTGGCGGAGTACTGCTGGTTTTTGAAACGAGGGGGTTTTACCTCAGAGTATAAAAGGAAAGCAAGGACCAAGTGAAGGTACGAAAGTTCTTATTTATCAGTGGCCCATCCAGGAATATGTCTTGGGGGGCCCGACGCCTCTATAGCCTCATGATGTCGAATTTTAAGCTATTTTTTGTGTTTTTTTATTCAATATGTAGAATATATGTAAAAAATCTAAGGCCTGGGCGGGGAGACGGGCCCCCCCCCCTGGGTGCGGTTCGGTTTGGTTAAATTTATGTCGATAATATTATAATTATTATCGAAAAATAACAACAATAGGTAAAAGGGCTGCTCCCTCAAAAATGGTGGGTGGTAGAAGAAAACGCAAGCTATATTTGGATTCAGGGCGTCGTCTTACATAAGAATCAGCGGAAATCATGCCAGGGCTCAATTTTTTTTTTTTGCAGACCAGTGTTATTTACTTTAGGGAAAATATGGCTAATTCTCTAGAGGCGTCCGTACATTGGGTTCACTTTCAAAAAATTTTAAACAAAAAACTAAGACAGAATAATGTCAATATTTATCCTAAGAAGTCTATTCTTTTACTTTAAATAAATAAAATATGTAAGAAAAATTGATTATTTTGTTTATTCTAAAACAGCCCCCATAGTTTATCATATAGGACAAATAAAAGATCATAATAGAAAATGGCATAACAGAAATATGTTGGAAACGGAATTACTAATAACCGGATATTATGAAATACGCGAGGGGTCATCAGCTTTCAACAGTACTGTACAAATTTCACAACATTACCCGACAGTACCACGACAGGATCCAACAGTACTCGACAGTACACGACAGTACTCAACAGTACTCGACAGTACCACGACAGGACCCAACAGTACTCGACAGTACACGACAGTACCCAACAGTACTCGACAGTACACGACAGGACCCAACAGTACCCGACAGTACACGACAGTACCCAACAGTACACGACAGTACACGACAGGACCCAACAGTACTCGACAGTACACGACAGTACCCAACAGTACACGACAGGACCCAACAGTACTCGACAGTACATGACAGTACGTAACAGTACTCAACAGTACACGATAGAATCCAACAGTACTCGACACAACCCTCTGACCCGAAACAGTGGCGTAGGACAGGATGACCTTTTTTTTTTTTTTTTTTTTTTTTTTGGTCGCAAGTTTTTTGAGTGCGGCGCGGTTCCCCAAAGATGATGACCTTTTTTTTTTTTTTCCTCGCATGTTTTTTGAGGGCGCGCTTTGTCCCTGTCGGACCCCCCCAAGGCACGACGACAGTACTCAACAGGACCCAACAGTACACTGACAGGACCCAACAGTACTCGACAGTACACGACAGTACCCAACAGTACACCGACAGGACCCAACAGTACTCGACAATACACGACAGTACCCAACAGTACTCGACAGTACACGACAGTACCCAACAGTACTCAACAGGACCCAGCAGTACACGTCAGGACCCAAGTCCTGTTGGACGCTGTACAAAATTTTAGGGTGCCGATGACCCCTCGGAAATACGTCATTCCTCAGAAATAGGAGAAGAGCAAAATCGAAGTTCGGTATATGGTCTCTTATCAAAACTGGACAAAATCATAAAAACGGGTCGGGCTTAGCTTCTGACGTTCGTTTAGTTAGAATTCATTTATTTGTATGTATTTTTTGGTAAAAAAACAACAATATTATTTGTTCCTGATTTAAATTTGCCGCCAAAGTTCCATGAGACCGATTCATATGAGAGGCAGAGAGATGGAACCGGTATACATAAAAGGAAAGGAGAGAGTTGCTTATGCTAGGTCCGGCTCCTTTTGCTGAACCCTTTTTATGATTTTGGCATTTTTGATTTTGTCCGGTTTTGATAAAAGACTTTATGATAAACTTCGATTTTGCTCTTGTCTTGTTTGATGAATGAGGTATTTGTATAATCTCCGGTTATTAGGAATTCCGTTTTCACCAATGCACTGTTATACCAATTACACTTAAGATATTAGACGATTTTGTTTTGTCATTTACGACGATGGATAGGGATTCATTTAAAAATTTATTTATATAAGTACTCTCCTGGAGGCTTAAATGTGACATAAATGCCACATTATATTGCAACGTTTAAAAGAAAATTTTATTGTCTAAATAAAAGGATATTACATATTTATTTCCAACAGGTGTTTTGGGAAAATTTTATAAAACCTATAATAAACATGTTTTTCCAAATAATCCCAACTTACGGACGCCGCTGAACATCTACGTCGTTCTTCTAACCTTATCGACCAATATATTGTTTAAAAGGGAATTTTGCTCGCCACCAAAAACTGTTCTTTGCAATTTTGGGTAAAAGGTTTGTTTTCGAGAAGATTTAATAAAACTGAAAAAAAAAACAGGTTTTAGGGGGTTGGGGGGGATTTCCTCAGTCCCTGTTGCCAAAAAGTAATATGAAATGCTAGACCAAAAACGAAGAGCCTTTTCAGATTTTTCAGTTTTGTTATTTGTGGTTTAGTCATGGCCAGAAGCAGTTCAGCGGAGGGTGGCTGGGGGTCCTGGCCCTCCACAACATTTTTTAAATAAAAATATTTTGTTCTCATTTAGCAGTGCCACGTTCAACGCACGAACCCGCCGATATTATATCGGGTTGGCCAAAAAAAACAGACAAAATGATTTTTGTTATAACTAATAAGCCTCTCGCAGGGAAATAAATAGGCTTTTAAACGGAAATAATTATTTCGTTTTTAAATCGAAGATCGCGGATAGATTCAAACTTGACGCTTTGAAGAGGCTCGTTTATTCTTATGTTATCAAAATGTTTTAGAATTTTATTTTCGTGTTTAGCAAAACCCATTTTCCTCCGCGCACAGGGAGGTGCAAATCTGTAAAATTGGTTTAGTGGTTCCCAATGATTAATTTTTGTTTGAATCATTGCATTACGCTATGCGATTGTTAAATCTGTCTGCATTCATTTCCTTATCCTTTAATAATGCATCTATTAATAAACCGATTTCAATTAAATAAAAAGCATACTTTGATTTATTTTTAAACATTCTATTGAAGTTTGCCTCCACCTTAAAATACAAGAGAGCGCACAGAATCAAATTTTATTATACAAAAATGCTCATTTAAATTTATGTTTTAAAAACTTTAGTATTTTTTTAAAAATTTTTAAAAGCTGCCACGCACAGCGAAATGTCAATTATTCCAATCGGTTAACTGGTTTCCGAAATAGTATTTTTTTGTTTCCACTAATGCTTTACAGATTGTACTGTTACAAATTTATGTTATTTAAATTTTATAGTTTGAATTTATTTAGGTTTAGTAGTATTAGGTTGACTTATCTTATGCTTGTATTCTTAGTCTAGGTTTTAGTTCCTGGTCCACCTACAAACAACAGTTTGAAGCAGCCGCTGCTGCAAATGGCTGAAACAATGACGAAAAAGCTAGAGCTTTGTTAGTAGCTCTACGAAAACCTGCTCCGGGACTTTTACGGTCCATTCCAGTCGAACAAAAACAGAATTATAACGCTTTAGTGGCAGCGTTAGAAAGAAGGTATGGAGACGAACACTTGCGAAATTTACATTCGTCAGAATTAAATATTCGTCAACAAAGACCAGGAGAATCATTGCAAGAGTATGAAGCAGATATCAGGAGGCTGATGTACTTGGCTTACCCAGAAATGCCAGAAAATTACAGAGATCCCTTCACGGTAGATCACTTTATTAACGGCTTGCGAGACACAGACTTAGCAAAGTACTTCGCCGAGAACGCTTCCATAGCAGCAGTGAAGTATTGATTCGAGCCCTTGAAATTGAGTCATCAAATAATATGTCCAGGTTAAAAGTAAGGGCTGTTTCTATTCAGGAGAGTGAAGAAACGAGCACTAAACAAAAGGTTTCCCTAAAGACGTCAAATTCTTCAATCACTGACAGAGAAGATTGACTATTTGAAAGAAAGTAGACGATCCCCTCCAAATGAAAAGTGTTTTAGATGCGGACGTACAGGGCATATCCAACGCTATTGTCGTGTCTAAATAAAGTCTCGCCTTCCATCTAGCGGGAACGAGTACGAAAAAACAAATCAGGAGGAACTAAAACTAGATAACGCGGAAGGGCGGGTGTTAATTAATGGAAAGGTAGCTCCCAAAATTTACTCTATTAAGAGCTTAAAACATACTGCTGACAGCCTGAACATCGACGGACTTATAAATGGAAGGCCAGTTAATATCGCAGTAGACACCGGTGCAGCCATATCATTGCTTAAGTCCAAAATTGCAATGAGATATAAAATTCGACCAACAGGAGAGAAAATAACACTTAAGACTGTGACTGGGGAATCCGTCGACGTGTTGGGGCAGACAGACATAGACCTACAGCTGGAGAGGTTCGCCAATCTGTATTAGTTGCAGATAGAGAAGAGGAATTTATTTTGGGAAAGGACCTGATAAGTAAACATGGCTATGCATTTGATAATAAACTTAATACCCTAAGATTTGGGAACGAAGAGTTCATTTTGTCAAATAGTCACACCAATAAAGAACCAATAAAGGTGGTGGTAGTATGCACAACAAGGCTGGTCGGTAACAGTGATACCATAATTTTTGGGAGGCTAGAAAGTAAAACATCAAGCTTGTCGGACTCATAAGCCAACTGAATACACCCGATACAAACCGATAAAGACATCTCGATTAGAGTCGCCAATATTTTCCCAAATTGTGTCAAAATTATTAAGGGGGAGGTGGTAGCATTATTTGAACCAGTCCAGAAAGTGACAAGATGTGAAGAGCCAACTTCCGAGGATAAAAGCAAGTTACCAACGGAGGTACTTCAGCAATTTGGCAATATCTCACTCCAGAAGAATTTCGTAAAGCGAAAGAGTTTATAGAAGAACAAAGAATATCTTTGAAACTAAGAGTAGTTCGGGACGCACAAACCTTATTCAACATTCCATCAACACTGGCGATGCCCAACCAATAAGACAGCCCCCAAGAAGACTACCAATGGCCAAACAAGAAGAAGTTCACAATCTTATTATTAAAATGCTCAGTGACGGTGTTATTGAAGAGTGATCAAGTCCTTGGTCATCTCCTGTGGTGTTGGTCACTAAAAAGGATGGAAGTACTAGATTCTGTGTCAACTACAGGAAACTTAACGATGTGACAAAGAAAGATAGTTACCGTGCCAAGAACAGATGACACATTAACAACATTGGCAGGATCATATTGGTTTTCTACTCTTGACCTAAAAAGTGGGTATTGGCAAGTAGGAATCTTTGAAAGAGATAAAGAGAAGACAGCATTCTCTGCTGGCAGTAGACTTTATCAGTTTAATGTGATGCCATTTGGCATATGCAATGCCACAGCAACATTTGAAAGACTAATGGAAGTTGTTCTACAAGGCCTTACTTGGAAAACCTGCCTAGTCTATTTGGATAATGTCATAGTAATGGGGAAATCATTTCAGGATCATCTAAACAATTTACGAGAAGTATTTTCAAAAATCAGAAATGCCAATCTTAAATTAAACTCAAAGAAATGTTCTATTCCAAGAAAAAGTTGAGTTCCTGGGTCACGTCGTTTCCCGAGGCATCCATACTGATGAAAAGAAGCTACAAGCAATAAAATAATGACCTCAACCTCGTGACAAACATGAATTGAGAAGCTTTTTGGGTCTGTGTACATACAACAGACGATTTGTAGAACGATTCGCCAAAATAGCGTCTCCATTACATAGACTTACATAAGATAAAGCTTCTTACAGATGGAATACTGAATGTGACCAAGCATTTAGAAGACTAAAAGCAGCATTATGTTCTAGTCCGATTCTCGCATATCCTATTCCAAAAGGTAAATTCATATTAGATACTGATGCGAGCAACGATGGCATAGGACAAGTACAAGATGGAGAAGAACGGGTCATCGAATTTTTCAGCAAAAAGCTATCCAAATCAGAGAGAAATTATTGTATTAACAGAAAGGAGTTTCTAGCCATCATTAAATTCGTAGATGACTTTCACAAATATCTCTATGAACAAGAGTTTCTGATTAGAACGGATCATGCTGCGTTACAGTTGCAAATGAAAATGAAACAACCTGAGGGACAAGTCGCCAGACGGATAGAAAAGCTACAACAATACCATTATCAAATTAAGCACCGAGCGGGAAGTGTGCATAATAATGCAGATGCATTGTCCAGAAGAATGATTGGAAAATTGCCTTCATATCCTCAATACATAAAAAAGGAAACAAGCTGGATTGTAACAATTACAGAGGAATTTCAGTCACCAGCACTCTAAGTAGATTGTACGGTAGGATTCTAAGAGATCTAATAGACAATGATTTTCATGAACCAGAAGAATAAGAGCAAAGTGGGTTTCGTACAGGCATATCTTGTAGTGATAATGTTTTTTGTCTTAAACAAGTAATTGAGAAAAGAAGCGCCAGAAATATAGAGACTCATGTCACCTTTGTGGACCTACAAAAAGCATATGATACCGTTTTAGTAGAAAAATTATGGACGGTGTTGGAACAAACTAATATCAATCACACATACATAAAAGCGATAAAAGAACTATACAAAGGGTCAAAATCTAAAATTAAAATTGGAAATCGACTTTCAAAAGAATTCCTGGTAACAAAAGGCTTAAGACAGGAATGTTGTATCTCTCCAACTCTTTTTAAAATATATATCGCAGTGGCTCTAAAAAACTGGAAACGTAAAGTGCACGGCATGGAATACAACTTAACGACCGATTTACTATATACACACTACAGTTTGCTGACGACCAAGTAATTGTAGCTAATGATAAAGAAGACATGGAGTATATGATGAGAAAGTTAACGGAAGAATACCAAAAGTGGGGACTAACAGTGAACGTGGATAAGACACAGTACTTATGTATTGGAAACGAATCCAGTGAGCTAGAACTAGACAATGGACAAACAATATCTCCATGCAATGAGTATGTATACTTGGGTGTAACATTTGATAAGACAGGAACAGACTGTAAAGAATTGGAAAAAAGAATAGTAAAAGCAAAAAAGGTTATTGGATGTCTTAACAGTATTTTATGGAGCAGAGAGATAAGAAAGAATGTAAAATTTAACATATATGAAACAATGGTAAAAAGCACGCTGTTGTATTGAATAGAGACTTGTCGCGTAACAGAAAAATACAAAACAAAAATGGAAAATGTCGAAATGGATGCAATAAGAAGATCAATGAGAATATCTAGATTAGATCACATAAGAAATGAGATCATAAAAGAAAGAATGGGAAGCGAGAGAAGCATAACGGATGACATCACTAAAAGGCAACTGATATGGTACGGCCATGTACAACGGATGAACGACGAAAGATTACCAAAACAGGTCCTAGAGTGGCAACCAGTAGGGCGCAGAAAAAGAGGACGTCCTAAACTAGAATGGCAACAGTCAATACAAAGATCAATGAGTCAAAAGAATCTGACAGAAGATGATTGTCAGGATCGAAGGAGGTGGAGATGACACATGAACAACATTGGCAGGATCATATTGGTTTTCTACTCTTGACCTAAAAAGTGGGTATTGGCAAGTAGGAATCTTTGAAAGAGATAAAGAGAAGACGGCATTCTCTGCTGGCAGCAGATTTTATCAGTTTAAATGTGATGCCATTTGGCATATGCAATGCTACAGCAACATTTGAAAGACTAATGGAAGTTGTTCTACAAGGCCTTACTTGGAAAACCTACCTAGTCTATTTGGATAATGTCATAGTAATGGGGAAATCATTTCAGGATCGTCTAAACAATTTACGAGAAGTATTTTCAAGAATCAGAAATGCCAATCTTAAATTAAACTTAAAGAAATGTTCTTGTCCAAGAAAAAGTTGAGTTCCTGGGTCACGTCGTTTCCCGAGGCATCCATACTGACGAAAAGAAGTTACAAGCAATAAAATAATGACCTCAACCTCGTGACATACATGAATTGAGAAGCTTTTTGGGTCTGTGTACATACAACAGACGATTTGTAGAACGAGTCGCCAAAATAGCGTCTCCATTACATAGACTTACAGAAGATAAAGCTTCTTACAGATGGAATACTGAATGTGACCAAGCATTTAGAAGACTAAAAGCAGCATTATGTTCTAGTCCGATTCTCGCATATCCTATTCCAAAAGGTAAATTCATATTAGATACTGATGCGAGCAACGATGGCATAGGACAAGTACAAGATGGAGAAGAACGGGTCATCGAATTTTTCAGCAAAAAGCTATCTAAACCAGAGAGAAATTATTGTATTAACAGAAAGGAGCTTCTAGCCATCATTAAATCCGTAGATCACTTTCACAAATATCTCTATGAACAAAAGTTTCTGATTAGAACGGATCATGCTGCGTTACAGTTGCTCATGAAAATGAAACAACCTGAGGGACAAGTCGCCAGACGGATAGAAAAGCTACAACAGTACCATTATCAAATTAAGCACCGAGCGGGAAGTTTGCATAATAATGCAGATGCATTGTCCAGAAGAATGATTGGAAAATTGCATTCATATCCTCAATACATAAAAAAGGAAACAAGCTGGATTGTAACAATTACAGAGGAATTTCAGTCACCAGCACTCTAAGTAGATTGTACGGTAGGATTCTTAGAGATCTAATAGATAATGATTTTCATGAACCAGAAGAAGAAGAGCAAAGTGGGTTTCGTACAGGCACATCTTGTAGTGATAATGTTTTTTGTCTTAAACAAGTAATTGAGAAAAGAAGCGCCAGAAATATAGAGACTCATGTTACCTTTGTGGACCTACAAAAAGCATATGATACCGTTCCAGTAGAAAAATTATGGACGGTGTTGGAACAAACTAATATCAATCACACATACATAAAAGCGATAAAAGAACTATACAAAGGGTCAAAATCTAAAATTAATATTGGAAATCGACTTACAAAAGAATTCCTGGTAACAAAAGGCTTAAGACAGGGATGTTGTATCTCTCCAACTCTTTTTAAAATATATATCGCAGTGGCTCTAAAAAACTGGAAACGTAAAGTGCACGGCATGGGAATACAAGTTAACGACCGATTTACTATATACACACTGCAGTTTGCTGACGACCAAGTAATTGTAGCTAATGATAAAGAAGACATGGAGTATATGATGAGAAAGTTAACGGAAGAATACCAAAAGTGGGGACTAACAGTGAACGTGGACAAGACACAGTACTTATGTATTGGAATCGAATCCAGTGAGTTAGAACTAGACAATGGACAAACAATATCTCCATGCAATGAGTATGTATACTTGGGTGTAACATTTGATACGACAGGAACAGACTGTAAAGAATTGGAAAAAAGAATAGTAAAAGCAAAAAAGGTTATTAGATGTCTTAACAGTATTTTATGGAGCAGAGAGATAAGAAAGAATGTAAAATTTAACATATATGAAACAATAGTAAAAAGCACGCTGTTGTATGGAATAGAGACTTGTCGCGTAACAGAAAAATTCAAAACAAAAATGGAAAATGTCGAAATGGATGCAATAAGAAGATCAATGGGAATATCTAGATTAGATCACATAAGAAATGAGATCATAAAAGATAGAATGGGGATCGAGGGAAGCATAACGGATGACATCACTAAAAGGCAATTGATATGGTACAGCCATGTACAACGGATGAACGACGAAAGATTACCAAAACAGGTCCTAGAGTGGCAACCAGTAGGGCGCAGAAAAAGAGGACGTCCTAAACTAGAATGGCAACAGTCAATACAAAGATCAATGAGTCAAAAGAATCTGACAGAAGATGATTGTCAGGATCGAAGGAGGTGGAGAATAGGCGTCGGACAACGTAGAAAAACGTTCTAAACCGACATAGTAGTAGTATTGTCCAGAAGACCTTGCCCTGAAGATTGTAAACATTGCAGGAGAATTGACCAGAAAGAAGGAATTACCTACGTGCGTCAGATAAAATTAGAACCAGATGAAGAATGGATGTCGGCTTTGATTAGAACAACACAACTTGACGACAAAGATATAGGACCTATCTTGCGATTGAAAGAAGAGAACAAGCCACGACCATCATGACAAGATATCGCAAACCATAGGATGATATTCAAGTTACTGTGGGCGCAATGGAATTCACTGATAGTAGAAGAAAACATACTTAAACGTGCCTGGGAAAGTGCCGATGGCCTTACTGTGATTAATCAAGTAGTAGCTCCTAGGAGCATGGTAGACCATATAATGGCCGAATGCCATGGTGGAAAATCTGGCGCGCACCTAGGCATAAATAAAACTATGGACAAAATTCGAAACCGATTTTATTGGGGTCAATTACTTTCAAGATGTGAAAAACTGGTGCCGCCGATGTTCGACTTGCGCAGCCAGCCAAGGTCCCAACACAAGGTCCAGAGGTCAAATGAAACAATATAACGTAGGCCTGCCATTTGAACGCATTGCTATTGGCCGGACCATTTCCAGAAATTAAAAATGGCAACAAATACATCCTTGTTGTCATAGATTACTTTAGTAAATGGCCAGAAGTTTTTGCTTTGTCGAACCAAGAGGCCACTACAGTTGCAGAAGTTCTGGTAAATGATGTTTTCAGCAGATTTGGCATTCCTTTGGAACTACATTCAGATCAAGGGAAGAATTTTGAATCAAAGCTTTTCCAGAATCTCTGTGACCTTTTAGGCACGAACTACTGCTTTACATCCGCAGTCAGATGGTATGGTTGAAAGATTTAATAAAACAATAGAAGATCTTTGCAAAGTTGTTGATGAGCACCAAACAGATTGGGACCAATATATTCCATTGTTTTTGATGACCTACAGAACCGCTATACACACCGAACCGAACCGAATCTAGTATCCTGTTTGGTAGAGAACTGCGTTTACCATGTGATATCATGTTTGGTTCACCTGAAGAAGAACAATTAGAGGTTAATGAGTGGCACCCCCTCGAGAACGGACACCACCACACGCGAAATTGGAGCTGATAGCGATATTAGAACCGCAAACAGACAGCCTGACACACAAAATGCTCCAGCTGCTGAAGGTGCTGCGCAAGAGCTACAGCCAGCGCTCACCCAAGCAGGAATACCCAGGAGACGCATGAAATGGACTTTGCAAATGAATCAAACAATCATGCATATATTCTATCGAGTTACGGAACTGGGTACAAATAAAACAGGCTACAGAAAAAGAATGCACGAAGCATTTATCAGAGAATTCCCAAACCTTGATGTTACTGAGCAAAGAGTGGTAGATCAATACCGAGCAATAATCAGAAATAAACTCATTTCAGAAGACACCATTGAAACCATAAAAGCGGAAGTTTAAAGGGAACATAGAAGAAGCTCTCGACGACGTACCACTATCAACATGCGGCGTACCAACTGTGAACAGATACATCCTACGATAATTGCTGACAACCAAGAACAATTCGAACACAATGACGAAAACCATCCAGAACGACTAATTCTAGCACTGCAAAATAAGATACAAAAAGCAATGTTGGAATTCGAGGGGATGGATCCGACCTCAAGACCTGCACTGCCAAGAATAAATTCTTCAAAGAACTTAGCTTTTGCACTAGAAATTATGAACCAAAGAATTCTTCCTCAGTATATTGGTGAGGCGACCTGTTTAGAAGCGGTCCACTCCGTCGTATACTGCGCAGCATCGTCGATCGCCACAAACCTTGGAATTAAAGTAAAAAGAAAGACCTCTACGAAAAAGGGCCATAAAGTGTCCGAACCCGCCTGGTGTAAACAGCAGAGAATAGACAAACAACGTACTCAGCAGAAATAAAATCCATACACTAAGAGATGTAGAAAACAACACAGTTCAATTATGTCTGGATACACTAAAACAGAAGCTTGGTAAATACGCTGCTCGACTAAGTAGATACAAGTGCAGTAACGATAGAAAACAAGACAACAAGCTATTTGCGAAATCGGAAATAGTTTTCTACAGACGCTTAAACGAAACTGAGCATGACATGGAAACAAAATGTCCTTCGAAAGAATCTATGGATACCTTTTGGAGGGAACAGTTGGCTACGCCTATTAACGCGAATTTAGACGCAGCCTGGATACCTCAAGAGACTAACCGATCACGAACCTACAATGATATGAATCACCGCCCATTTACAACAGCGGAAATGAGCAAAATAATTGGTGAAATGCATAGCTGGAAAGCTCCCGGTCCAGATGAAGTCCAAAACTTTTGGTGGAAAAATCTGGTGTGTACGTGAGTACAGATTTTATAAATGAGATTCTGAGGCAACCTGCCAAAATGCCTTGTTTCTTAACACAAGGAATCACGTATCTCTTACCAAAAGACAAGCAGAATACTGAAGATCCATCAAAATACCGCCCTATCACGTGCTTACCAACATTGTACAAATTAATCACATCCTGCATTGCTAATCGACTGTATGATCATGTTACCCAAAATCAAATTTTAGCAGAGCAACAAAAAGGATGCACAAAACACGCTATGGGCTGCAAAGAGCAGCTAATAATTGACTCTGTAATCTGCAATCAGGCATACTCGAAGCACCGGAATTTGTACATGGCTTACATTGACTACAAGAAAGCATTCGATTCGGTTCGACACGATTGGCTGCTAAACATCTTAAAAATATACAAAGTGGACAGATTTATGATTGACTTCCTGGAACATGCGATGAACTCCTGGCGTACGACTGTAATTTTGAATGAGGCTGATATCAAAACCAGTACAATTCCTATTAAGAGAGTTATTTTCCAGGGTGATTCACTCAGCCCGTTATGGTTCTGTCTTGCATTGAACCCTCTTTCAAACAGACTGAACTCGACTGGATGCGGATTCAGTCTCAGAGAAAACAAGAGAGAACTTATCAAAATCAATCATCTGCTGTACATGGATGATCTTAAATTAACTACATCAATTAAAAGACAA
This sequence comes from Aspidapion aeneum, assembly GCA_963576565.1. Classification (NCBI taxonomy): domain Eukaryota; kingdom Metazoa; phylum Arthropoda; class Insecta; order Coleoptera; family Brentidae; genus Aspidapion; species Aspidapion aeneum. Next base: position 38,531,268 of record OY755048.1, read on the forward strand.
CTAGAAGAGCTTCTTAAAATCGTTGAAGGGTTCTCCAGTGATATAAAGATGTCGTTTGGCCTTGACAAGTGCAAAACAGTCAATATAGTTAAAGGCAATATTCAACCAGGAGACTTTGAAACACAAGATGGGCAACTAATTGAAGCACTAGTTGAAGGAAGTACATACAAATACCTCGGAATGAAACAGCTTTACAGTATTGAACAGAAAACCATGAAAAAGGAATTTGAGCAAACATACAAGTAGGGTTCGAAAAATATTAAAAACGAGGCTCAACAGTAAGAACTTATTTTCAGCCCTTAACACATACGCGGGTGCAGTCCTCACATATTCCTTCGGAATTATAAAATGGACGCAAATGGAAATAGACTCGCTACAACGAACCCAAAAAGTGCAATAGAACGTACAATGCTACAACGTTCAGAAAAGGGTAGAGGACTTGTGGATATCGGTGAAATCTATGATAGCTACAGATAGCCAATCTACGAGAATATTTTCGGAAAAAAGCAGTCCAGTCAGAATTATATAACGCTGTGTGTAAAGCAGATACATATTCACCATTAAACTTGAAATATGAGCAAGTACCATTAAGACACTACCATACTAAAGAAGAGAAAGTACAGACCTGGAAAGAAAAAGCACTACATGGAAGACACCTGAACGAGATGAACCAAGATAATGTCGACAAAAATGCGTCGAACTATTGGCTAATCTCAGGACAGATGTTCCCAGAAACAGAGGGGTTCCTTCTAGCCATTCAAGATCAAGTGATTCCAACAAGAAACTATCTGAAATATATAATCAAAGACGGAACTATAACAGATGGTAAATGCAGATATGGCTGCGAAGCTCAAGAAACAGTTCAGCATATAACCAGCTGCTGTCAACTTTTTGCAGCAACTGAGTATAAAGAGCGGCATGATTCAGCTGCAAAAATTCTGCATCAAGAGCTTGCATTGAAACTTGATCTCATATCAACTGAAAAGCAGCCGTACTACATATATAAACCAGAGCCTGTTCTAGAAAATCAGAGATACAAACTGTACTGGGACCGTAGTGTGCTTACTGACCAAACAACTCCTCACAACCGGCCTGATATTATTGCTGTAGACAAAAACACCAGAAAGACTTTTATTATCGACATTGCTATTCCTAACTCACATAATCTGCGCGACAAACAAATAGAGAAAATAGTCAAATACAGAGAACTGGAGATACAGATAAAAAGACAATAGAAAATGCTTAATGTAGAGACAATACCCATCATATTATCTGCTACTGGAATCATCCCCAAACAACTGCTTAAGAACTTAACGGCATTGGAACTCAATAACAACCTGTACATTCCAATTCAGAAAGCAGTACTGCTCGGCACATCAAGAGTTGTAAGAAAATTCCTTGGAAACAACCACAAAGGACCCGAAAGGGCGCCCACAGAGCTTAATCCCTCTGACACTTAGAATGTCTGGGATAAGTGAAAGTTCCCCTTTTAAATAAGAGGGAGTGTGAATGACCAAGAGTAAGGTCTAAGTCGAATAATAATAATAAAGTGCCTTTATTTTTTTTTGGAGGTGGCGATATTCGTATAACTACGCTCTTCCATATAAACACCTCGTTAGAAAAATTTATACAGTGATTGATAACAATACATATACCTTATGTATAAAAAACCTATCAAAAAATTTGAATACAGTTAATAAAATTAATAGAGTAAGATATTAAGGTACTAATATCTTAATTATATTTAAAAAAATCAATTTTTTTGAGGTCAGTCGAGGCATACTAAGGACAAAATGAATTAACTAACTTTAATATGTTTTTTAGGTGTTTTTTAAAACTGACATTACTAGCCGCTGCTTTGATAATGTTTGGAATTTTATTAAAAATTTTTACGGCAGTATAACTAAATGATCTTTCAAACAGTGAGGTTCTGTGTTTCGACATCCTAAGGAGATTACCGTGGCGGGTAGAGCAGCCATGTGTCGAGCCAGTTTTAACCAGTTTTTCCGCTAAATATCTTGGTGAGATCCTTTTGAGGATTTTATGTATTAAGCGTCCAAGTTGGACTTCATATCTTTGTTGCAGGTTCAACCGCCAGACTCAGCGAATTTTTCGGTAATATGTTCAAACTTGCGAACACCACAAATGAAGCGCAGGCATGAATTTTGGACTTTCCGTAGACTATTTCTGTCTCTCTGAAGCAAAGCAGGCCAAAAAATGATGCTACAGTAAGAAAGTTGTGATATAACAAGGCTGTCACACAATCTGAGTTTTGTTTCAATACTAAGAGTGTTCTTATGAATGTATAGAATTCGCAGTGTTGCATATGACTTTTGAAGCAAAACAGAAACGTGTTCAGAAAATCTAAAGTCAGAGTCTAGCCATAGTTTCTACAGAAGTTTGAGGCTTCTAGAATGGTATTGTCAAGTCTGATCTTAAAATCAGCGTGGTTCAACAGCTGCCCTCTATTGCTACCAAAAACCAACATCTCAGTCTTAGAGCTATTAATTTTAAACCGTGGGCTTCAGAGAGTTGAGTTATAGATTCGAAGTCACTATTGATGTTTTCGACGCTAGTTTTGACATTTTCAGTAGTGAATAAATAGTAAAAAAACCTTTAAAAGGCCGAGAAATCCGCAGTATAGATAGAGATAGTCCTAAAATACTTCCTTGAGGAACACCTCTATTCAAGATGACATAATCCGAGTAAGAGCCATTAAAAAATACTCTTTGACGTCTAAACAAGAGGTAAGATTTAAAAAGATTAATGCTTGTCTGGTCAAAACCAAAATATTTTAGTTTTTAGTAAAGGACAGAATGAACTATGGTGTCAAATGCCTTGCTGTAATCAAGCAAAATGAGCACCCAGTGAAGCTTTTTATCAGAGGCAGAAAGTATGTCATCAGTGACCTTTAGTTGTTTGTAATAATTTTCCTTATTATTACCACTTGACGGTTCGGTTCGGTTCGGTTCGGTTCGCAAATCTTTTCTAGCAGTTCAAAAAACTCAATCAGTTTTTAAAAACAAACATAAATGAGCCTTTTAAATAAAAATACCTTTGCTCAAAAATCTGATCGATTTCATGCAACGTGCATTTGTTCCATTAAAATAGGTGGGAAAGTTCGAAAGTTATATCGAAAAACATTTTGTCCGTGTTTTTTTTGGCTCGTCCGGTATAAATATCTTATTGATTAGCTGTGAATATACACGGTGTTCCAAGTAGTAAAAGTATTTTTTGTGCAAATTTGTGAAAACGGCCGAACTTTTTTTTCGGTATCTTGCAAGTTTTGTAGCGGGCACCTCCTTTAAAGGGTCAACTTTATTTCTACATTTTGAATAGAGAAAGTTAATTGAGTGATAGCTCTGAAGGTCTCTTGACTGTTCTTACAACCTTGTATAATTTTTGCAAATCCATTAATTCGAATTGAGGAAATTTGCAAAAAAGTTAAAGTTTAGTTTTATTTGTGGGACCCCCAATTTTCAGAATTTATAGCCCAGTCATGTTAGGTGAAAAATCCCTGAAACTTGGAAAAAAATAGGTGCAAGCTGGATTTTTGTATAATTATTGCTTAGCATCTGGGACACATCTCCACATATTCTATTCTAAATTATTCGGTCTATAACCTAAAATTAAGAAAAAAATATTTTTTTTTTCTTTTTTTCCTACTTTGCAGTTAACTTGTTTTAAAATTTTAATACCTTATAACATTAAACTTGATACGCACTTGTACAAAACACGATGTACTTAAATTTAGTTTTTGTTTCTTAAAAGTTAAACAACTTTAAGTAAGGCTTAGGCCAATGGTCAATAATAGCCGAACCGCTAATGGGACATGGAAAAAATACAATTAAGCACTGTATGAGAAAAAAATCGTACATAAAGAAAGTTCAAGTTCTGAGTAGAAACAGCTTTAAAATATGCGCAAATGTGCAAACTTTTGTTATATTTGAAATTCCAGCCATACTGCTATTGATAGCAAAAATAGTGTTTCACTAAACTTGAATGGGACAAAGGGGTTTCAACAAAATAAATGTAAACTTAGGTTCCCTTTTTTAGGGTATAAAATTATAAACAGAAAGTACATAAAGTTTTACCAAATAGTCGTTCTATCATGATTCTTCCCCAAAATATATATGTTTAGTTTCTAAGATATCAACAAAAAGTAATTTATTCATGTATATATAGCCTAGTTGTTGACAGCCTTGGTGAAAAATGTTAACATAAAAAACTATAAATTGCATATTAATACGAGAATTTGTTAAAACGTTATGTAAGTTCCCCTGTTTATAATCTTCAACCCTTAATAAACCAAAATTATGATAGAGATCATTGCCCTTAAGTTTCATTTATTTTGTCTAAACCCCTTTGTCACATTTAAGTTTAGTCAAACACATTTTTTTCTAAAATTTTATAAAAATTACTTGAATATCTGTTAAGCTGGAATTTCAAATAAAATATAACTGTGGGCATTTGCGAGTAATAAAAATTTTAATACTGTTTCTAACCAAAAGTTAAATATTTTTATTATCGCTTTACGCTTTTTTGTGTCGTACATTTCCTAATTGTATAAAAATAAAATTTTCAAAATCCCAATGGTGGTCCGGCTCGTATTAACTACTTTCCTAACCTTTAATTCAAGATGTTTAACTTAAAAAAAACAAATTTTAGTAAATAGTGTTGGATACAAGTGTGGTTCAAGCTTAATATTTTAAAGTATTAACATTTTAAAACAAGTCATCTATTGAGTAAATTAAATATATATTTTTTTAAATATATTTTTTAAACTATTAGGTTCGGTTATTTTCTTAATTTTATAGTTTAGGTATTTTTTCATTCTTGACTTTTTTATAAAAATTATTAGTTTTCGAGAAAATCGCAAAAAACTGATTTTTCGAATATTTGGGGCCTTATATCTAGCGGAACTCAAGGAGGATTTTGGCAGAAAATATGTGGAGATGTGTCAAAAAATGGTTAAATTGGCAAGTTCTAGTGTAATTATTTTTATTGGCTTATTTTATATTTTTTCGGTGGTGAATATGAGTCTGAAGTTTTCCAATCAAATTTCCCTCTAAGGAATCTGTAAAAAACTACTAAAATCTATGTTTTTTGGGGGTACTTCAAAAGCAAGCTTTTGAAGCAAAAGGTATTTTTATAGTAAAATAAAGAAGACAAAATTTTCTACAATTTACAAGGCTGAAACACGCCCCTAATGCTTAGCAATAAGCACAAACAAAACAAGTCGACGCTATGTACTGTCACACACGAAAACTCAAAGGGATGGTAATTTTGTAAAAAGTTTGTAAATCTACACTTTTTTGCAAATGCTCACAATAACAGTGTAAATTTGCAAACAACGTTGTAGGACAAGCGTGGCGAGGGTTGCAGTTCGTTCTGAATAAAAATACAGTTTAAGTACTCTATTTTTTTGCGCTTGTGCTCTATTATCCGTCCCTTTTCATCACAAGAATAAAAACGGACACTTTTATTCCTAAAGTGATGCATAAAAAGTACACTTTTTCCCACCGTCAATGTGCATAACATTTTTTCGTAATTTTTAATAGGCACTTTTGTTTACGAACACTACTAAAATGTTAAATATAATCTTTACCCAAGCATTCTATACGTCCTTTTAAATAACATTTTATTGGCTATAACGGTACATAAACCATTTTCACCCAAAAAGCCTTCCTTTAACAAAATTAAAAAAAAATCTATATTTAAAATAGATTTTTGATAATTTTTGTAATTAACTTTTATGAATGCCACTGTACCATTAGAAGTAAACCAAAGCCCACCAAGTTATACATCGTTGGAAGACAAATTTTGTTCTTTTACGGGATATATAGGTTTTTCATACAAAGCTTGATTTTTCAGAAAACTTCAGAAAAATACAATATCGACTGATACACGGTTTTAATGGACATTTTATTATCTAACAAACTATTTTATACTTTTTTTTTGCAAAAGGTTTCGTTTTTTAGAAAATTGGATAAACTTAAATATTTTGCTGCATTTGTTTTCAATAAAATGTGCAAATTGGAAATGCTTAGAGGTACGTATCTTTACGAGGGTAGTACCTAGATAGCTCGAATATATCTTGGTTAATAGGTCTTTTATGGGCTTGAAATTTTCTTAACACTATTTCTGAGTAAAAGGCTAATAAATAAAAATATGTTAAAAATCCAAGATGGCGGCGCCATTTTGACAGTGTTCCAGAAGAAAAATGATTCAGGGCTATTCGGCTATTTGTAAGTTTTAATGGACCTCATTGGCATGCTCCTGGTCCTGTTTTCACGTTTTTAAGGAATACTATTTTTTTATCTTATACCTCATTGGCATGCTCCTGGTCCTGTTTTCACGTTTTTAAGGAATACTATTTTTTTATCTTATTTTATCCCTTATCGGCCGCCATCTTGAATATCTCATAGTTCCCGAGGAAAATATTGTTGCAAAACCTCATATTCATTTTCAGCACCCCAAAAACTATTAAAACAAACAAAAAACTGTTACATTAAAACTTTTTAACTGAAACTACCATATGATTGGACCAGTTATGGAAGCATGGATGTTAGAACATTGCATATTCATATATTATTATTGTGTTTTTCCGCATACAAAAGCTTGTCAAAGGGTTAATTAAGGATTCCTCGATTTACCAAGTTTTTGCAGGCAGACTGCTTTTGTTAAGCGGGCCATTTAAGTTAATATTCATAAAATATCCTAGAGTAAAATATATATGCAAAAAGGGTATATTTTTTATATTTGCATCTTACACCCAAAGCTAAATTTTCACTCGAGGATCCCCGAATTTCCGGCCTCAGAATCCAAGATGGAGGCTGCCGAAGTTAAGGAGAAATTAACTAAATTTTGAAGGATTCACTTTAAGCGGCATCCACTTACCAAAATTTAAAAAAAATGACTCGAGTGACTTTAAAACAAAATGGAGGCTATACAGGGTGTCTCTAAAAGGTCTGTACAAAATCTTAGCACATATTCCTGAGGTCAAAATAAGTTGATTTAAAGCAACTTACCTTAGTCCGAAATTGCTCCGTTTTCAGGGTGGTGAATTTAAAAATTAATTTAAAAATTTCATGAGCAAAATTGCCGAAAACTTGAAAAAAGCTTTGAGAACAATAGTCAGTAGAAAACTGGCAGTTGCTATGACATTTTGCCAGTGTAAAACACTCTAGTGAAATTCAAAATAATTTCAGTATTCCGTTGCGGCACCGAACAATAAAAACGGAAATATCTCGAAAACGACTTACTTTAGCGTATCTCAACAAGAGTACCTTTTTGGCTTAAAAAGATTGGGGAAAATATTTTCTTAACAAAAAAAGTTTAAAGTTACACTGAGAAAAAAGCTATAGTCATTTTAAACTATAAAAAGAGCAATGTGAAGCGCCCTCTAACGGCCAAAAAACCCCCGAGTACCAATTTTTAAAGTAATGCGTTGAGAAATGTTCATAAATTTTAAGACAATCGATTTTTAAGTTTTAAATTTACTACCCTGTATCTCTGAAACGGAGCAATTTCGGAGTAAGGTAAGTTGCTTTAAATCGACTTATTTTGACCTCAGGAAGGTGTGCTAAGATTTTGTACAGACCTTTTAGAGACACCCTGTATTCCGAAAAATTTGTTTATCATGGATATTGCCTTTAACTTTGTGCGATATTTACTTTTAATACCTATTAATAAAGCTTTTGTCGTGCTTTTTAAACTTACTAAAAAATATATTAAGTTTCCCAGCTTAATATGTCAAAAATAAACGAGACCCTCATAAACTATAGACCAAGTATTATTTGAACAAAAATTTTTTTTTGGATTTTATCATGTGTAAGCCAACTATATAAAAAGTTACAATTTCGTATTTAACAATCAAAATTACGGCTGAAGCTGAGTTTAAAAAAATACATTTTATATTTTAGCTCACACATATACTATACTATAGTAGTGTGAGCTATGGTCATCCTAATTTTTTCGAGAAAAAAAAAGTTGCTCCGATTTTAAAATTTTTTATATATCTTTGCGTTTCAGATGATTTTGAAACTTTTTTGTCGCGCCGTCTGTCTGTCTGTCTGTCTGTCTGTATGTCTGTCTGTAACGACCAACGCGCATAACTTAAAAACCGCTTGGCCGATTTTAATGAAATTTGGTACCTAGGCTGGGTCTTTGGTCGAGATGGTCCCATTTAAAAATGAACAACATCCACTGAACACAAGCCAAATAAAAGGGTGGGGGAAGATTTCAAAAATTAGAGTTTATGTGAAAATATGGCGTGTGTGATATCAAACGAAAGGTAATTGAGTATGGAGTTAAACAAAATATATTTTAATTTTTTTTTCGTCAAAAAGGGTGGGGGTAGATTTCAAAAATTAGAGTTTACGTGAAAATATGGCGTGTGTGATATCAAACGAAATGTAATTAAGTCCGAAGTTAAAGAAAATACATTTTAGTTTTAGTTTTTTTAAGGGTGGGGGTAGATTTCAAAAATTTGAGTTTAAGTCAAAACATGGCTTCTGTGGTATCAAACAAAAGGTAATTTAGTCTGAAGTTGAATAAGATATATTTCAGGTTTTAGTTTTTTTAGCTCGTACGTACACCATAACTATAGTACCTAGTGTGAGCTTAGGGGCCCATATATTGGCAGAGCATTTTTAAGATGGCGGACGAAAATGTAAAGTAAAAGCATTCCCGTTTTTTATTTCTGCAGTAAAAGAAAAAACCGGACAAAAAAAGAAATATCGTTTAAAAAACACAGATTTTTGAAAAATGTCAAATAAGTGACCATAAATTATAAATTGGGCTTATATCATTTTTGACATCTAATTCTGAAAAAGGAAAAATCCTTCAAATTTACTTACGAAAAAAAAACAAAAATGCTTTTTGAAAATTTTAGGCTGCCATTTTTTAAAAGTAAATGAATTGTATTTTAGCTCACACTACTACTATACTATAGTAGTGTGAGCTATGGTGATCCTAATTTTTTCGAGAAAAAAAAAGTTCGAGAAAAAAAAAGTTGCTCCGATTTCAAAAATTTTTATATATCTTTGCGTTTCAGATGATTTTGAAACTTTTTTGTCTTTCTGTCTGTCTGTCTGTCTGTCTGTCTGTCTGTCTGTCTGTCTGTCTGTCTGTCTGTCTGTCTGTCTGTCTGTCTGTCTGTCTGTCTGTCTGTCTGTCTGTCTGTCTGTCTGTCTGTCTGTCTGTCTGTCTGTCTGTCTGTCTGTCTGTCTGTCTGTCTGTCTGTCTGTCTGTCTGTCTGTCTGTCTGTCTGTCTGTCTGTCTGTCTGTCTGTCTGTCTGTCTGTCTGTCTGTCTGTCTGTCTGTCTGTCTGTCTGTCTGTCTGTCTGTCTGTCTGTCTGTCTGTCTGTCTGTCTGTCTGTCTGTCTGTCTGTCTGTCTGTCTGTCTGTCTGTCTGTCTGTCTGTCTGTCTGTCTGTCTGTCTGTCTGTCTGTCTGTCTGTCTGTCTGTCTGTCTGTCTGTCTGTCTGTCTGTCTGTCTGTCTGTCTGTCTGTCTGTCTGTCTGTCTGTCTGTCTGTCTGTCTGTCTGTCTGTCTGTCTGTCTGTCTGTCTGTCTGTCTGTCTGTCTGTCTGTCTGTCTGTCTGTCTGTCTGTCTGTCTGTCTGTCTGTCTGTCTGTCTGTCTGTCTGTCTGTCTGTCTGTCTGTCTGTCTGTCTGTCTGTCTGTCTGTCTGTCTGTCTGTCTGTCTGTCTGTCTGTCTGTCTGTCTGTCTGTCTGTCTGTCTGTCTGTCTGTCTGTCTGTCTGTCTGTCTGTCTGTCTGTCTGTCTGTCTGTCTGTCTGTCTGTCTGTCTGTCTGTCTGTCTGTCTGTCTGTCTGTCTGTCTGTCTGTCTGTCTGTCTGTCTGTCTGTCTGTCTGTCTGTCTGTCTGTCTGTCTGTCTGTCTGTCTGTCTGTCTGTCTGTCTGTCTGTCTGTCTGTCTGTCTGTCTGTCTGTCTGTCTGTCTGTCTGTCTGTCTGTCTGTCTGTCTGTCTGTCTGTCTGTCTGTCTGTCTGTCTGTCTGTCTGTCTGTCTGTCTGTCTGTCTGTCTGTCTGTCTGTCTGTCTGTCTGTCTGTCTGTCTGTCTGTCTGTCTGTCTGTCTGTCTGTCTGTCTGTCTGTCTGTCTGTCTGTCTGTCTGTCTGTCTGTCTGTCTGTCTGTCTGTCTGTCTGTCTGTCTGTCTGTCTGTCTGTCTGTCTGTCTGTCTGTCTGTCTGTCTGTCTGTCTGTCTGTCTGTCTGTCTGTCTGTCTGTCTGTCTGTCTGTCTGTCTGTCTGTCTGTCTGTCTGTCTGTCTGTCTGTCTGTCTGTCTGTCTGTCTGTCTGTCTGTCTGTCTGTCTGTCTGTCTGTCTGTCTGTCTGTCTGTCTGTCTGTCTGTCTGTCTGTCTGTCTGTCTGTCTGTCTGTCTGTCTGTCTGTCTGTCTGTCTGTCTGTCTGTCTGTCTGTCTGTCTGTCTGTCTGTCTGTCTGTCTGTCTGTCTGTCTGTCTGTCTGTCTGTCTGTCTGTCTGTCTGTCTGTCTGTCTGTCTGTCTGTCTGTCTGTCTGTCTGTCTGTCTGTCTGTCTGTCTGTCTGTCTGTCTGTCTGTCTGTCTGTCTGTCTGTCTGTCTGTCTGTCTGTCTGTCTGTCTGTCTGTCTGTCTGTCTGTCTGTCTGTCTGTCTGTCTGTCTGTCTGTCTGTCTGTCTGTCTGTCTGTCTGTCTGTCTGTCTGTCTGTCTGTCTGTCTGTCTGTCTGTCTGTCTGTCTGTCTGTCTGTCTGTCTGTCTGTCTGTCTGTCTGTCTGTCTGTCTGTCTGTCTGTCTGTCTGTCTGTCTGTCTGTCTGTCTGTCTGTCTGTCTGTCTGTCTGTCTGTCTGTCTGTCTGTCTGTCTGTCTGTCTGTCTGTCTGTCTGTCTGTCTGTCTGTCTGTCTGTCTGTCTGTCTGTCTGTCTGTCTGTCTGTCTGTCTGTCTGTCTGTCTGTCTGTCTGTCTGTCTGTCTGTCTGTCTGTCTGTCTGTCTGTCTGTCTGTCTGTCTGTCTGTCTGTCTGTCTGTCTGTCTGTCTGTCTGTCTGTCTGTCTGTCTGTCTGTCTGTCTGTCTGTCTGTCTGTCTGTCTGTCTGTCTGTCTGTCTGTCTGTCTGTCTGTCTGTCTGTCTGTCTGTCTGTCTGTCTGTCTGTCTGTCTGTCTGTCTGTCTGTCTGTCTGTCTGTCTGTCTGTCTGTCTGTCTGTCTGTCTGTCTGTCTGTCTGTCTGTCTGTCTGTCTGTCTGTCTGTCTGTCTGTCTGTCTGTCTGTCTGTCTGTCTGTCTGTCTGTCTGTCTGTCTGTCTGTCTGTCTGTCTGTCTGTCTGTCTGTCTGTCTGTCTGTCTGTCTGTCTGTCTGTCTGTCTGTCTGTCTGTCTGTCTGTCTGTCTGTCTGTCTGTCTGTCTGTCTGTCTGTCTGTCTGTCTGTCTGTCTGTCTGTCTGTCTGTCTGTCTGTCTGTCTGTCTGTCTGTCTGTCTGTCTGTCTGTCTGTCTGTCTGTCTGTCTGTCTGTCTGTCTGTCTGTCTGTCTGTCTGTCTGTCTGTCTGTCTGTCTGTCTGTCTGTCTGTCTGTCTGTCTGTCTGTCTGTCTGTCTGTCTGTCTGTCTGTCTGTCTGTCTGTCTGTCTGTCTGTCTGTCTGTCTGTCTGTCTGTCTGTCTGTCTGTCTGTCTGTCTGTCTGTCTGTCTGTCTGTCTGTCTGTCTGTCTGTCTGTCTGTCTGTCTGTCTGTCTGTCTGTCTGTCTGTCTGTCTGTCTGTCTGTCTGTCTGTCTGTCTGTCTGTCTGTCTGTCTGTCTGTCTGTCTGTCTGTCTGTCTGTCTGTCTGTCTGTCTGTCTGTCTGTCTGTCTGTCTGTCTGTCTGTCTGTCTGTCTGTCTGTCTGTCTGTCTGTCTGTCTGTCTGTCTGTCTGTCTGTCTGTCTGTCTGTCTGTCTGTCTGTCTGTCTGTCTGTCTGTCTGTCTGTCTGTCTGTCTGTCTGTCTGTCTGTCTGTCTAAAGAAAGTATCGAAGGAATCAAAATACAGTCACCATTTTGTTTTTAAGTGACAGGTGTCAAATTTTTTGCAGAATAAAATTTAGTAGGTCCCGAAAGTGAATCCATCAAAATTAATTTAACTTCTTTCAAAACAGGGAATTTATCCTAGAATAAAACTTTAGCTTTGCGTGTGAGGTATCATCATGCTAATTATAAAAAATACTCTTTTTGCAACTTTTTTTTGAAATACCCTAAAAATTTACTCAACTAACAGAAAAATCTTGAAAGACACTTATGTCACAGCCTAACTTGTTAGGTAGATCCTGCTAATATCTGCCAGGAATCCTAAATGATGATATTATACACGCAATGTGTTGTTGTAAAAAAACAACGATTGTTATTGAAGTAACCTATAGATAGCAACTAAAAAAGTGAGTTACTGAGTGAACTGTAATATGCCGCATTATATTACCCAGAACTTGGTTTTGGCATCAGTTCGATTAAAAAAAAAAGATGTGATTTATTTTCCTTAAATTTACAAATTTTAAACAAAAAAGGTATGGATTTTCTTTGAGTATTTGGTTGTAAGCTGAGACCGCAATAAGCGGTAAGGTCTAATCTTAAGCAATTAGTATATGACCCATAAAGAGTGGTAGCCGGCTAGCTTTGCAACATTGAGAAGCAGATAGCGCTAATGTAAATTCGTCTAGTACGCAATATTCAGGGACTACTAGTACGATTTACTCGCATGTGCGTGTTTCGAGGTTCATGTATATCATATAAATGCCATTAGATCCTATGATCCTTTTACTTTTAAATACTATTACTTTTCTATGAATATTGCGTACTAGACGAATTTATTTCAGCGCCATCTGCCCCTCAATGTTGCAAAGATCAACGGCTGCTACTCTATATGTGTCATATATTTAGTGAAATTTTTATTCTTTAATACTTATTTAATGTCTGCAGAAATAATAGAGTAAAAGAAAAAATATTGTACAAGAAATAGATTTAATCGTTTTCTGGAATAATCAATTTGCTACCTAGCTAGGTATAAAGATGATATTTATATTTTTACGGCATACACAATTCCAAAAATATGTGGTACGTCGTGAAAACATGCTAAAATGGCGTTAAAAGAATTATTAAAAACTGTACTTACTTTGAAATCTGATCGTACCTTTGGCTATTTAATTTGACAATAAAATTATACACTATATATATATATATATATATATATATATATATATATATATATATATATTGATAAAAGCTACGTAGCCACCTCAAAACAAAGTATATGAACTACGGTGTCACCTCATATATAACGTTTACCTCACTTTTTTGAGGTGACAACGTTTTTTAATAGAAATTTCAGGGATGCTTCCTGACACACTCAGCAAGCTGTGTGCCAAATTTTGGTCTGAGGTCTCAAAATGGTATATATAGCTACTTTGTGGTCGTTTAGTTCACGTATCTATCGGTAGCGCTAGCGTCGCTTTTACTGAAACGAAACGACCTACTAAGTCACCTAGGTGGTATAAAACGTATTTTGCGTGTTAAAACCACCTCGCCGCGACCTCAGAAATTTTACAACATTATAGTTTAGATTTTATAGAATACGGGTCTCTTTGTTACATGTAATTTCAAATATATAGGGGCCTTGTAGAGGATTATTATTGTATTTTTTATCTTATTGAAACAATTTAACTAATTTTGTCTCTCTCTTTTTACATTATTTAAATTACTCTGGTTGACGAAAAGGGCGCTTCATGTGCCTAGTCGCCAGGCCTAGAGCCTACCCCACACTACTACTGGTAGTTTTTAACGGTTTTATTTAACTTGACTTGATCAACGGTTTTAATTAACTTGACTTGATTGATTTTGTAATACATCAAATCTTTGCGGCTTTAGACTTGAAATTAGTTAAGTAGTTCAATCATTAGAGATATAAAATGCCGTTTTGGTGTAAAAAGTCCGAAACTTGGCACAAATATAGGGTTCACGGTCTATAATACTTAAGAAAGCTTGCGACCTCACGCGATGTCTGATCTCGCTTTAAAAAAAAACGGCGCACAAATTCTGTTTTTCTAAAATAATTTAGTTTTTGTAAAAAAGTTTGAAACAAAAATTATAGCCAACAAAATTTTATACGAAATTGCTAAAATGTGTTTTTTGTTAGGCTAATAGTTTTAGAGGTATGATATTAACCATTTTTTCGTCATTTTGGAATCTGCCCAATTTGTTTTTTTGGTGTCCTTTAAATAAAAATCTACTCATTTTTGGGAATGATTGCAATAACATGGCACCCACATGTATTTCTATATTATATGCTAAATAAACTGAAAATAATTAGGTTTTATCCAATTTTCTAATAGACAAAATACATAATAGAGTTTATTGTAATAAACTCCATGGGCGTCCCAATTATGGGGCTGTTTTTAAAGATCAGAAAAAAAATCCGTATTATTATTATAGGTTTTATTCAGTTTTTTGAAAAATCATTTGAGAGGAAAATATTGAAAACATTTTTTTTAGAAAATAATTTTCTGTTATAATCAGTGTATCATATAGTATTGTTAAAGCTAAAGTTGATACTCCAGGGTCGTACGAAAATTTAGGATATTTTTATAATAAACCAAAATTTTTAGGTTTTATATGATTTTCTCAAAAACTAAGCTTCCTACATGAAATGTGTTCAGAACTTTATTGTAGAAATTTAAATTATAATTTTAAAAATCTATAACTTAAACGACTAGAATTGACAGTTACCAAAATCCTAAAAAATCGTCACCATTTTCAGACGCCTAGTCAATTTACAGGGGTAATTTAGCGTCCCTGTATGTAACAGATATTGGCAAAAGCTGATATCTACCATATGCAGATACGCTAAATTACCCCGGCAAATTAGCTCGTAAGGAGGCCGCTTTAGGCGACTTCTTATAATATTTATTTATTTTTCTAATTATGCGGTTAGCCCGATGTTTATTAACAAAAAGTCCATATATTTTTTTCTCCTTAAAACCGTGCCTGACTAGTCATTAGATTAAGTTGAGCCCATAATTTTTTTTTTTTGATATGGAAGGTTTATTCTACAACGCACTAAAATTCCATAAGTTTAGAGGGTAGACAAAAATCTTATAAGAGGTGTGCCTAATCCCTTGTATATTACTTTTACTCCTCACAAAGAAATTCAAATCTTAGAATGGTATAATACAATTTATGCCCATCGCCCATCTTTGCGATCTCGTAGCGTCAGCAAGCCACAGAAATTTAAATAGATGGATCTATGACGGATCTGATACCATCGTAGCCCATTAGCACACTCCAAGTGAACTCCACGCTATCTCAGCTTTGAAAACAGTTTTTTGTAAATATCTTAGAAACTAAAACATCTAACGAAGTTTTTGATTAAACACTTGCGAAAAATACGTTTTACTATATTCCGAAAATTGCATATTGATGAAATGCTTCGACAAAAAGTTAGCATATTTTCATTTAGTCATTAGAAATAATAGATTATGATTAATATCTTTGCTTGCTACAATATTGAATAATATTTTACCTAATAATTTCATGAAAAACAATACCTTCTCTAGCCATTGCTGCACGGGCTAGGAAGGGAAAAATTTCATACCAAACATTGAACCTGACCTTATGGTGTATTTAAATTTATATGATACTTCTTTTCCTTAGAAAGGACATTAAAACTCACAACGGTATATTACAATTTTCACCAATGCGGCCATTTTTGTAACGCCATGCGTCACTAAGCTACCGAATCTCTAGTAATATTCCAATCATTGTTGCTGCCTTTATGTCGAATCGAAATTACAAAGGTAATAAGTTGTCACCTCTTATATATTTTTGAGGTAGATAAGGGCAATATGTTATCAACTCAGTATATTGGTTAATGTATGCTAAATTTAAACGTTGTAATTATATGTAATAGTCTAGCTCACAATTGTAAAATTCTCGTAAGATATTTCAAGACGAGCTTCGTAGAAAATTATTATTGTTTTTTTCATCTTATTGGTATATTTTAATCAATTTTATCCTACTCACAATGTTTTTAATATTCTGGTGTTTGTAAACGGTTTTATTGAACTCGAATTGAATTATTTGCTATAACTTTGCTTGAAACCTTGTGACAGCTATTCAAAAATATTCCGATGAGCTTCAAACTTGAAATTTTGTGACTATGTAGGGTTCTCGTGAGAATAAAAGTTTTTTCATTACAAAATTGTTGAACCGATTTGCCCTAAATTTGAAACTTCTAGGTGCTTTAAAAAAATCAACATGAAGAATCTTAATGGCTTACTCCTTATATCTTATTTAAGATAATTCAACTGAGCAGTTCTTATTAACAATGAAATAAAACACATTATACTATACCAAGATATAAATACCATCATTTTAATAACATATGGTTAAATTGGTCTTATTTTAGGCAACCATGGTTTCTTTCTTAAATTTGTGAGGCAACTTTTAATGCATGTTAAAAAAATAAAATAACAAAATTTGAGTTATTCTGGCCTTAGTCGTTATAGTTTAATCATTATTCATTGTTACAAAGGACAAAAGAAGTCGCCCAAGATCTAAGGGAATATAGTATAAGGCCAATTTCAAAAACAGCGTAATTTTTAATAATTGGACATTATCAAAAATGTTATTCGTTAAAACAAGACATGAGCAAAATCGCCCGCAGTAAAAATGATTTGGAAATAATCGGGCACAATAGAATCGAACTTTTGGATTACGATTTTTCTCAAAACCTAACAAAATCATAAAGGATATAATCATAAAAAGGGGCTGAGCATTGCAACCTTATATATCCAATTCTAAGCAACCAAAGAAGAACGGATTTTGCATTGCTGCAGTATACGACACATCCTTTTGATCCTTACACGTTAAAAGCAGGAACTTAAAATGAAATTAGGCTTGGCGTTAAAAATCAAATCCAAATCCCATTTTGATCCCAATTGAGATTGCGCATGCTCTCTTCCTCAAAAATCGGTATCATGAAAGTTTACTGGCAAATTTAAATTGGTAATATATAATAGGTTTTGAACCCAAAAATAAATCAAAATATAAATTTTTTTCTTAACCCAGGGTCTAACACGCCCTGTCAGACTTTTTTAAAGATGTGCCTTACACCGCATGGAAATACAAAATTCGCTCACATTTGATTGCTTAAAATGCTCTATAAGGGTTGTAGTAAACAGTAGCGTATTTAGAAAAAAATTATGTTATTTTATGTTTCTTTAAAAAATCTAAGCTTTGGCCGGCGGGGGCCCGAGGCCGAGGACGCTTTAATTGTATAGCACTATCAGAACCGCCCTTAATTAGGTGAATGACAAAGCCAAGCCCCTATTTATAAATTTTTATACAAAATTTGGATTCTGTTTTTATCCGATATTTCCAATTCTTTTTTGACCGCGGACGATTTTGCTCATATTTTGTTTTGATGAATGACGTTTTTGATGCTGTCCGGCTATTAATAACTCCATTTTTGACAATGTAGTGTTATGTACATTTTGTGATCTTCCTACGATTTTTCTTTTGTCTTTTATAATAAAGTGTGGACCCCCCTTAAGGTTTAGTACACCTTTTAATCATATACGTAATATTCCATTAAAAAGGGTGTTTCATGCTGGGCATTTACTGGTTTTTTCCTCTTCGACGCTTTGTCATAATTATGGTATTTTAACCGAAATGCGTCGAAGAGAAGAAATACATTTTTAGTAGAAAACTTAATTATATTAAATTTTCCAAACTTTCTGTGGCGCAACGGACCCATTGCCACAAAACACATAACTATTATACTTTCTTGTTGAAAATAAATCAGCGGTGAATTGTGTATTTATTTTATATTTATCAATAACTAGATTCAAACAACACATTGTCACTGTTTATAAAATATTTAAATTTAGTTAAATAAAGATAATACGTTTTTATCGCCCTTATATAAGATGTAGATCAAGGCTGCACTTTATCACCTTAATAAAACCCGCAACAGTGCCTGAGGCGGCAGGAAATACCACATATCCAAAGGTTGTATATCGGCCTGGGGTCCGAATTTATTCCACGTATTTATCAAATATTTAAAAAAAAATCTTTACCCCTCTTTTGAAATTCTGGTAAAGGAAGTTCTCCTCATCTCATATATGTACCTATACAGTGCTCGACATCGACCGTTTAGACTTTATGAAAAGCGTATAAAAAAGGATGAAAGAATCGAAAACAAGAAGTCAGTGAGGGACCAAAGACGCGTATATTTAGGAGCGTTTGCCGCTGTGACTCAAAATTTATTAATAGTTTTTTATTACCAAACAGTAAGATTTCCACTTATGTTATTTTATGTTTCTTTAAAAAATCTAAGCTTCGGCCGGTGGGGGCCCGAGGCCGAGGACGCTTTAATTGTATAGCACTATCAGAACCGCCCTTAATTAGGTGAATGACAAAGCCAAACCCCTATTTATAAATTTTTTTACAAAATTTGGATTCTGTTTTTATCCGATATTTACCAATTCTTTTTTGACCGCGGACGGTTTTGCTCATATTTTGTTTTGATGAATGACGTTTTTAATGCTGTCCGGCTATTAATAACTCCATTTTTGACAATGTAGTGTTATGCACATTTTGTGATCTTCCTAAGATTTTTCTTTTGTCTTTTATAATAAAGTGTGGACCCCCCTTAAGGTTTAGTACACCTTTTAATCATATACGTAATATTCCATTAAAAAAGAATGTTTCATGCTGGGCATTTACTGGTTTTTTCCTCTTCGACGCTTTGTCATAATTATGGTATTTTAACCGAAATGCGTCGAAGAGAAGAAATACATTTTTAGTAGAAAACTTAATTATATTAAATTTTCCAAACTTTCTGTGGCGCAACGGACCCATTGCCACAAAACACATAACTATTATACTTTCTTGTTGAAAATAAATCAGCGGTGAATTGTGTATTTATTTTATATTTATCAATAACTAGATTCAAACAATACGTTGTCACTGTTTATAAAATATTTAAATTTAGTTAAATAAAGATAATACGTTGTTATCGCCCTTATATAAGATGTAGATCAAGGCTGCACTTTATCACCTTAATAAAACCCGCAACAGTGCCTGAGGTGGCAGGAAATACCACATATCCAAAGGTTGTATATCGGCCTGAGGTCCGAACATATTCCACGTATTTATCAAATATTTAAAAAAAAATCTTTACCCCTCTTTTGAAATTCTGGTAAAGGAACTTCCCCTCATCTCATATATGTACCTATACAGTGCTCGACATCGACCGTTTAGACTTTATGAAAAGCGTTTAAAAAAGGATGAAAGAATCGAAAACAAGAAGTCAGTGAGGGACCAAAGACGCGTATATTTAGGAGCGTTTGCCGCTGTGACTCAATATTTATTAATAGTTTTTTATTACCAAACAGGAGCAAGCACAGTAAGATTTCCACTTTTAAAAGACTACGAAATAGTCATTATTATTTATTTCGTTATTTTAGCTTTAATCAGGAAAAATTAAATCGAGAAAAATTCCATTTTTTAATAATTTTTTCTTAAGACTTCGCGCCGTTCGACCTGCTCGCGGCGGCTAACGAAGTCAACTTGCTAAAATAGTTCAGGCCGTACGGGGCCCGATACTGCGTTGAATGATAGAAGCAACACACTTGGTATAAATAGGCATAAGACTCGCCCGAACATTTTACGAAAGGGAACCACCCCTGGCGGTGGTTAAACCACGCCCCCCTCCCCCGTTAAACGTGTTTTTTGATAGTTTTTTGCTAATAACTCGAAAACAATAAACTTTTTCAAAAATCTTCTAAAGATCATTTTATAAGCGGATACAATTTCCTTTCCAACCATGTACCTTAGTATCCTCTGACGGCAGTGGTGCACATTCCATTAGCGTACGAAAAAAGGGGAAAATTTTTAAAATATATTTTTTTTTTAATTTTTTGTAGTATTTTTTATCCTTAACACTATTTTTTTTTCAAAAAAATATTTTTGTTTAAAAGCCCATTATATACAGTTAAATAGCCGCCTTGAAATAAAAATAAATGTGTTTGTAGAAATCCTTAAATAAAACAAAAATTTTGATCATTCATTTTTGTAACTGAGTTAATATAAAAATAGAGAGTAAAAAATTATTTTTGGTTAGTAATAACTTAAAACTGACTTTTTCTAGTTAACCTTTTTCAAAGTGGGAATCCCTCCTCTCCCCCCCTCAAAAAAGATCTCTTACAGTGTTTTCCCAATTATTTGCAAACTTTTAACTTGGAAAAAAACAACTAAGTAATAACTATTAAGGCTGATAGAAAGTCCTATCTAACGATGTATAACACGCCCCCCTTACATCAGTGGCGCACCTTTTATAGGCATTTAAATAAATTAGAAGTGTGGAAAAAACTTGTATTTTTTACTACTACTACTATGTCGGTTTAGAACGTTTTTCTACGTTATTCTCCACCTCCTTCGATCCTGACAGTCATCTTCCGTCAGGTTTTTTTGACTCATTGATTTTTGGATTGACTGTTGCCATTCCGGTTTAGGACGCCCTCTTTTTCTTTATTTAAGTACTGTGTCTTGTCCACGTTCACTGTTAACCCCCACTTTTGGTATTCTTCCGGTAACTTTCTCATCATATTCTCCATGTCTTCTTTATCATTACAAGCTACAATTACTTGGTCGTCAGCTAACGGTAGTGTGTTTTCCATGCCGTGTACTTTGCGTTTCCAGTTTTTTAGAGCTACTGCGATATATATTTTAAAAAGAGTTGGAGAGATACAACATCCCTGTTTTAAGCCTTTCGTTACCAGGAATTCTTTTGAAAGTCGATCTCAAATTTTAATTTTAGATTTTGACCCTTTGTTTAGATATTTTATCGCTTTTATGTATGTATGATTGATATTAGTCTGCTCTAACACTGTCCATAATTTTTCTACTGATACGGTATCATATACTTTTTGTAGGTCCACAAGGGTCACATGAGTCTCTGTATTTCTGGCGCTCCTTTTCTCAATTACTTGTTTAAGACAAAAAACATTATCACTACAAGATCGGCCTGCACAAAACCCACTTTGCTCTTCTTCTTCATGTTCATGAAAATCATTTTCTATTAGATCTCTAAGAATCCTACCGTACAATCTACTTAGTGTACTGGTTACTGAAATTCCTTTGTAATTGTTGCAATCCAGCTTGTTTCCTTTTTTATCTATTGAGGATATGAATGCAATTTTCCAATCATCGGCTACTGGACGTCCGTTTATGCATTGATTGATAATATATGTGAGATTTTCGAGTAGTTTCTCTGATCCATATTTGAGCATTTCAGCATATATTCCCCCAGGTCCGCTAGCTTTTCCGGATTTAAGCTTTTTAATACTATTCATTATCATTTCTTTTTCGATGATTAATTCCTCTCAATGTACTTCTATGTCCCTCCTCGGAGAGGCTGCCAGATATTCGGGTCTCCTCTCCTGCAGCAGTCCCTTATAGTGTTCTGTCCATTGTTCTGGTTTGATGATCTGGATGTTTACTTTTTCTTTTGTTGAATTTTTTACTGTAGAAATGAATTTCCATACTTCAGATCTCTACCTACCTCCTACGTGTGTATTTATATCGTGGCATTTGCGCTCGAACATTTCATTCGTTTCTGTGCATATCAAATTTCTTAGCTGTCTTCTGGTATGCCTATAGATTTCTAGGTCTCTTCGCTCTTTAGTACTGAGCTATTTCAAGTATGTGCATTTTTCTCCTTGACCGTTTCCTGTATTCCTTCCGTCCACCACATCTTATTGTTATTTCTATTATCCTGGTATCCAACAGCTTCTTTGCTTGCTTCCTTCAAGCTTTTTACTATGTTTGTATATATCTCTTCAAATGAGTGATCTGTGTTTATTAATTTTTCATCTTATCGGTTCTGATACAATCTTTGGGTACTTTCGATTTCTAGACTTCTAAAGTTGTATTTTTGATTGTCTTCGATGCATTCTAGATTTTCATTTTCTCTAATACTTTCGTCCTTATTTGTTTTTCTTACAGGGAATAATATTTTTGCTTTTACCAGATGGTGGTCAGATCCACAGGTAACACCACGAAGTGTGCGCACATCATACCACTTTAGTGCCGAGTGTTGTTCACCTATAGCATAATCAATGATTGATCTAAGATTTCTTGTTGGCTAAATCCAAGGATACTGATAAATATCCTTATGTTTAAAAAAACCATTATTTATTTTTAGATTATGGGTTTCACACAATTGTATCAGTCTCAAGCCATTATCATTTGATACTTCTTCTCGAAATGGTCCTACCACTTTGCTTTGGCTTTGTCTACCAGTTCGACTATTAAAATCACCAAGCATAATTATTTCCCTGGTATTGCCGATTTTACTGATAGTCTCATCAAGTTGGTCGAAGAACATTTGTTTTATAGCTACCGTTTCGTTATTTGATGGTGCGTAGGCTGCTATTATGCTTATATTGTGTCCAAGCATCTTCATGTTAAATCGAAGTAAGTTTTCGTTAATGCACTCGTAGTCTGTAATCTTATGTTTGAGGTTTTTCTTTATTAATAAGGATACCCCTCTGGCTGCTCTTCGTTCTTTTGGGACTCCAGTGAATAAGTGAACAAAGTTACCGACACTACTTGTACCTGTTTCTTTCTTTTTTGTCTCTGTAAGTGTAATAATGTCTATCTTTCTGTTCTGCACTTCGGTTGCAATAATGTCCAACTTTTTTTTTATTCCCTGTACGTTCCATGTAGCTATATTCAGAGTCCTTTGTCTTTGCTTTTTTCGTCTTTGAGAGTTTCCGTCCAGTGCTCCGAGGCTTTGTTTAGGCTTATTGGTAATATCTTTGTTTTAAAAGTATTAGAGAACCAGTCTAATGCCTCAACCCCGTACTTGAAGGGCCAGGATTTTTATCAAGATTTTTCTCCTTTAGCCTTTGACGATCCAACGCCATACTGTAAGGCATCAGCTGTATTCTTTTATACTATCCCTAAAAAAAGGGTTGCCACCTACGTTATGATCACCGTACCGAGGTCCATCCTCTCCGCCTTTCATATCGATGTGGTCTTCTCCCGTAACCCTGGGAATGGGACCCTAGACAGGTGCCAACTTTCCGGGTCAGAAAGTAACTGGAATCTACGGAGATAGATCTGACGAGGTCTACCCCGTTCCCCCGTATAACTTGTTTTTTTTTTAATTTTCCTAAATTTTACTGTCCCACATATTTGGTTAAAAAACATTTTTAAAGCTGAAGAAATTTCTTTTCCAACGATGTATATCACTCTCCCCTCAAGGCAGCGGTAGATCTAGCATAGTCGCACCAAAAATGGTCAAATTTGGTATACACTTGAATCTTCATTTAAGACAATCTTTTTGGAACAGTATTAATACACACACTACGTTCAATGAGAGGAGCAACACAATTTGTATAAATATACAGTATACTCTCTCAATAATATAACGAAGGGGATCCACCCGCCTACTCTTGGCGGGGGGGTGGTCCCCCCTTAAATATTTTTTTCACTTTTTTTCTAATAAACCGAAAATTGTCAAAAAAACATTTAGGGTAGGGATAGCCCCCCCCCAGCAAGGGTGGGCGGATGGTTCCCCGTCGTTATATTTTCAGGGGAGTATACTGTATATTCATACCAAGTGTGTTGCTTCTCTCATTCAACGCAGTGTCTGTATTAAAACTGTTCTAACATGGTTGTCTTAAACAAAGATTCAAGTGTATACCAAATTTGACCATTTTTGGTGAGTCTATGCAAGATCTACCGCTGTCTTGAGAGGGGAGCGATATAAATCGTTGGAAAGGAAATTTCTTCAGCTTTAAAAATAAGTTTTAAAAACATGTGGGACAGTAAAATTTAAGAAAATTAAAAAAAACTAGTTTTTTCTACACCTCTCATTTATTTAAATGCCTATAAAAGGTGCGCCACTGATGTAAGGGAGGCATGTTATACATCGTTAGAGAGGACTTTTTATCTGCCTCAATAATTGTTACTTAGTTATTTTTGTCAAGTAAAAAGTTTGCAAATAATACCACATAATATTAATAATACCACAAAAAATAGATAAAAAAAATATTTTAAAAATTTCCCCTTTTTTCGTACGCTAATGGAATATGCACCACTGCCGTTAAAGGGTACTTAGGTACATCGTTGAAAAGGAAATTGTATCCGCTTGAAAAATGAATTCTAGAATATTTTTGAAAAAGTTGACTGTTTTCGAGTTATTAGCAAAAAACTATCAAAAAGAATAGGATTAATTTCATGTTAAAGAAGAGACAAAAATCTATAAAATGACATATGTCATTTTTAAGTTATAACAAAATTTTAGTTTCTAGGTTTATTTTTTGATCAAATACCGCGAAAAATATTTGTAAAACGTCAACGAAATAGAATCTTATACACAAATTGGTTGAAATTAAAACTTTTTTTGATGCATTGAGTCTGTAGCATGAGAGGAGCCGGAGCTACAATTCGTTGCATTATAAAATAAATTATCTTGGACCGATAGTTTTTGATATTTATCCCAAAATATTTAAAAAACTCAGTAAATTTCATGTATTTTTATTTAAAAAATTACGATATCTTCAAAACCATACGTCAGATTTTGACGGAAGTTACACCATTCGCTTACTCGAACCTTTTTACATAGCAATCAGTCAACAGTTTTATCATTTTTATAGAGCGCGCTTAACAAAGTAACCAAAATTAAAAATTGTCGGTTCATAGATAAGAAATTCGCAAAGCCACATTTAACTATAGGTATAGTATACTTTCATTTTAAAGAGCAGAATAAAATTTGCAAAATAGCAGATGTCATTTTTAAGTCTTCCTAGGTTAATTCTTTGGATTATATATTAGGCAGAATGTTTGGCAAAAACTAATATTAGTATTTTACACGCTTAATTCAAGGGATAAAAGAGACATTAATATTAGCTCACACATATACTATACTATAGTAGTGTGAGCTATGATGATCCTAATTTTTTCGAAAAAAAAAAAGTTGCTCCGATTTCAAAAATTTTTATATATCTTTGCGTTTCAGATGATTTTGAAACTTTTTTGTTGCGCCGTCTGTCTGTCTGTCTGTCTGTCTGTCTGTCTGTCTGTCTGTCTGTCTGTCTGTCTGTATGTCTGTCTGTAACGACCAACGCGCATAACTCAAAAACCGCTTGGCCGATTTTAATGAAATTTGGTACCTACGCTGGGTCTTGGGTCGAGATGGTCCCATTTAAAAATGAACAAAATCCACCGAACACAAACCAAATAAAAGGGTGGGGGTAGATTTCAAAAATTAGAGTTTATGTGAAAATATGGCGTGTGTGATATCAAACGAAAGGTAATTGAGTCTGGAGTTAAACAAAATACATTTTAATTTATTTAAAAAAAGGGTGGGGGTATATTTCAAAAATTAGAGTTTAAGTGAAAATATGGCGTGTGTGACATCAAACGAAAGGTAATTGAGTCCGGAGTTTAACAAAATACATTATAGTTTTTGTTTTTTTTAAGGGTGGGGGTAGATTTCAAAAATTTAAGGTTAAGTCAAAACATGGCTTGTGTGGTATCAAACAAAAGGTAATTTAGTCTGGAGTTAAATAAAATATATTTCAGTTTTTAATTATATTAGCTCACACGTACACTATAACTATAGTACCTAGTGTGAGCTTAGGGGCCCATATATTGGCAGAGTATTTTTTTAAAGCAATAAGTTTTTAGCATGAGGGGAGCGAGAGCTACATACTTTAGCGATAAAAAGGCACTTTAATTAAATTACATTATTATTAAAGTCCAGTGATAATAACATCAGTTGTAAGGGGTTGGCAAAGGCAAATAATGAGTAGTTATTAAATGAATTACACTTAGTTGACTAATTAACATTTTATTTTTGAATCAGTGTCCAATTCCAAGGCTAAATATTTTAAAAAAACAAAAATTTTTCGTGGCTAAACGTATATAAAAAGGTTTTGTTTCTCTTGTATTATTCCATGAGCATAGTTTCTTTTGTATTCGGTAGATGTCGCCACTTGTGCTTAAAGCATACCGTATTGTAGGCATTATTTTTCATTTCTCTTATCAATATCGTAAGATGAAATTTATATACCGTCTCTCCAACTTTACAAAGGTGTTATATTGACCATGCACGGTTCTGAAGGGTTCCTTAAGCATGAAACAGTTAACTGTCAACACTTAATGGGTGGCCATTAGATCTTGAACCACCGTGGGTGTACAGCATTCGAGCTGCCCACGGAAAAACACAAGAGAAACAAAACCTTTCTACACCCGATTATCCACGAAAAAATTTTGTTTTCTTTATTCACGAGTACCAAACTTTACGTTTTAAATATATTTCGCAAAACATTTAAAAAAACTTTTCGAAACTAGTAAAAACCTTTAATTTTAAAATGTATATTGCAGAACTTGGCTATACTTTTATCTCAATTATTATATAGATTTCTCTTAGTTTCTGTCAGTCTGTCAAATCACAGCTCTCTAGCGTTTCTGGAAGTTGGTAATGTTACTTTTACATAACTTTACATGTATAGGGAAGGGGAGTAAATTATAATTTCGGGTTTTTTATTTTTTCCTATAGTTTAGTCATAGTTCCTATCAGTCTGCAAGGCATCTTTTTAGACTATATTGTGTATCCATTTGGATACGCAGTCCTTCAGATTGGATACCCAGTAAACAGGAAATGGATACCTACTTTTGGGCCTTGGCCTTTTATAAAATACCAATCTTTAAGAGATGGTGCGGAAGGTCCAAAGCAGAAAAAAAGTTCAAATAACTTTTTGCCAAGTTATAGCATTTTTTAGGTTTGGAAAGTAGGGAAAAACGATGAATTTTAAAATATCAAATTGAACAACGTTGCTTTTTTCCAAGAAAATATAGATAGGTTAAGGATACAGTGTGGCCAAATAATCTTTGGAATACGTATAAATTTCTCAATTCTTTTAAGAATTAATATTTTTATGAGCTATTAAATTTACACAAAAGAAATTAAAATAGATTTTTGTACATGTCTAAAGGACCCTTAAAACAAATATAAAATAATAATATTAGCCCTATATTTTAACGATTTTTGGTAATAATTTTAAGTCTATCTATCTATCTATTTAGCTTTCTTCGATCCATCTTTGGACATAGGCCTCCCCCAATATCTTCAACCCTTCTCTGTCTGTCGCCCTGTTCATCCATCTAGTCCCTGCATGTCTCTTCAAATTGTCCGCTATCTCATTTGGGGTCTTCCCCTACTTCTTTTATTTTGCCAAGGTCTCCAGTCTACAATGCATTTGTTCCATCGATTGTCTTTCAGTTTGATATTTTGACCAGCAAATTTCCATTTTAATTTTGCTACCTCTCCTCTGACATCCCTTACTTTTGTTTTATTTCTTATCCATTCATTCCTTTTTCTATCTGTTAGCTTTGCATGTAACATTTGTCTTTCCATGGATCTTTGGGCTTTTGTTACCTTATCCAGGTTTGATTTTGTAAGCGTCCAGGTCTGGGATCCATATGTGAGCACAGGAAGAATACATTGGTTATACACTTTCGTTTTAAGGTACTGAGGATATTTTTTATTTTTTATTATGTAGCTTAATTTACCGAATGCTGCCCAGGCCAATCTTACTCGTCTCTTGATTTCAGCTGTTTGGTTTTCTTTTTTTAGTTTAATAATTTGTCTCAGATATATATTCATCTACTTGTTCTATTTTTTCTTGGTTTATTCTGGTGATATCTTCATCTGTGTTTGTTATGATTTTAGTTTTAGTGTAGTTCATACTCAAGCCTATATTTTTAGCTGCTGTATCCAGTTCTCCCAGCATTTTTATAAGTTCCTCTTTCTTATCTGTTATTAAGGCAATATCGTCAGCATATCTTAGGTGGTTCAAGTATTGTCCGCTTACTTTGATGCCTATTTCTTCCCAGTCTAAGTTTTTAAAAACATCTTCTAGGGCCTGGTTAAATAGTTTAGGGGATATTGTGTCATCCTGTCTGACACCTTTTCTTATGCGGATTGGCTTGGTCCCTTCGTGGATTTTGATTGATGTTGTTGCTTCGCTATATATATTGGCTATTAAATCTGTGTATCTGTGATCTATTCGGCTACTAATTAAAGATGCTTTTACTGCCCAGTGCTCAATACTATCAAAAGCTTTTTCAAAGTCTATAAACGCAATATAGAGTGGAATGTTGTATTCGTTGGCTCGCTCTATTAGAATTTTCGTGGTTAGCAGGTGGTCAACTCTATCGAAACCCTTTCTGAAGCCTGCTTGTTATTTTGATTGATATCCGTCAATTTTTGTTGTTAGTCTATCTTTTAATATTTTCGTGAAAAGCTTATAAATTACATTGGGGAGTGTTATAGGTCGATAGTTTGTTAGGTCTGCCCTATCGCCTTTCTTGTGTAGAACAATGGTTACTGATTCTTTCCAGTTGTTTGGGATTATTTTTTCTTTTAGAATTTTATTGAGGAGAATATGGAGGGTATTAACTACAGTTTTACCACCGTACTTTAGCATTTCTGCCGTTACTCCGTCTTTTCCAGGTGATTTGTTATTTTTCATTTTCTTTAATGCTCTCTTTATTTCCGTTTTGCTTATTTCGAGTTGTAATTCTGAGTTTATGTTCTTTATTTTTGTTTGGAGTTTCTTTATGGTTTCTCGCGATGGTTCCCTTTTTGTTTGGTATAATTTTGTATAGAATAGCTGTGTGATATTTATAATATAGACATGGGCGCACCCAGCTAGCTTAATATTCGACATCATGAGGCTTCGCCCCCCCCCCCCCCCCCCCAAGACATATTCCTGGGTGCGCCACTGATATGGATAATATATAGAGTCGGTCTTAGACATTTCAAATTCCTGTTATTTTCAATAACTCTTTCAACTTTTATTTCTTGGCTCTTTCTTTTATTTTCTTTTATCATTTTTCTCCTAGTTTTATTTATTTCTGTGTATTATATCGATGTTCTCTTTCCTCCTTTCTCCAGGTTCCGCCTTTTTTCGATGAGTTTCTTTATCTCTTCTGATATAAAATTTTCTCTCTTTTCACCCTTTTGTGCCACATCTTTTCCGACTTGGGTCATAGTTCTTATCAGCGTATCATTTAATTCATCTATATTTTCGTTTTCGCATCTTAAGTTTTGGGTTAGCTGTTTATTTAGCATTTCTTTGTATATGGCTTTATTTTCGGTAAGTTTACTCATGTCAAGTTGTTTATTTTTATTGTTAATTTTCCTTTCTGACCATCCTGTGATCACCGCCTGTTGTAAAGCTATTTAGGACTGTTACATCTCTAACAATGCTTTTTCAGTAGTCAGGCTGAGCCATGTCCACTTTCGTTGCGGTTTCTTCCTATAGAACTAATTATTTACATACATGTGTTCTTTCCTCTAGATAGTTCATTAAGGTTGTGCCCCTGTCATTCCTTTCGCCATATCCAAAATCCACTATTTTGAATATTAATTTTGAGTATTTCTATTTATTTTCAAATTATTTTACCATTTAATTATTACCCTTATTGTCATGCATAATTTCAGAAGGGAAGTTATAACAAAAAATAAAATAATAGCTGTTAAGTTTGGCACCCTTTATCTAAAAAACAAAGAAGTATAATGCAAAATATACTAAGAACCTACCATCTATTAAAGTTTGCTATTATTACATCCTGATATTATGTTAAATGTTTGTATGTTATGGTAAGAATTTTAAGATATTTGAAAGTATCAATTTGGTCTGAAAAAAAAACATTTATAAAAGTGAGCGCTTTTCAAATATACCTGGTGGGCAAAAAAGCCCGACAAAATGTTTTTCGTTATAACTCTCCAACTATAACACCAATTTTACCAAAGCAAAGAGTAGTTGGCAGGGATTGATTGATCGAACATTATGTCGGAAATGTTGGATATTTTTTTGTTTGTAAGAAAACTCTATCTTTGTTAAGCACAACGAGATAGGAATCGTTAAAAACGATTTCGGTCCCTAAAAATTGATTTTTGCTTCAACTATATTGTTTTACAGGTTGTAACGATTGTCTTCTAAATCCTGTCTGTATTAATTTCCTCATAAATAAATTTTTGCCGAACCGATTTTAATACAATATAAAGTGGAACAGATTGATTGCTTTTAAAAGGTCACTATTAAAATTTGCCGTCATTGTAAAATCCAAAATGGCGGTCATAAAAACTTTAATTTTTAAAAAGGCTGTTTATTCTTAAATTTTTTGTTTTTTTTCGGAAAAGTTTTACAGATTATGCGATTGCCTTGCCATTTCTATGTGCATTCATTTCCTCATAAATTCATTATTACTAAACTGACAATAAAATAAAAAGTATCATGGTGAAATTCTTCGCCAACTCTAAATATTGGCCCTCCATAAATAAAGACATTGGAAGTCCGAAATTTTATTTCTAAAGCATTCTATTTTTTATCTAAAACAAAGCATACTATTTTTTCACAAAAGTCTTTATTGTTTGAAAACAGGTTAAACTAAAAACATATGATAAATGAACCCTTTTTTGAATTTATTTATTAGATCCACCACTCACAACGAGGTACTAATCATAAAAAATAAATCCGCGCAACATACAAAGAAGTGATCCTTTCAAGAAGGACAAATTTGACTTTTTTTCCAACATCTTGGCTTTAAAATTGTCGAAAAATTTCAATAGTTTTGTTCAAAGAGCAATACTTCTTTTTTTATTATTGAAATCGGTTCAGTGAATTTATAAGTAAATTATTGCAGACAGAAATTAAAGCAACAGTTGGAATAACAATTATTATTTAAAGAACCACTAAACGGATTTTATAGATTTTATAGAATAAAATATTAATGAATTTATGAGGAAATGATACTTGATCAAGTATCAAGGAAAATATGTAATTTTTTGAGACCGTGAGTCTGTCGCATGAGCAAAGCGAGAGTTACACATTTTAGGGATGAAAAATTCCCTTTTTAATAACTGTGTATGAGTTCGATATTAACTTAAATTTACCAGTATTAACTTAAATTAATACTGGTAAATTAAATTTGCAAACAAAAGTAACTTTGTGAAGTAAATTTTATTAACACAAATTTATGAACCAATAATAATTCTCCAAATTCTTGGTTTGAAACTTGTAGACAATGATTTTGTTTCCAATCCCCCAAATGTTATTTTACGATATCAATAGAAATACTGTTAAACATATTTTTATAAATAATTAAACACAAAATCTCGCCGCAGCGAAAATCAATGCTGCAACAGTTTTAAAAGTGTTGGATGTAAAAAATTTGCGAAGCAAATGTGTTAATGAACTAATTTGCGAAGCAAATTTTTCTCAACACAAATTTGCAAAGCAAATTTGTTAATAAACTAATTTGCAAAGCAAATTTTTCTCAACACAAATTTGCGAAGCAAATTTGTTAATAAACTAATTTGCGAAGCAAATTTGTGATACGGATGTTTTCGCGTAGCGAAAATCATCCGTATGTTTTTAGTTTAACCTGTTTTCAAACAATAAAGACTTTTGTGAAAAAATAGTATGCTTTGTTTTAGATAAAAAATAGAATGCTTTAGAAATAAAATTTCGGACTTCCAATGTCTTTATTTATTTTAAAACACGACGTTTTGGTTAGTAAGCATCTCTAACCGTTATCAAGTGTAAACTAAACAATCTAGTCTCTAGGCTACTACTTATACTAGTTGGTGTGCAGTGAGGTGTGACGGCCCGCCCCCATTTTAATCATAAGACGCCTGTTTTCCTTAAGGAGTGGTTTCCATATGTTTGGTATGTCCGTGCTTGGTTGACTGAAAAAGTCTTTATTCTGCATTATAAACGCAGCTTCAATAAACTTTCGTTTTGGCCAATGCGACTCCTTATGTAAAACTTTAGCTTCTGACCACTGAATCCTGTGATCATTTGACCATGCATGATCTGCTAAACCGGATTCTTCAATATCCCCTAATTGGGTACTTTTTAGATCTTCATTTACTCTAACCTGAAGAGGGCGTTTCGTTTCACCTACATATGATTAACCACACTCACACGGGATTTGGTAAATACATTCCTTATTATTTAAGGGATTGTCTGGTTTTGTTTTAGTTACAAAACTTCTTATCGTAATTCCCGAAGAAAATACTGTTTTTATATTATAATGTTTTAGCTATTCGTCTTATGTTTTCTGAAATCCCTTGAACATATGGAATGTTAATAACACATAACGGATTATTATTTTGAGAAGTTGGTACATTTAGTTTGTTTTTAATTTTAAATATCGTTGAGTTTATTAATTTCTAATCAATTATAATATAATAACCATTCTGTTGTAAGTCCTTTTTAATGTTGTTAATTTCTGTGGTTAATTCTTCATTATTACTACAAATATTTACGGCTCTTAACTACACACTTCTTATAACTCCTTGTTTTGTTGCCACAGAATAATTAGACTTAAAATTTAGGTACTGTCCCGTGTGTGTAGGTTTCCTATATACAGTTGTTTGAATGTTTCTGTCTAATCACACCAAGTAG
The DNA here is from genome assembly GCA_963576565.1 of Aspidapion aeneum. Taxonomy (NCBI): domain Eukaryota; kingdom Metazoa; phylum Arthropoda; class Insecta; order Coleoptera; family Brentidae; genus Aspidapion; species Aspidapion aeneum. Next base: position 38,563,774 of record OY755048.1, read on the forward strand.
TATAAGTAGTAACCTAGAGACTAGATTGTTTAGTTTACACTTGATAACGGTTAGAGATACTTACTAACCAAAACGTCGTGTTTTAAAATAAATAAAGATAGTGGAAGTCCGAAATTTTATTTCTACACAATCATTGCCTACGAGTTTCAAACAAAGAATAGAATGCTTTGTTGTAGTCAATAAAATTTCAACTTAAAATATGTATCACTAGGTACATTTCACATTTTAGGCAACACTTCAGTGGCGTCCCTAAAGTGGGAATATTAAAAAATTCACAATAATTATTAAATGCTTTTTTCATTTTTTTTTCAAATTTTTAAGAAAACATGTGTACAAAACTTTATTAAAAGGATAAAATTTTATATTTAACGATGACACTAACGGGCTAGTGCTATTCATAAGTGTGGATGACTGGATGAAATTTTTACGTGATTATCCAATTTCCTTCAAAACAAAGCTCCCTAGAAAAGATTTTTTAAATGATTTAATTAGACGAGAAAACTAACTTTTCGATAATATGTAACATAATTTACTCAAGAGAACGGCTATTTTTTCATTGGTGTCCCTAAACGGGGATCATTTTTGAAGATCACAAAAAAATACGTTATTGTCAATTTTTTGCAATTTTCGTAAAAATTTTACTAAAATAAGAAAACAAAATTTCCTTTCCTTCAATGTATCATTTAGTAGAGTTAAATTTTCCTTCGACGGAGTTTTAACTTAATAATAATTTAATGAAACCATAATAGCTATTCATTGCGCCCAGTCTTGATTTTATTTTTTTTTACTTTTTATTTTTATATCTTTAATATTTTAAAATGCTCAAGGGCGATAGAGTGGTATCAACCGGACTCTTAAATTAACCCGGCGTTGGTACACCTGGGTATGATATACCCGGGATTGAGAAAAACCAACAGAACTTATGAATTCGCAGCGCTTCAAGCTTGCCCCTCCACTTACTCTCAGGCAACACTTGTTCTAATCGCGGACTACTAAAAAAAAGCGGGTTTAGTATCAATCTGCCTCTGGTGCTACGAGTTAAACTTGCGTCGGGCATGTGATACCCGGGTGTATCAGCCGCGTAACATTTTTTGTAGCAAGTTCTCAATATAATAATCCGTTGGGTGTTATTAACATTCCATATGTTCAAGGGATTTTAGAAAACAGAAGACGAATAGCCAAACACATCAATATAAAAACAGTATTTTTATCGGGAAATACGATAAGGAGTTTTGTAACTAAAACAAAACCAGAAAATCCCTCAAAAATAAGGAATGTATTTACCAAATCCCGTGTGAGTGTGGTAAATCATATGTAGGTGAAACGAAACGCCTTCTTTAGGCTAAAGTAAATGAACATCTAAAAAGTACCCAATTAGGGGTATTGAAAAATCCGGTTTAGCGGACCATGCATGGTCAAATGATCACAGGATTCAGTGGTCACAAGCTAAAGTATTGCATTGGCGAAAACGAAAGTTTATTGAAGCTGCGTTTTTAATGCAGAATAAAGAAGTTTTCAGTCAACCAAGCACGTATATACCAAACATATGGAAACCAGGCCTCTTAGGATAAAAAAGGGGAGGACCGTCACACCTGACTCCACACCAAGTAGTATAAGTAGTAGCCTATAGACTAGCTAGATTGTTTAGTTTATACTTGAAAACGACTAGAGATACTAACCGAAACGTTGTGTTTAAAGTCCGAAATTTTGTTTCTATTTAAAAAGTATTTTTTTAGTTCTAAGTAAGAATTTCTTTTTTTATATATAAAAGTACGCCACCGGATTTTCCTGTTTGAAAATATTTAGTCAAATATTTTTTTATTTTTCCGATTTTCTTATGTATTATCTTCGAAATAGAGTAGAAATATAGGTTAATTTTTTTTCCATTTTTTACGCTATTTTAAAAAAATATAGTTTTAATTTTTATAAAAATGCGCTTGTTACCTAAAAATGCATTTTAGTATCTAACGCTACATGACTAATGTTATATTTATTTTTTTTAACGTCAAAAAGGTTCAAAAAATTTAAACACAACCATCATATTAAAATTGTATGTCTACTGTTAACTTCAAATGCGAAATTGTAAGTGGGTATGTCATACCCAGGTGTACCATCCACGTTAGGAAAAATAGGTGTACCAACGCCGGCTTAAAGCCCTTTGGCTACTAAAATCGGCAGTAAAATCTTCTATATACTTCAAGTCCAGGTTAGATCCGATATTGCCAATAAGGTATACTAGTTCGAGCAAAAAATTTGAAAAGATCCAGAAGCCAATCATATTATTTTTTAGCAACAGACCATTTCCTCCTAATTCGACCCTGTTGTATTGGAATATAACTGTTACCAACTCGAAATATTGACAGGGACGGAGAAACAACCCGCAAACCCCCGCAGTTTTATTCAATTTTCTCGAAAACTAACCTTTTAATCGAAAATGGCAAACAATAGTTTTTTGCGGAGAACAAAATTCCCCTTTTAACGATTTATTGGTCGATAAGGTTAGCAAATAGCTCTTTAGTGGCGTCCGTAAATTGGGATTATTTAGAAAAAACATGTTTTCTCAAATTTTGTCAAAAACTCGTTCTTTGTGGTAATTTTTGAAGAGATTTAGCCATATTTTTTTATCACATTTTTTGATACACAGCTTAAAAGGAAATTTTATTGTTCATCCTAAAGTAAAAAACTAATATTGACGTAAGAAGCTTAGTTGCTAGGAAAATTGCATAAAACCTATAAAAAACTTTATTAGTTTGGTGATTTTAAATAATTACTTCAAGCGGTAATTATGGAATAACTTTCACTTTGTTATAGGGCCTTTAAAAGAAAATTTTATTGTCTATGAAGAAGTGTAAAACACATTTTTTGATAAAGAGCTTGATTTTTAAGAAAACTGAATAAAACGTGTGAAAAACATTTTTTTTAAATGATTTTTATAAATCACCAAAAACCCGTACTTTTTTATTTCTTATCTTTTTAGGATTTCTCTTAGCTGTTAGTATTCTCCTTGGTATTGTCCTTTAGTTTAGAATTGGCTAAACACCAGAAACGAATTTATGTTTGTTATTTTCATAGGTTTTCAAAGGGGCCATGTGATTTTGTTTCAAAATGACAGATTCTGTGAAAATGACATGATTTTTTCTGAAAACGGGTAGGTACAGGGTAACCATTTATAATTGCAATATCCCTGTAACTTATTATTATAATAATATTATATTATTGGGAGTAGAAAGATCAAACAAAAACTGGTTAATTTGGTAAATTATGGTTTATTTTGGTTTCTTCTATATACAGGTGCGCATATATAAATTCAACTTTTTTAAATTAAACATTCTATATATTTTTACATTTCAAAATTCGTCTTTACATTATATTTTTAAAATCAGAATGTGACAAACATGTACTGACATTGAAATTTTTAATTTAAAATTAACATTTACTTACCTACATGTGAGAAGTCTAAATTGTACAGAATTTTAAAAAGAATATGGGTACGGTTTTAATTTATATGATAATTATAACATTTTGTCAAAAAATGCAATTTCTTGTTGGGAGATGTAATTACTCTCCCTAGCGGGGAGCCATAGAAACAAAAATGGATTAGTTGAATTTGCAAGGCCTGATTTTGTTTTAAAAAAAGTCATAGCGGTAGTAGTTTCTGAAATAAATCTGGCAGCCATCCTGAATGGGATCCTTTATATTAATAATTGTGAGAATTTAGTAAAGCAGTATAAATGGTTGTTCTCTATAAATGCGTACTCCTACAGGGATTATTGAAAAATATTTAAAGAAAAACGTTGCATAATTTTTTTCTACATACTACTACTACTATGTCGCTTTAGAACGTTTTTCTACGTTGTCCGACGCCTATTCTCCACCTCCTTCGATCCTGGCAATCATCCTCTGTCAGATTTTTTTGACTCATTGATCTTTGGATTGACTGTTGCCATTCTAGTTTAGGACGCCCTCTTTTTCTGCGCCCCACTGGTTGCCATTCTAGGACCTGCTTTGGTAATCTTTCGTCGTTCATCCGTTGTACATGGCCGTACCATATCAGCTGCCTTCTAGCGATGTCATCCGTTATGCTTCACTCGATTCCCATTCTTTCTTTTATGATCTCATTTCTTATGTGATAGATATTCTCATTGATCTTCTTATTGCATCCATTTCGACACTTTCCATTTTTGTTTTGTATTTTTCTGTTACGCGACAAGTTCCATACAACAGCGTGCTTTTGACCATTGTTTCATATATGTTAAATTTTACATTCTTTTTTATCTCTCTGCTCCATAAAATACTGTTAAGACATCCAATAACATTTTTTGCTTTTACTATTCTTTTTTCTAATTCTTTACAGTCTGTAACTGTCTTATCAAATGTGACACCCAATTATACATACTCATTGCATGGATATATTTTTTGTCCATTTTCTAGTACTAACTTACTGGATTCGTTTCCAATACATAAGAACTGTGTCTTGTCCACGTTCACTGTTAATCCCCACTTTTGGTATTCTTCTGTTAACTTTCTCATCATATACTCCATGTCTTCTTTATCATTAGCCACAATTACTTGGTCGTCAGCAAACTGTAGTGTGTATATGGTAAATCGGTCGTTAAGTTGTATTCCCATGCCGTGCACTTTACGCTTCCAGAGAGCTACTGCGATATATATTTTAAAAAGAGTTGGAGAGATACAACATCCCTGTCTTAAGCCTTTTGTTACCAGGAATTCTTTTGAAAGTCGATTTCCAATTTTAATTTTAGATTTTGACCCTTTGTATAGTTCTTTTATCGCTTTTATGTATGTATTGATATTAGTTTTCTCTAACACTGTCCATAATTTTTCTACTGGAAATGTATCATATGCTTTTTGTAGGTCCACAAAGGTAACATGAGTCTCTATATTTCTGGCGCTCCTTTTCTCAATTACTTGTTTAGGACAACAAAACAACAAACAAAACAATTACTTGTTTAGGACAAAAACAACAACATTCATATTTGAGCATTTCAGCATATATTCCCCCAGGTCCGCTAGCTTTTCCGGATTTAAGCTTTTTAATATTATTCTTTATCATTTCTTTTTCGATGATTACTTCCTCTCCATGTACTTCTATGTCTCTTCTCGGAGAGGCTGCCAGATATTCGGGTCTCGTCTCTTGCAGCAGTCCCTTGTAGTGTTTTGTCCATTGTTCTCGTTTGATTATCTGTATGTTTACTTTTTCTTTTGTTGGGTTTTTTACTGTAGAACTGAATTTCCATACTTGTGTGTATTTATATCGTGGCATTTGCGCTCGAACATTTCATTATTTTCTGTGCGTATCAAATTTCTTAGCTGTCTTCTGGTATCCCTGTAGATTTCTAGGTCTCCTTGCTCTTTAGTACTGAGCTATTTCAAGTATGTGCGTTTTTTTTTCCTTGACCGTTTCCTGTATTTCCTCCGTCCACCACATCTTCCTGTTATTTCTATTATCTTGGTACCCAACAGCTTCGTTGCTTGCTTCCTTCAAGCTTTTTATTATGTTTGTATATATCTCTTCAAATGAGTGATTTGTGTTTATTAATTTTTCATCTAATCGGTTCTGATATAATCTTTGAGTACTTTCGATTTCTAGACTTCTAAAGTTGTATTTTTGATTGTCTTCGATGCTTTCTAGGTTTTAATTTTCTCTAATACTTCCGTCTTTATTTGTTTTTCTTAAAGGGAATAATATTTTTGCTTTTACTAGATGGTGGTCAGATCCACAGGTAACACCACGAAGTGCTCGCACATCATACCACTTTAATTGCGAGTGTTGTCCACCTATAGCATAATCAATGATTGATTTAAGATTTCTAGTTGGCTGAATCGAGGTATATCGATGAATATCCTTATGTTTAAAAAAACCATTATTTATTTTTAGGTTGTGGGTTTCACAAAATTGCATCAGTCTTAAGCCATTATCATTTGTTACTTCCTCTCCAAATGGTCCTACCACTTTGCTCTGGGTTTTTTTCTACATTTTGTATGTTAAAGGTAATTTATTGTCAAACTTTGCCAGCAATTTTCTCAAGTTAAATGGCAATTGTTGTTTGCTAGAATTATGGATGTGTTTTTCCGAATTTCTAAAATATGTAATTAGAGTTAATAATATTTCTAATAAATTTAATTTTTTATATAAAGTGCACTAATCGAGGGGTGAGCACAGTAAGTGTACAACATTTTTTAGCAGAACTTCACAGGACACTGTGACTTGAAAATACAATACAGGACCAAAAATGTAATTTTAATTCCCGTAGGATGGTGTACAAATTAGGTTCAGCAGTTTAGCTGATCACTCCTTGACACTATTGATAATTAAGTTGGACAGGTTTTCCGTAGACTTTAATGTAAATCTTTAACTTGGATAATTTCCAAATATTAATAAATTATGCAGTCGATACAATGCGAATTTTTTATCAAGGTACATAGGAAGTACTTTGCAAAAAATGAAAACAACTTGAGTTTTTGAAAATGGTCCATACCCCTAATATAATAATTTTGCCACAAATGTCATAACGAATAATACTTGCTATAAACCAATTCCAAAAACTCAAGTTTTTTTCATTGCATGTAAATTCCTAATATACCATGGTAAGAAAATCACACTATATATTTTCTAAATCACGGAAAATATGCAGGGTGGAAGCATGATAACAGTAGCGTGTCGTGGATAAAAGGGCGGGGGGGGGGGCGAAGACCTTAAGGGGAGCAAATATAGGTCATACAAACCTTTTTTAAAAATAATAACACTATCAATTCTATTTTTTTCTCAAAGGACGCCAGGGGCGCCAAGCGCAGAGAGGCGGGGGCCGTTCGCCCCCCTGGCCCCCTATACGACACGTCACTGCATGATAAGGCACAATAAACTTAATTTGTAACCAAGTTTAAAACAGTAATGAATTGTAGATTTCTTTCTTGAACCATTGTTAAAAGAAACGAAAAGTCCTGCTTACTTCACAAATATTTTATTGTCTAATCACGACGCGTTTCGGTTTTTAAAAAACCATTATCGAGTGGTCTGGTCTGTAAGAATAATGAAAAATATAATTAAATTATAATATTTAAAATAAAATATGCTAAAAAATACTTACAGACAGTTAAGAATCATCTTTGAAACAATTGAAAAACTGGAACACACAAAAATAAAAAATTAAAAAACATTTAAAACAGTCTAAAACAACATATAGATTAAAAATCAGTCAAACGGACATAAACACGTTATTTTAATAAAATACAATTAATTGACAAAAAAGATATAGGTTAAAATAATAAATAATAAATAATATAAACAAAATCCAGATATCCGAAACAGGTACAAAAGCGACATCTAACATAAAATAAATAATGTAATAAATGAACAGAAACAATTTAAAATTGACAAAATCAATAAATAAAAGCAGACAAAGAAATCTTATTTAAAATTGTTTAAAACTTTAGCTACCTCTTTGAAGTGGGCGTTAGTAGTGGTTTCATTTAAACTAACTGACGATTGATCAATTTCGAGTTTAGCAATCTCAAAATTTTCCAAAAAATTCAATTTTTTGCCTTTTTGGGTATCATGTAACATTCTAAAATTATTCTCTATATTAAAAGAATGTCCCGTTTCCCTCAAATGCATGCCAAAAGCGGATCTTTTATCGTTTGGGGACTTCTGAGAGTTCAAATGTTCACGTACCCTAACCTTAAAACTACGGCCCGTTTGTCCCACATATTTAGCGGGGCAGTTGTCGCAAGAGAGTAAGTAGACTCCGTTTCGTTTCTTCTCCTTTAACAAAAGTTTAAAACAGTTTTCCACAAAAGGTATTAGGTACATTTCAAATAATTGTATAGGTCTCGTCTCTTCGAAGCGGGTTAGGTTAGTATAAAAATATAGGTGTTTGCGATAGTTTAACATACATACCAAAACGCTCTTTTAAATATCGCTGTTTTATTATGTTGCTATTCTAATATGTCACTGTTTTAAATATCACACTTACACACGCTTGTTTGAACCGGAGCTAAAAAAACTTGTACATGTATGTTAAAAAGCTGTTTGGACCCAACTGTAGCTTATTCTATAATAAAACCAAATTTACTTCGAAAGATTTATGTATAAAAAAGGGAAAAATATATTAATATAAAAAAATACATTAATTATAATAAGCCTGCCAAAGAACCGCTTTAAAACCTTTCGTGAATAAAGAGCTTTATACTTTTTTCCAGTACCTTATATTATATATTTAATTAATTTTCTCGCACAAACGCCACTAATCAAAATAAAAAACATTCTGTATATCAGAAAGTGCCTCTTGATAAACAAAAAGTATGTACCAAATTTCACAAAAATATCTAGAGCAGTATCACCGATATTAATAAAAAAGGAGGTTTTTTGCAAATCTAGGAGTTCAGACGTTTATCAGATATGTTCATATGATGTTTTTTGTTTCTCTCAAAATGGACCCAAGAAATTCCTTAAATATAAGCATGTTATTTAAAACGTTCTATCTACATACACCAAGTATGTAATATGTATATTTAAAAAAAATTAGGTAAGGCTCTGTGTTCAGTATTGCCATTCGATGATCTGTTGAAAACAAAATTCTCAAACTGTAATAAAACAAATTTCAGTTGACAACCAAATAAGTGTCAAGGTGCGTTCAAGTGTATACGGGAATTTTTGAAAAGAGTATATTTTCCTGACTAACTGGTATTATTTAATTTAAGTTTTGACATTGAAAGTAAAAACTATCTTTCTCTTAAAGGAAGCATTATTTTTCACAAATTTTGGAATGAAATAAATGTCCTTAAACATATAAAGGCATAGTAACAATAGAAAACACTTACAAGAAAGCTGCAGAGAAACTATAAAATATCAGTTATCTTTTTTTAAGAGATAACTAATATTTTGTAGTCTCTCTGCAGCTTTCTTGTAAATGTTTTCTACTGTTACTATGCCTGTTGCCTTTGTCGTGCATGTGTCAGTCTTCTAGCGCCTTGCGCGATTCTTCAATACTCGAACAATTTATTTTGTGGTTTTATTTTAAATGATCTATCCGATATGTATAATGTTAAAATTTTGTTTTGTAAAATGAATTTAAATATATAAATGGAGGTGCCAAAAATTGTCAAATGCTTGGGCTACTTGTATACGTGTACACGTAATTCCCAATTTACTTAATAATAAAATAATTTAAAAAAAGGTTTTTTTGCCTATTACGTTTATAAAGCAATGCTATCTTCTAACAAACAAAAGCGCAACTTAAGGGACCTACGGTAATTTAAATTTAAGCCCCAGAAAAATTTCAAATAGAGTTGACTATTTAGCAAATTGTAAAAGTGACGTTTTTCGAAAAATGTCTATTCAAACAATTTTTAAACCTTAGTATAAAAAAATTGTGTGTGCTTAAGACCACGCGGCAGAAGTGCAAGTTTTAACAAGGCGAAATTTATAATACTGGCCCATAATATATTCTGCAAAGCGGACCGAACGGAACTCTTCTGTGTACTTGCCTTCATCTGTGTCATTATATCGCTCGCTGAATGTTTCTCACAGTCGACTCGAGACGATTTCACTCGAAAGAGCGTTACATAGCCGAGCCTGACGGCTCAGTTTAATTCACTACCCACAAAAACTGCTAAGCCCGCCTAAAGAAGTTTAAACTTCAAAAAACCTGGATTCAGCCAACATGAAATATTAAATCAATCACTTAACACTTGCAATTAAAGTAGTATGATGTGCGATCTGACCACCATCTGGTAAAAGCAAACATATTATTCCCTTTAAGAAAAACAAATAAGGACGAAAGTATTGGAGAAAATGAAAATCTAGAATGCATCGAAGACAATCAAAAATACAACTTTAGAACTCTAGAAATCGAAAGTACTCAAAGATTATCAGAACCGATTAGATAAAAAATTAATAAACACAGAACACTCATTTAAAGAGATATATACAAACATAATAAAAAGCTTGAAGGAAGCAAGCAACGAAGCTGTTGGATAACAAGATAATAGAAATAGCAGGAAGATGTGGTGGACGGAGACAATACAGGAAATGGTCAAAGAGAAGAAACGCACATACTTGAAATGGCTCAGTACTAAAGATCAAAGAGACCTAGAAATCTACAGGGAAACCAGAAGACAGCTAAGAAATTTGATACGCACAGAAAAAAATAAAATGTTCGAGCGCAAATGCCACGATATAAATACACACCTAGGAGGTAGGCAGAGTTCTGAAGTATGAAAATTCATTACTACGGTAAAAGACCCAACAAAAGAAAAAGTAAACATGCATATCACTAAACCAGAACAATGGACAGAACACTACAAGAGACTGCTGCAGGAGACGAGACTCGAATAGCTGGCAGCCCCTTCTAGGAGAGACATAAAAGTACATGGAGAGGAAGTAATCATCGAAAAAAAATGATAAAGAATAGTATTAAAAAGCTTGAATCAAATATGGATCAGAGAAACTAATCGAAAATCTCATAAACGGACATCCAGTACCTGATGATTGGAAAATTCCATTCTAATACATAAAAAAGGAAACAAGCTGTATTGCAACAATAACTACAGAGGAATTTTGGTAACCTGTACTCTAAGTAGATTGTACGGTAGGATTCTTAGAGATCTAATAGAGAATGATTTTCATAAACAAGAAGAAGAAGAGCAAAGTGTGTTTCGTGCAGGCAGATCTTGTAGTGATAATGTTTTTTGTCTTAAACAAGTAATGGAGAAAAGGAGCGCCAGAAATATAGAGACTCATGTTATCTTTGTGGACTACAAAAATCATATGATACCGTTCCAATAGAAAAACTATGGACAGTTTTAGAGCAGACTATTATCAATCATACATACATAAAAGCGATAAAAGATCTATACAAAGGGTTAAAATCTAGAATTAAAATTGGAAATCGACTTTCAAAAGAATTCCTGGTAACAAAAGGCTTAAGACAGGGATGTTGTATCTCTCCAACTCTTTTTAAAATATATACCGCAGTAGCTCTAAAAAACTGGAAACGTAAAGTGCACGGCATGGGAATACAACTTAACGACCGATTTACCATTTACTCACTCAGTTTGCTGACGACCAAGTAATTGTATCTAATGAAAAAGAAGACATGGAGTATATGATGAGAAAGTTAATGGAAGGATATCAAAAGTGGGGGTTAACAGTGAACGTGGACAAGACACAGTACTTATGTATTGGAACGAATCCAGTGAGAACTATTCAAAGTGCAAGTAGTATCTCCATGCAATGAGTATGTATACTTGGGTGTCACATTTAGTAAGACAGGAACAGACTGTAAAGAACTGGAAAAAAGCAGAGAGATAAAAAATAATGTAAAATTTAATATATATGAAACCATGGTGAAAAGCACGCTGTTGTATGGAATAGAGACTTGCCGCGTATCAGAAAAATACAAAACAAAAATGGAAAGTGTCGAAATCGATGCAATAAGAAGATCAATGAGAATATCTAGAACAGATCACATAAGAAATGAGCATAACGGATGACATCACTAAAAGGCAACTGATATGTACGGCCAGCTACAACGGATGAACGACGAAAGATTACCAAAGCAGGTCCTAGAATGGCAACCAATAGGGCACAGAAAAAGAGGGCGTCCTAAACTAGAATGGCAACAGTCAATCCAAAGATCAATGAGTCAAAAAAATCTGACAGAAGATGATTGTCAGGATCGAAGGAGGAGGAGAATAGGCGTCGGACAACGTAGAAAAGCGTTCTAAACCGACTAAATAAAAAAAAATTAAAAACCATTATAGCTGCAAGAGAAAATAATATAAAAAGACAAAGAACATAGGCATTAACAATAATATACAAAGGTATTTAGTTAAGTACCTAAAAATAATAAATGGTGAAAAATAAAGCTAAAGGCTATAATTCTTAAAACATTTAATCATATCCGGTCAGACCCGCCCATCCTCATGTAGATATCTTGTCCGTATAATATACGTATGTCCATTTCCTTATCTTCTCTCTAGCAGTGCCTTAAAATTTTTCCTAGTAACAGTATAAAACATTTGCTGGTCTCTTAATCCAATCAGATTATATTTCGTTCCAAATCTTTATTTAAAAAACTATATTTAGTCATTTTTTCTCTAGGTTTCCAATTTTATATATCTTTTTCACAAAGTCTTTCTCGGTTAGCTTACAGCCCACTTGCAGCTTCAACACTTAGCACCCCATACTTCTAATGGAAGCCATTGATTCCTCTTTTTAATTGTTGCTGGCTCTCCTGTTTGTTTTTAGTCGGCATACAAAACAAAAACAAAAAATTTATTAAAAACAGTTAGCTCCTAGTAAGGCTCGGGCGATTATGCAACGTTTCATAATCAGCTGTTTAATTACAGAATATAACAAATTGGTAGTAGAGTGTTGAGCGCCCTGTGTTATAAAAACTTTATTATTTGAGCATGATTTTTATTATAAATAATGTAAGGGTCGTGAGTTTCTATATTTGGAGGAAAATATGTTTACCTTTTAATTTTCAATGTAGTGTAAGTATCTTTACTTAAACACATTTCAGAAACCACGGAAAAGATATTTCATACTTCAACTTGGTTCCCAATGCATTTTTGTAGGAAGGAAAGGAATAAAAGATTTGTTTTAATTTTAGTTACAAAAATTGTGTATTGTAATATCTATGTTATTTGACAAAATTTAGTAAATTTCAAAAGAATTGTACAACATAAAAAGAAATTAATACAATAGTTTATCGAGAACCAGAATACAAAAAATTAATATATAAATGTAAAACTAGGAAAAAGTTATAGGTGTTGTACTTATTATTTTTAATACTACTAAGGTATAAACGCATTGATGTGTGTAGTTAATGCTTTAAATAGGGAGTCATAAATATGCAAATTTAATAAAATAAATCTGTATAAGATAAGTACCTAAAGTCTGCTTTAAAGTTGCATTTCTGCATAATAATTATTAATAATTATCAAGTGAAAACTTTGGCCTATTAACACAGTTTTATTTGTCTGTATTTAAATTAGCTACAAACCGAGGAAAACAAAAAATGTTAATATTTTGGTCATATATAAATAAATAAAAAATAAGCAGGTATAAATACAGATTATGCTATAACATATCCAAATATGAAAGAAAGAAATATGTAGAGTTGCCTACTTCATATTTCTTGAGATTTTCTTTAAAAGAAACTAATTATTCATATTCAAAATTATTGAGGTTATGTTATAACATAATTTTACGGTACCTTTCTCGACAACAGCCAAACGAAAAAAGGGATGAAATTTCTCCCAAATTTTACAAAGTAGCTCGGAAACAAAATCTTAAACCAGTCATATCTTTTAAAATTAAAAATTCTATTCTGGGAGAAAAATCAATAAACAGGCCACATTTATTTTGCACAAAACAACCGATAGATTAGTTTTTAGATTATTTTACTAAAATTCAAAATAATTAAGTCTTCCTCCCGTAAAAAAAAATAAAACTCAGATAAAACCAAAGGTCAACAATTCAACAAGTATTAATTACAGCTGATTATGTAACATTGCATAATCACTCTGTACTGTATTCAAGTGTACAAACCTTCTGACTATATTTGTTTTTAATAAATCAAATGAATTTATACACGGCAGAAGACATCTATACTTTTCACACAAAACCCTGATAATACGAATACTGTAATAAGACAAATTCATTGATCAAGCATTTATTATAAGTTCACTGACTTTGCGCTAGATGGCGCATGGAGTTTCTTTTATTTTTAAAATATTTGTAAATGATACAAAAGGTTACGAAAAGTATATATTATATATTATATATTATATATTATATATTATATATTATATATTATATATTATATATTATATATTATATATTATATATTATATATTATATATTATATATTATATATTATATATTATATATTATATATTATATATTATATATTATATATTATATATTATATATTATATATTATATATTATATATTATATATTATATATTATATATTATATATTATATATTATATATTATATATTATATATTATATATTATATATTATATATTATATATTATATATTATATATTATATATTATATATTATATATTATATATTATATATTATATATTATATATTATATATTATATATTATATATTATATATTATATATTATATATTATATATTATATATTATATATTATATATTATATATTATATATTATATATTATATATTATATATTATATATTATATATTATATATTATATATTATATATTATATATTATATATTATATATTATATATTATATATTATATATTATATATTATATATTATATATTATATATTATATATTATATATTATATAATATATATTATATATTATATCTTATATATTATATCTTATATATTATATATTATATATTATATATTATATATTATATATTATATATTATATATTATATATTATATATTATATATTATATGTTATATATTATATATTATATGTTATATATTATATATTATATATTATATATTATATATTATATATTATATATTATATATTATATATTATATATTATATATTATATATTATATATTATATATTATATCAGTATTCGTTCGATCGCAGTTCAGTACGGTTATATTGCATCGTACCTGCATGATAGTGCTAACGAGGTCAAAGTCGGAGTTTGTTTTGTTTACAAAAAACCTCGCGCGCGAGATACCTGTGTTGAGAATCTATATACAATGTGTATTATAAATAATATATCATGTTTAAAAGCAAAAAAAGTGTACCATCACCTGTGAAACTTGTTTTAAAAATTAGCGAAACTCCCAAACAAAATCAAGAAAAAATGGATAATGCCGAATTATTTCAGGATAGCCATGCTAGAACACAAAATGAAGAAGTTTTATATAGCGAATGGAAAAAATCCCAAAACGAAAAAAAATCACTTAGTGTACAAGTGGATTATTTTCGAAGTCAACTGGAAAGTATGCAAAGAAAATTTGCAGATTTAGAGACAAAAGTCACTAAAAAAGAAGAGTCTGACATGGACTACATTACTGATGAGGACGATCTGGCAAGAGAAACTGAGTGGATCAGACAAAAAGGAAAAGGTTGGAAAAAACGTCGAATGGATACTTCACTCTCACCACCACAACAAAGCTCGGGCACTGGAGAGCCCTCCAATAAAACACAAAATGAAGAACCCCCAACTAAGGTTAAAAAAGCTCCATTACCTCCACCGATTATGGTAAATGGCGTAAATAATTTTAATGATATTTATGAAAAGTTAAATATCATACAAGGAGTTAAAATAAAAGTTTTAAATAACGAAAATATTAAAATAAATGTACAAGACGCAGACAGCTATCGGCTGGTTACTAAAATGCTTAATGAAATAAAGCATCAATGGCACTCATACGAAAACAAACAAATAAGGCCAATTAGAGTAATAGCGAATAGGCTACACTTCTCATGTGACCCACAAAAAATTGTAGCTGATCTACAAAAAAAAGGTTTTAAGGCACTGGAGGCCAGCAACAAACTTAAATGGAGAACAAGACAACCTCTTAACATGTTTATGCTCACATTTAGCCACGATGAAGATATCAACAAAATTTTTGAAATTTCCAGTATCCTTAGGATTGAAGTGGAAATAAAAGCACTAAAAACCTCAAAGTTAGTCCCTCAATGCAAAAGATGCCAATCTTATGGACACACGCAAAAATATTGCGCTAAAGAACCACGTTGCGTAAAATGCACGGGGAAACATCTTACTGTAGATTGCCCCAAACCAAAAGAATCTGAGCCAAAATGCATCCACTGTGGAGGCAAGCATCCTGCTAACTACAGAGGATGCCTTGTTGCTAAGGAAATACAAAAATTGAAAAATAAACCTAAGAAACCAAATCTCATACCAAACGTGAGTACAAATAGACAAAACCAACAGACAAGAAACACAGTCACACAAAACTCTGTGACAAGGACATACAGCCAAGTAGCAGCAACAGCTACTATACCTGATATTAATATCAGTAGTCAAAATACTATGGAACAAACACTACAATTAATTTTGGAGAAATTGAACAAACTTGATGAGCGATTAACTAAACTAGAAAGTAGCAATAACGGAGCTACCAATATGCCTCAAAATGGTCAGTAATCTTAGAATCCTAGCTTGGAATGCCAATGGTCTCTTGCAACATCAGCAAGACTTGCAAGTTATTCTAGACATAGAAAAAATTGACGTCTGTCTTGTGTCAGAAACGCATTTCACTAACCAGTCTCACATTAAATTTAAAGGTTATAAAGTGTATCATACAACTCACCCTAGCAATACTGCACATGGGGGAAGTGCTGTAATAATTAAAGAAAATATATCACACTATGAGGAGATGGGATATAAAACCATAGAGATTCAAGCTACATTAGTAAGTGTAAAAACCAAAACATATACATTAGTCATAAGTGCTGTCTATATACCACCAAGGCACTTACTAAAGAAAAATCAATATCTTAATTTTCTCAGAAAATTAGGAAACCGTTTTATAATTGGAGGTGACTTTAATGCAAAAAATACCTACTGGGGATCTAGACTGACGAACTCTAAAGGAAAAGAACTTTTGCAAGCTATTAGTGAATATCAATGTGAGCCGATATCAACTGGTAAGCCCACATACTATCCAACAGATCCAGGAAAAATTCCAGATCTAATTGATTTTTTTATAGTAAAAAATATATTTTTAAGTTTTGTAGATATAGAAGAAAGTTTTGATTTACACTCAGATCATTCACCTATTATTCTAACTCTTAGTAAAAAAATAATAAAGAAAGAAGCAAATATCTCACTAGTTAATAAACTGACTGACTGGATTAGTTTTAAACAAAGTCTGTCAGAAACAATAAACCTATCAGTACCATTGCAAACGCCAGAACAAATCGATAAAGTAGTTGATTATTTTGTTACAAATATTCAACAAGCAGCTTGGGAAAACAGTCCAAAACCAAAGAGAATTTTTAAGGGAAAAAACTATCCAAAGGAAATTAGAGACCTTATATTGGAAAAAAGGAAACTAAGAAGAAAGTGGCAACAAAGCCGTGATCCTCGGGACAAAACAAATCTCAACAACATGACGCAGCGCATTAGGCGAGAAATTCTAGTAATAAAAAATGAATCTATTAACCATTTTCTTAATGAACTTACAGATGATAAAAATACCGACTATTCCCTTTGGAAAGCAACCAAAGATTTTAAAAGACCAATTATCCAAATTCCACCCATACGAAAATCTAACAACCAGTGGGCAAGGAGTAACGAAGAAAAAGCAGATATTTTTGCAAGTCATTTAGAAAAAACATTTCAGCCCCACGAAGCACCAGATGAACACTTTCATTTAAATGAACCCCATCAAATCGAGGACCATATTAAGCTTACATCACCAAAAGAAATATTAACAGAAATCAAAAATATTAATTCGAAAAAAGCCCCAGGGTATGATCTTATTAACGGGGTAGTCATAAAACAACTCTCCAGAAAAGCTATCGTAAAACTATGCAACCTAATTAATGCGTCTTTTAGGCTTAGGTACGTACCTAAACTGTGGAAAGTTGCAGAAGTTATCATGATTCCAAAACCGGGAAAACCACTCCATGACGTGTCATCTTACAGGCCAATATCTTTGCTGCCAATTATATCCAAGCTCTATGAAAAATTATTGCTTAAAAGAATAAAACCCATCATAGAAAGACAATAAAATATTCCATCTCATCAATTTGGTTTTCGAGACAAGCATTCCACGATAGATCAAGTACACAGAATTACTTATATAATAGAAAAAGCACTAGAAGAGAGAAAAGTTTGTTCTGCAGTTTTTCTAGATGTAGCACAAGCATTTGACAAAGTGTGGCATGAAGGCCTTAATTTTAAACTAAAAAGGTTTCTGCCAAAACAGTATTCGGATATTTTGGAATCATACATATCTGATAGACATTTTAGAGTAAAACAGGAAGACTCATACTCAAATTTAAGAGAAATTCAAGCAGGCGTGCCCCAGGGTAGCGTACTAGGCCCTTATCTATACTTATTATTCACTTGTGATATCCCAAAGCCAGAAAGTTGTCACTTAGCAACATTTGCCGATGATACTGGTTTATTGACGGTAGAAAAATCTATTGAAAAATGCATAGAGAAACTTCAGGATGCAGTCACCCAAATTCACAGTTAGACCACAAAGTGGCGAATAAAATTAAATGAAACCAAATCAATTCATGTTGATTTTACAAACAAAAATATAAATCACATACAAATAACAATTAACAACATTCCAGTACCATATTCGAATCAGGCAAAATATCTAGGTATGACACTTGATACCAAATTGCGCTGGAAAGCACATGTTAAGAAAAAAAAAGAAGAACTTGAGATAAGGTATAGAAAAATGAACTGGCTAATTGGAAGGAAGTCCAATTTAACAATTCATAATAAGTTACTGCTTTATAGACAAATACTGAAACCAGTATGGACATATGGTATTCAACTATGGGGTTGTGCTAAAGAGAGTAACATTCTAGTTGTACAGAGATTTCAAAATAAAGTATTAAGAAACATTGTGAATGCACCTTGGTACGTTCGAAATAGTGACCTTCATCGAGATCTAAAAATCGAAACTGTAGCAGAGACTATAAAAAAGTACGCAAAAAGCCATGAAGATAGACTCCATCGGCATGTGAATGTGGAAGCAATTCAGCTTCTAGACAATACTATGCTAGTTCGACGACTAAAAAGAGTGAAGCCGTTTGAGCTAGTAAACTAAGTGAATTACACATAAAACAAAATAATGCTATAAACACAACACAATTGTGAGTTACAGACTAAACAAAGCGGGGAGAACTGTTGAGTGAACCCTAAGTTTAAATCTGACTTTTGTAGTAAATTAAGTTAAAACAAAATTGCTAATTAGTTTTATTGACTAGATTGTAATAAAAAAAAAACACAGTGTGTTTGACAAATAAAAAATAAAAAAATATATTATATATTATATATTATATATTATATAGTATATATATATATATATATATATATATATATATATATATATATATATATATATATATATATATATATATATATATATATATATATATATTTGCTATTATAGATAGCGGTTTATTTTTTATTTGTTTATATATGAAAATTAATTTAAGAATATATAGTCAATGCTTAAAGTAAGAAATTCTAGACTGTTACGAGAAATATTTAAATACTCGTAGAACTGAAATATAGAAATTTATGACTTTAAATATTAAAATTTTTCTTTTTTCTTGGTTTGTATCTAATTTAAATACAGGCGAATAAAACTGTGTTGATAGGCTAAAGTTTTCACTTGATAATTATTAACAACTTTGAAGTAAACTTTAGGTACCTATCTTATACAGATTTATTTTATTAAATTTTCCTATATATGGCTGCCTATTTGAAGAATGAGCTCCACACACCAATATGTTTATATCTTAGTACTATTAACAATAATAAGTTCATACCTATAACTTTTTCCAGGTTATATACTTATTTATTTATTTTTTTTGTTCTGGTTCTCGACAAACAATTGTATTAATTTTTTCTTATTATTCTTTTAAAGTTGACTAAATTTTGTTAAATAAAATAGAAATTACAATACATAATTTTTGGGACTAAAATTAAAACAAATCTTTTATTTTTTTTCTACATAAATGCATTGCAGTTGAAATAAGAAAGACCTTTTTCGTGGGTTCTGGAATGTGTTTAAGTAAAAAGAAGATTTACATTACATCGAAAATTAAAAGGTGAAAATATTTTCCTCCAAATATTGAAACTAAGGACCCTCATATTATTTATAATAAAAATCATGCTCAAATAATAAAGTTTTTATAACAAACGTTACGCCCAACGAAAGTTTACATAACAACTTGTAGAGGCGACAATAGATTTAAAACTCACAAGAATATATTAAAAATATATTTTATATAATTTATGGCGGGTCAAACAACATGTAATGAATGTTTCCAAAAATATGTTTTTATAGCAGGACCAAGTGATAGCGAAGTATTTGGGTCCGCATGTGCCATGTGCAAAGTAATATTCTGCAATGCTTATGCAGGTCTAAAAGCTACGGAAGCTCACACTTTTGCACTAACGGAGCGCAATCTTCTCTTTTACTGTAATGGATGTAAAGAGGTATTGCGAGCTTTGTACCTAATGAAGAAAAACTTAATGGATTATTTTAAGAAAATAAAAAAAAATAAATGAGGTACTTTTAAGAATGGAAAATGATCATGAAGAAAATATATCAGAACTGCAACAATCGATTTTAGTCATCGTCGGATTATTTGCAATAAACGTCTCGACTTTTTTAATATAGGATTATGATCCATGCAAACGTTACAGTAGTCAATTGCAAAAAGAGTTAAATAGTTTTCAAGATATTATTCCAACACTTTCAGATAGACAACCGTATATTCCCATGAATCCGCATACACCACGTCTTTACGGCATGGTTAAAATCCACAAGAGGGATCACCCTATTAGACCAGTTGTTTCTTTTGTGGATGCACCAGCTTACAACTTAGCGAAATGGCTTAACAAAGTTTTAATGGAGAAAATTAGTTTTAAGTCATCTAAATCAATAACAAATACTATAGAATTTGTGAATTCAATTAAGGATTTAACACTCCCGCAGAACAGTATTCTTGTTTCTTTTGACGTCTCCAATTTATTTCCTAGCATTCCACGAAAACAGACAGTTCAACTACTAAACAGTTTATTGTCTAAAGCCGACCTAACTGTTGAACAAAAAAGTTGTATTTTATCTTTAACAGAAAAAGTTTTGTCATTGGATTTCTTTGCTTTTAATAAATCTTTCTACATGACTTCAGATGGCCTACCTATGGGAAGTTCCATATCCCCACTACTAGCCGAAATTTTTATGAAATTTTTTGAAGAAAAAAGGATTTTTGATAGTAACAGTCCTCTAGTGGATAAGGTTCTTGTATGGAGGAGGTATGTCGATGATGTTTTTGCCATATGGACAGGTACTGCCGAGGAATTGGAACAATTTTTGATATTTTTAAATTCTTTACATACCAAGATTAAGTTCACTATGGAAAAAGAGAAAAATGGTAGATTGGATTTTTTAGATGTATCAATAAGTAAAATTAACAATAAACTATCTTTTTCAATATTTCGCAAACCAACACAGACTGACAATTTAATACCCAATGACTCCTGCCATTCTTTAGAACACAAAAAATCAGGTTTACATGCTCTGATTCATAGACTTTTTAATATCCCTATTTCACCCCAAGAGTTTTTAAAAGAAAAGCAGATAATTAAACAAATAGCATTTTTTAATGATTTTAAAATGGAGTTCGTTGAGAAACTTTTTGCTTCGAAAGCTCGTAAGATGCTTCGAAATTCATTGGACACCTCGGTGTCATCGGAACATTTTCAGTCATCTCCAGCGTCAAATTTTAACATTGAAATAATACAAACTCCAATTAGTAGTTATTATGTTTCATTAATTTTTTTAGGCAATATTTCTGTTCAGATTAGTCGAATTCTTAAACAATGCTTCCCTAACATTAGAATAGCTTTTAAACCTTTTGTTACTGTAAAGTCCCTTTTTTCAAAACTTAAAGACACTCAAAAACCAACAGAAAAGAACGGAGTGTACCAACTTAATTGCAAGGATTGTAGTGCATCATACGTTGGACAAACAGGACGACAGTTTGAAGTAAGAATAAAAGAACATCTTACGTCTCAAAGAAATCCAAGTAACAACAAATCTCCCTTTGGCAGACACTTGAGAATTAATAACCACAATTTTAACGTTGAGGAAGATTTCAAGCCTCTTCCTTTGACTCCAAAAAGTAAGCTTTTAAACATTATGGAAAATATTGAAATAGCGAGATGTTCTTTGGATGAAAATGCAGTTACTTTAAATGATCAAGTACCACAATTTTATGTAGAAGCAGCAAAAATTTCTAACTATTTTAAAAAACTTAATTTTTGATTATTTACAATCTATTGACCCTTTCATTTATTTAATTTTATTGAGGGAAAAATTTTAATTAATGTTTTTTATTTTTTATTTTTTTAAAGTTTTTGTTTTTTTTATAGGTTTTTTTATAGATTTTTCTAAAATTTTTAACTTGTTAATTTTTTCTTTAATTTTCTAATTTTTTGATTCGTTTGATTTTTTTTTAATTCTAGGGTTTTAATTTCTTGTATCATTTGGAGAAATTATTTGAATCTTATTTTGAAGAGACTGTACCAGCAGGACGATTGAGGTTTTTTCTGGAATTCCAAATATTAAATATTGATTTTTGTTTATTTGCAGTACGACTTTTTACAATTTTTTAAAACCTGATCTTTCTAGTCACAGATGGAGATACTTGTCCCTTTAGGTATATGATAATTTTTTAATTTTTTTAATTTTTTAAATTTTAGCGTTTTGTTTACTGTCAGTTAACCTCTATTGAAATATTTTAATGTAATGACTTAATAATTATTTTATGTAACAAAAGTTTTAGTTTATCTGTTTTTTTAACTTTTTTAATTTTTAATGTTGTTTACTGTCATGTAACTACTGTTAATCATATTGTTCACATTTTTATTGACCTGGATAATTAACTTGTAAGTAGAATTATTTTATATTCTTTATGTATCGTTGACTTCCATTTTTAATATTTTAAGTACTATTTTCTCTTAAGAAAGTCACTAGTGTTATCTTGTATTGCAGATTTCCCCTTGAAGATGGAAATATAAAATTTCCGAAACGCGTCGGGGTATGAATAGGAATATATAATCTCTTCAAAAATTGTGTGGAGGTTAGGATTTTTTCACTCCTTTTCCAAAAATTACAAAGATGCTCCACGACGGAGAATTCAAACAATATATATATATAGAGAAGAGTTAGATAAGTTGCAAACCGCAAAACATAGGATGATTGAAGAACTAAAAACTAAAGTATATTTAGTGAAAGAAGGACAAAATAAGATCGAAGATTTAAGGTAAAAAATTATGGCAGCTAAAAAGGTTATAAAAGAATATTCGTTTATAATATCCACCAAGCAAAATTGTATAAAAAGATGCCAAGAAATGGTAGAGACAATAAGACTGTACGAGGAAGAGAATAAGAGGTTGGAAAATGACATTGACAAATTAAAAATGAACTAAAATGGTAAAATTGTGAGACATAGACAGAAAGAAGACGTTTGCACCAGGAGCCAGATATCTCAAATAAAGTAGAAAGAATTGATGCAAAAGATAGCATGAATAAGACGAAAAGGATCCGAAGAGTGTTGTTAGTAACAGATGATACAGGGAATCATTTGTATGAATATTTAAACAGCAAGTTGGATATGCAGTACAACCTGCAGGTAGTTTTTAAACCTTTCGTCAAGTTTAAAAATGTGTTCAATGAAATCTGCACACATATTAAGGATTCTAACAAATCGGATTTTGTCGTTTTACAGGCGGGAATTAATTATGAATATTTCACATTGAATAGTTTGTCGTGGTTAGTTAGTAGATGCTAGAAAACCAATTTGTTATTGTATTTGTTTCCTTTTAATTGTAAGAATAGTTGGTCTAGGTTTATGATATTGATAATTTTATTTATGATTCTGTTAGTAATTTTAAAAAGTTTAAATTTTATTGAAATATTTAAAAGTAAGCGATTATAAACGACATAGCAAGTACCTTAACTATTGCGGTCTTAACAAAGCTGCAGAGATCATTGTTTAAAGCATTCGAGGTTATAATAAAAAAAGAAAATAACATCTCCAATTTAAAACAGATTACTATAAACGAATGTGAGAATAGTATTACAGCTAAGGCAGCAGTTGAGATTTATAAAACTGATTTACAAACCAATGTTCAGCTTACAACTAAACAGTCTTTTTTAGAACATCACCCAGAAGTAATTCTTTTAGGATAGGATTGCATAAGAACATGATGAAATACAATAATTAGTTTTAGGACCTTAGGATGTCTAAAACCTGTTTGACTTCTGACATATTTTTAATCACGAAATTAAAATTGATGGTTGTAATATAGAGAAGGTAGATCGCAATACGCGAAAGACAGGTAGAGTTTTACTTTACATTAAGAATAATGCGAAAGTCGTTGGGGTGGAACAGGTTTTTAGGCAGAAGCATTATTGGCCAGTTGCGGTAACTATTATGTTTCAGTTAAAAAATTTTTTAATAGCTAGTGTTTATAGATCACCCAGCTTTAGAATAAAAGACTTTGAATCTTTTTTTCAAGACTGGTGTGAAGATAATGCATTAGATAAAAACTATACAGTTTAACTAGCAGAGAAATATAATATTGATTTTAGAGATTCAAGGAATTTTAAAAATTGCAGGTTTAAGTAATATTGTACATGATGTGACAAGATTCTGTAGCACAAGAATTTCCACTCTTGATTTAATTTTAACAAATAATGAAATTTTTAAGGCTAACGTATTATTAACACTTAAAATAACAGATCACTTAATTGTGCAAATTTGTACCGAGAAAGAAAATAAAAGCATAAAAAAAATAAATCATGAGGTAGAAAAATTAATTATGACTAGATTAGTAATATTTTGGAAAAGAATGAGTTAAGATATAACCATCCTAATATTAATGAAAAATGCACAGATTTTGCAAACACATTAACTGATGCTTTAAATAGGGTTGCACCTGGTAAATCAGTTTCTATTTATGCAAGATTTAAAGAGTGGTGGAATGATAGAGTTAGGAATGCGACAGAACAGAAATTACAAAAATTATATAAATAATAAAATTGTTAAAAACTATGAGATCTATAAACAGACTAGGAACACAGTGGTAAGGGTAATGCGGAAAGAGAAAAGAAAATACTATGGTAAAATAGTTAGCCTCAACAAGCACAACTCTAAAGAAATGTGGAAGTTTTTAAAATCATTTGTCCCAAAAAATCAAAATATTGTTGATATACAAGAAATTAAAATAAATGATAGCATTATTATTGATGTTCAAGCTATTCCAAAATCTCTTAATAACTTTTTAATTGGTAGTGTTAAAGATATATTGCTTAGTATTGATAAAACTAATTATAATAATACTTGAACTTCAGTACTGTTAAATAGCTTAAATATTTTGAATGAATTTAGAATGATTGACTATGCTGAGCTAAAACAATTCATATTTAGTATGGCAAACAAAGTTAGCCCAGATGAAATTAACGTAAACTTTCTAAAAAAGACATTTGAAACAATTAAGCAACCAGCAAAAGTCCCTGATATGCTAAAAACATCGCTAATAATACCAATCCCAAAAGTTCAAAATTGAAAAAGTCCTATTAACTTAGTCCCAACCATGGATAAAATCTTAGAAAAAGTAGTATATAATCTTATAGATTTTATTAACTCAAATATTATTTTAGGTAATTTTCAATCAGGTTTTAAACCAAAGTTTAGCTGTGAAATTGCTGTACGTACAGTGCATTCTAGAAGATTGGAGAGTAAGTCTACACTTAACAGTTTGTTTTGATCTCAGGCGTGCTTTTGAAACTGTAAACAGGAATAAATTGGTTGCAAAGTTAGAAGATATTGGACTTAAAAGTAGGGTTTTGGAGTGGTCTATTAGTTATTTGGACAAAAGAACCCACATTCTAAAAGTTAATATCTTATCAGATGATTTGCCTGTTGATAATGGTGTTCCCCAGGGTAGTGTATTGGGCTCGCTCCTTTTTATTATTTATATTAATGTTAAAGTAAGAAATAATTGCGCACATTTATTTGCGGATGATGCTCTCTTTTATTTTGATGTGGATAGTTTAGAAATCTTAACTATGACATTAAACGATGCCCTTAATGATATGTATCAATGGTTTAACATAAATGATTTAAAAATTAATTAATCTAAAACAAAATATATGATAGTAGGTAAAGAATCAATTTACAGAGAATTTATTAATAGAGGATTTTCAGTCAAAGTGGGAAATAATTTATTAGATAATCGCATATAAAATAAGTTATCTGTCACGGTGTGCTCCTTATATGTCAGCCTTTAGCAAAAAAATTATATTTAATAGCTTAATATTATCGCACTTTAACCATTGCTCTACGATTCTCTTTCTTTTAAATAAAAATGAAATCGGCAGACTCCAAAACTGCAAAATCGTGCTATGTGCACAATACTTAAAAAACCAAGGCTGATACATATTAGTTTCGTTCCATCAAAGCGTGGGACGGTTATAAAACGGTACGAAAAATCCTGTTTGCGTTCCAGGTCGACGTTGTACTGTTCTCGGACAGTCAGTTTTCCGTTCCATCAAGCAACCTAAACTGGTTTCGCACTCTTCAGAAATATAAGGATTGCAGACAGGCGCAGTAGAACGCGCGGAAAAATTGTATGTAAAACACACACATTTCTGTTTACTCATGACTTTGAATTTAACTCTCTCGCATATGACCATATGCCTGAAGTAAGTCGATCTCTCGAACAGCATTCGTTTTTTGGACAGTTATTTGGTCGTTCCATCAAACCAAAACCGTTTTAAAACAGTCCTCGTACTGCATGCGCGCGCTTTGGGATTTTTCGGCCCGTTCTAGGACTGTCGAAGGGCCTGATGGAACCCTGCTATTAAGAAAATGCTGAAAGAGTGATAGTGGTTATCTGTCCCTGACCTCTTTTTAGTTAACACCCTCGTTTTTATACATGAAATAAAATTAGAACTGGCACCACAATATTTAGCTGATAGAATAACATATAATTTTAGCATTCTCACATACAACACAAGATCTAAAAATAACTAATCTGAAAGCCTCTATATTTATGAAAGTTATACCCACAACTATCACTAATAAGGATGGCGTGGAGAAGTGAAGCAGAGAACTAGTAAAATGGTCTTGAAAAAAATATCTTAAAGCATGTGCAAAAATAATTTTTGAAATCGCCCTATATTTGGTAAAGTGAAGGGAATATGGTTTTTGAATAAGGCGGGGTTAAATGAGAAGAGGGGAGATGGGTGGGTGCAAGGAGGACTAAAAAAATAACTACAGCAAATTAGAGGACATTTGCAATGGGTCATCAAAGGAGTTTCATTAATATCGCCCGAAATTTAGGTAATTTGTATGCCTTAAAGTCTACATCATGTGACTATTAAAAAAAATATAGCCTATAGCACCTTAGGGTTTAGTAGCAAATCAACGACACCTTTTTTGCTCAAATCGGTTGAACGCGACACAAACATACATATCCCACGCGAAAAACATTATTCCTTTCACCGTGCTGCAGTTGGGTAAAAAGAGGTCGTGATGGAAAAAAAAAGCACATAGCAACACTGAAATATCTACTTTCCACGGGAAAGATGTATAATCTAATTCTGCTAATTTGACCGCGATTCTGGCGAAAGGTTTAGAGCACAAAAGTTGAGTTCGTATACGCTTGGGCTTTTAAATTTATTAAGGGCTCCTATATGGTCGAATCATACAGATCTAAAGATCAAATGTAGTGTTCACCCGACAGGTATTAGGGATTTATTGAGCGAGTATTTATATCAGTAGGGTGGTTTTGGTCAGGTTTTCTGCCAGTCTGTTACACTTGCCTTTATTCTACGCGGGCGCCGCAGCGCTCTGACATTTAGTAGGAGTTTGGTTATTGTCGAATTGATGACAAGACGTTTTTTTTTCTATAGCAAAGGAGATTAAGGTCACCCAATTTTCAGCACCATATATTCGTTAACAACTGAAGTACAGAAACTTCCCGTATAGGATCTCATTTTAAGAAGTCTATGTAGATATCTATAGTAAGTCTCAATTTACCAAAAAATTCGTATGTATCTTAGTTTAGGATTTTTTTATTTGAATAAAGTGATTTTGCTTAGGCTTTTTACAAGTCTGTTACCCTTACCTTAATTCTGCGCGGGCGCAGCTTTGGCATGTGTTATCTAGAGAGTGAAAAAATCCAAAGAAACCAAACTTTCTCAAGTATAAATTACACATTACTATAATTTGGTTGGTTTGATACGTGATACTGGGGGTTTAGGGTGGTTGGCTCTCTAGCCGTATACGCTATTGTTACTCGGCTCTAATTAGCGCCTGTCGATACCTTTAATAAAGATGACTGGTAAAGACCTGAACAAAAGCACTCTAATAAAGATAACAGCATGACAGGGCGCTGCTGCGCCCAGGCAGAATAATGCTAAGGGTAAGAGACTAGCAAAAGCCTAACCAAAAGCACCCTAGTTTCCGAAAAGGAAAATCCTTATTGGTAAGACGTCTTGGCTTGCTCTGGTTATCCCTTGCAATTTGTTTAGATTCTTTCAATAATACGTCAGTCAATATCGACATAAAAAAGCCAAACATTGCAAACGCGCATGTATTTACAATTTTTTACCCAACTGCAGCACAATAAAAGGAAGGTTAATGTTTTTCGCTTGGGATATCTATGTATGTATATATGTAAATATGAGTGCTTGTGTCAAGCTAGAGGCTAAACGGCTAAACCGATTTTGACGAAAAAGGTGCCATTGA
This sequence comes from Aspidapion aeneum, assembly GCA_963576565.1. Classification (NCBI taxonomy): domain Eukaryota; kingdom Metazoa; phylum Arthropoda; class Insecta; order Coleoptera; family Brentidae; genus Aspidapion; species Aspidapion aeneum. Next base: position 38,592,319 of record OY755048.1, read on the forward strand.
ATTGCTGCTGATCCCGAATGTGCTATAGGCTATATTTTTTTAAACAGGAGTCAATATGGCGGTCGTCAGACGCTGTTTTGTCAGGCGATTTTAATGAAATGCCTTTGATAACGCATTGAAAATTTCCTCTAATTTGCTGTAATTACTTTGTAGTCCTCCCTGCTCCCATCCATCTCCCATCGTGTCATTCCACCCACCCTCCTAAAAAACCATATTCGCATAATTTTATCAAATATAGGGCGATTTTAAAAATTCTTTCTTCACACGCTTTAGAACGTTTTTTCCAACACCATTTTACTAGTTTCCCCCTCCTTTCTCCTCCCCACCAGCCTTATTAGTAATAGTTGTAGCTATAACTTTCACAAATATGGAGCGATTTCAAACCTTTTCAACACCATTTTACTAGTTCCCTTCTACCTCTCTCCTCCCCCACCATCACTTAATAGAAGGTAACACTATTCGCGTCCGTAGAAAATCTACACGTACTTTTTAGGTAACGCTAAATGGTAAATGCATAGTACTTTTTCTAAGGCTGAATAAAAATTAAACTTAAAAGTTGGAAATAAAAAAGTTTAAATAAAAAAAATAATAATAAAAAAAACACGCAACTGCTACATCTACTTGTTACTACTAGTCGCAGTTGGATACAGAATTTCCCAAGAACCTGATTCATGAAAATACAAAACTGTATAATTTCGTAAGTGCGCTAGGCATCAAAACTAAAAGATCAAGCATGTCGTACATTACATGTATACGTATTAATTTACCCAACTGCGACTAGTAGGTACAAGTAGATTTAGCTGTTGGGTGTTTTTTTTTAAATATATTTTTTTTTATATATTGTTAGGATCCTTGGGAGTAGTTCATACCCAAGTTCGCAACCCTGAAATCCGTGTGCTATTCCCGTGGGACACAAAAAACGGGTACTTTCTTTAGTTTTTTCGAAAAAAACACCTTAAGCATTTTTCGGGTACTGATGCTCTATAGCTTTTTCACGCTAGATTTTCTACAATTTAAGAGTAACCGCTCTCTAGGTCTATTCGTTGCGGAGAAACGTCTAGTCCAATATGATTAATTAAAAATTCATAGGAAAATAATTTGCAGAGAATTACATTGGCCTCAATCTGGTTTAAAAATAGTGCTTCTATGTTTTGAATTTTTTGTTCTGTTGTTGGTTTAAATTTATGTTTCTGTTTATTTGTTTCGTGTATAAAAATATTTTAAACAATATACTATTCTAAAGTGTCAAATCCACATTCTTTTACTTTTTTAACATATTGGTCCGTCATAGCGTCAAACTTTAGCCTCCGTGGCTTTTTGATGAAGGTTTTATAACACCTGTTTTGATCTACTAATCCTCACAATAAAAATTTTTCTGTAAGTGAGATATTGCTTGTTCGTAACGTTCACCATCTTCGGAATCGAGGGTTCCAAAAAGCCATTTATTAATTTTTCCGACAACATTAAAAACTTAAAATTTTATATTGAGTGATTTGTATTAAATATTCGGTTCTCAAAAGTGAGCTTTCGGAAAGACTGTTGAAAGATATCGGATTTGTATTATTGTTTTTTAAAAAGTTTTGTTTAATCATTGAGAAATATTTTTTAATTTTTGAAAATTGATCCATTATTGATTGAAGATCAATATAATGCAAAAAAGTATGTTTTGTATAAATTTGTTTTGAACTACCTAATTGGATAGGAAGAAGAGGGTTATTTAAGGTAGTAATTTGTACGTCATCATTGCTGCTGACTACTATTAGTGACGACATTATGACTGCTACTATGAGGGCGTTCCTCGGGAGTGTCATTTTGAACCTGTAAAGAAGATTTCTTTTTAGTTTTTGGTTTTCGCGCACTCGATTTATGATAAGTGCCTATTGTGGTGAAAATCTTTTTAGGGGTTTTTACTGCGGTTTTTGTAAATTTAGGGGCATCTTTTGAACTCGATTTTGTTTGTATGTAGGCGTCAGAGTGATTTAAGAAATCTGGAGTGTCCGATCGTTTTTCGTTTGCTTTGTTTATATTTTCCTCTTTAAGTTGCTGGTTTGTTTCTTTTATTTTTTCGTATAACTTTTGAGTTGTTTCTTTGTGTTTTTGGACATAGTCTGAAACGATGGCTGCGTCCGATTTGCTAAAGGGGTCGATATTACTTATATGCCCTTTTACCAATTCAAAGGGGGTTAATTTATGTACAGAGTGAATCGAATTATTATAACCAAAGCATGCGCGTTGCATAAGTTGTTCTGCGCTCGATTTTGGATTATCTTCCTTTAAACATCTAAATGCTTCAATTATGGAAGAATGGAATCTTTCCACGGGGCTATTTGAATTCGAATTTTTGGCGGTTCCTATGTGAAGTTGGATTTTATATAATTTGTAAAAATCTTAAACGTCCTTGTTTTTAAATTCAGTTCCTGGGTCAACGGTTATTTTTAAAGGTAAGCCGTGGTGGCTTGAGAAGGTTAGTAATGCATCTGTTACTGATGTACCGGTCAAGGTCTTTAAAAGGTAAGCCTGGCCATATCGAGAAAATGTGTCATACAGCGTTAAAAATATTTCTTTTGATATGCAAAATGAGTCAACATGATCAAATGGTTTTGAACTCGTGGGCGTCAAGTTAAATTTAATCACTGGAGGTTCCCTATCGTATTTATTTCTCTGGCATGTTTCACAGTTGTTTACATATTCAGTAATGTCTTCGATCATTTTAGGCCAATAAAAATTTGAAGATATTGATGTTTTCATTTCGTTAATGCCTCTATGACATGTTTTTGTGCTATGATACAGGGTGAGATTTTCTTTCTGTTTCTCTCTTATTTCTATGTCTACTAATAATTTTGGGCAATGTATTATTTTGTAAGATGCAGTTTTAAAGATATTTTGGACAGCTGTTGTAAATAATGGGGCCAAAATTGAGGTTCTAAAGAAAATACCGTGTCGTTGTTTTGGTTCTAAGAATTCTTTCATAAATTTAATTATGTCTTGCTGTGCATCATTGGCAGTTAGTGTGACGTAATATCTCGTATTTTCAAAGACTTTGTCAAATTTACATTGCATCTTATCTGTATCGCTAATAGTCATTATAATTTGATTTTTATATTGATTTAGGGGTTATTCCGATATTGGTATTTCCAATATTGGTTCTTCAGCTGATGAGTGAACAGTTTCTCTATCTGAATTTTCATCCTGGGATTGATTATTTGACTGATTTGATTGATTTTTTGATATTCTCTTTGATTGATTTGATATTGATTGATTATTGTTAGGTATTAGGTGATTCTTCTGGTTGGTTTTTGGATTGTAGCTGTGTTACAAAGCTTTCTGGTCTGTCTAAGAATTCTTGTATGACATCATCGGAATCTCCCGCATTATTTTGTACTGAAGCCGTTTCCAAGGCATTGAGGTCGACTAGGTTTCTAGACAATGCGTCGGCTGCGTTATTGGATTTACCTTTTATATTTTTTATTGAGAAAGGATATTCGTCTACTATTTCGCCCTCGTCTATAGAAACGGGTATTAATTTTAAAGCCATTTCCTTGGGTTGGGTTTAATTTCGATATAAGGAAGTGCGCTGTTGCCATAGCTATTTATTTCTACTAGGTTTGATTTTGTTTGGAGCTGGCCTCTTGAAAATTTTCGGTTCTATTTTTAGTTTCCGAAATAATTAAATTTTGAGTTGAAGTTCCGGGATTTTGCATTTGATTTCCTTGGTTTTGGTATAATAAAGTGTTGTATTGGTTATAATCATCGCTATGGTACTGGTTATAATCAAGGCTATCGTATTGATTATAATCATAGCTATCAGTTTGGTTATAATCATGGTCATCGTATTGTGTATAATCATAGTCATTATATTGGTTATAATCATAGCTATTATTATTTTGTGAAGATACATCATTCATGTGTAATTCGTCAAAATGAAATTGAGGTGGTTTAGGATAACGTTGCCAATGTTGTGGTAGTTGAGTTTGTTGGCTATGTACGCGTCTAAATGTATTATTAGATGTCAAGGACATTGGGGTAAGTTTTGGTAATTGATTATTGTGGTGTATTTTTTGGTTTAAATACGTCTGGTTTGGGACCGAAAACCTGGGTTTTGAAAATTATTAAACGGTTGATTTGGTGAGCTAAAAATGTTTCTATTAGGTACTTGTTTTGAACTGGAAGGGAAATTGTGATTATTTTGAGAACCGTATAATTTTTCGAAATTTTCGAATTCGTTGACTTTAGTCATGGCTTCTTCTAACGAATAGGGTTTATTGAAAAACATATTGTCACGGATTTTACCTGTGCAATTTGCGATAAAAGTATTTAATGCAGTTTATTCATATTCATTTTTCAAAATAGCAAATGTTTTGAGGGGTAGATTTTCTTGTCGAACCATTTGATTAATTGCGTTTGTAAGGTGCTTTAGCCGTGTACCAAAAGAAAAAAATCTTCATTTTTAAAAGGTTTGGTGCGAGCTTAATCTTGAATTAAGCATTCTTTATCTCTTTGATCAGAAAAATATTGTTTTAAAGCTTCCTTTAATTCGAAATAATTTTGTATATCACTTCTATTGCCTACCAATTTTTCGGCAGTACCTGTCAATTTACTTTGGATGTGAGACAGCGTTAAAAATATTAGAGGGTTAGAGGAGACCAAATATGAGAATATTTTGAAAAAGATTGAGAACATTTTTCAAGATAAATTAAATATAAAAGATAAAGTAATTAAAAACTGTTACAGAATCGGAAAATTGAATAAAATACCCGAAATGGGCGGACCTGTACTCATTAAATTTTGTTCAGTTGAAAACCGTCATAAGGTTTTTTTTTTCCAAAAAACTGCTTAAAGGGACAAAGATGACATTAGCAGAAGAGTTAACCAAACGTCGTTATGATTTACTCACCCTAACAAAGGAGAAAGTAAAAAAAACTGAGTCGTGGTCCTTAAATGGCAAAATTTACATCAAAATCAACGGCAAATCGCACAATATTACCAAGACTGAAGACCTCGATACAATGTTAGGAAATGGAGCAGAAAGTGACAATTAATAAAATCGCAAGTTTTTTTTTGTGAATCTTTTTAAATTAGTGTTTGTTTTCAAGTTTTTCTTTTTTTATTTTGTTTTTTTTTTCTCCTAAGTATATAATTTTTTTTTCCTAATCATTTTTTTTTTTTATAATTATTGCATACCGGAGATTAAATTAAAATAATGAATAATTTTAAATTTGTTTTTTTCAACGTAAGTTCATTAAATCTACATTTTTCTTTATTAAAAACTTTTATTTTTCAAGAGGATTATGATTACATAGGTATTTCCGAAACCCGGTTAAGTGATAGAGTTTCTAGTGATAGGTTCTGCATAAAAGGCTGCCAGTTTGTAAGAAGTGATTGGCCAAGTAAAGGTGGTGGTGTGGGCGTGTTTATAAAAAAAAAATAATTTGAAGTTTTACTAAAAAATTATTCCGAAGCAATGGGACAAATATGGATTAAGGTTAACATTAATCAAGGTCGGTATATTTTTGGTAATATGTATAGGCATCAGAAAGTTAGGTTTGGCAGTTTCTTGAAATCTTTTGAAAACTCAATATCCCAATTTTGCCTAGAAAATAGTGAGCTAATATGCGGCGGTGATTTAAATATTGATCTTTTATTACTTGATTACAAAACAAAAAAATTAAATGATATTTTAGAGACGTACAGTCTGCAACAAATTATAAACTCACCAACAAGAGTAACGGAGTCATTATTAACCCTGTTAGACCTAATTATAGTATCTAACATTAACAATGTCCAAAAGTTCGGTAATAAAAATGTTTTTAATTTCTCAGACCATCAACTAGTTTACGGACAATTATCCATTTATACTAAAAACGAGCGTCATCTAATCAGGACTAGAAGTTTGAGTGCTATTGAGTGCGCCAATCAAAGAACTAACATTCAAAAAAAGACGTCCTCAGTGGTTAACTTACACCATAAAAAAATGATTAGCTTAAAAATAGGGCTTTTGCGAAGTTTAAAAAAACGTAAAATCCCGTACACTGGGAAACCTATAAAAGCCTAAAAAATCAACTAACCAATGCAATTAATCGAGAAAAACAGGCTAACGTAAAAAGCTGCCTTCAACAAAATAAAAAAAAATAAAATGGTATGGAAGGGTCTAAAAGAGTTCGGTTCGGTTCGGTTCGGTTCGGTTCGGTTCGGTTCGGTTCGGTTATTATATCTGCATAAAAAAATCCAATAATGATCTGCCGCCTACTTTAGATCAACCTGAAAAAATTAACAATTTCTTTTTGGAAAAAACAAAAATACAGTCTCCTGACTTAGAGCTCTTAAATTTCTATTCAACAGGCACTTTTAAAAATTTTAGCTTCAAATTTAGTTTTACATTGATTGATCAGCAAAAAATATTTGAATATATATTGGCCATTAAATCAAACCCTGAAGGTGTTGATGAAATCAATATTCAAATGTTATTAATGTGCTGTCCATATGTTTTACCTTTTATAACAAACATAATTAATTCCTGTCTGCTTGAAAACTACTTTCCCAACTGCTGGAAAATTACTCGTGTCACTCCTTTACCAAAAAAAATGATCCTTCAAGCATTAATGATTTAAGACCTATTTCAATTTTATGTACCATGTCCAAAATAATTGAAAAAGCTATGACGCAGCAAATTCAACAACACATAAACGAGTTTGATATTTTGCCACTAAGACAGTCGGGATTTCGGCCAGGATATAGTTGTGCAACAGCCATGTTGGACTTAGTGGATGACATTTTAAGAGACATTGATTCTGGTAAGACATCTGTTCTAATCTTGCTTGATTATTCAAAAGCATTCGATACGATTAACCATGAACTTCTCATCTCAGTTTTACACTACGTCGGCTTTTCGGAGTCTGCAATAAAATTATTAAGATCTTACTTAAGCGATAGGAAGCAGTTTGTTCGGACAAGCAGCGGTGACTCCCTCCCCAAATGAGACATAAGCTCAGGCGTTCCACAAGGGTCCATTTTAGGACCTTGGCTTTTTTGTATTTATACATTTCACATTACTGCTTGTTTGGATAATTGCCGATCCTATAACTATGCTGATAATACCCAACTTAAATATTCATTTCTTTTTAAAGATATTACTTTGGCAGAAGAACATATAAACTCAGACTTAAACAAAATATGCCAGATAGAGATCATGTACCGCGCTGTTCAGTCATTTATCGAACTCACTTTCAAAACAGGGGTATCGTTAAGACCTTGCCTCAACGAGATGGACATTCATGTAAACACTTATTTTCGCGGAAATATTTTAGGAAAGACGGGGAAATTATCCCTCCTACTACCAAATTCGGCAATGGGCAAGAGGCATGGTCAAAATCTAAACGCCGTTTTAGTTTTTGTTTTGTCGTGCGCGAGTAAGTGAGACTTTACGATTAGCTTTCAGTGCGCGTGTTCACATTTGATAAAAAATTTCAAAATGTTCACTAACGGAGAATACGTCGATATGTTGCTAGTCTATGGGGAAGCGCGTAGAAATTCGAACTTAGCAAGTCGGGTTTATCGAGAAAGATTTCCTCAACGAGGACATCCCGACGCGAGAACAATAGTGCAAGTATGTCAAAGACTTATTGACACAGGGCAAGTTCAACCGCGGATTCATGGAAGAGACAGAGAGATACCAGTGCAAGAAGAAGAACAAGTTTTAGGAATTGTAGAGGCTAATCCTGCTATTAATACGCGAGTTCTAGCCCGGCAAGTTGGCCTATCTCATACAACTGTACACAGGATTCTACGTGGTAATCTGCTCTATCCTTACCATGTTCAACGAGTCCAGGCATTGACACCTGCGGATTATCCAAGAAGGTTTTTGCACAAAATCGAGGAAAATCCAATTTTCCTCTGCAGTATTTTAGCAACAGACGAGTGTACGTTTACCCGTGATGGAATTTTAAATTTTCACAATACTCATACATAGGCTGAGGAGTGTGAAGAAGTGTTCACCCTGTTTTGTGAAGAAGTGTTCACCCTGTTTTGTGAAGAAGTGTTCACCCTATTTTGTGAAGAAGTGTTCACCCTGTTTTGTGTGCAAGGTTATATTTTTATTGTGATTACCTTGAATTTTGATTTAGATATATAAGACGTTGTCAGTAATAATTTTGGAAGGATAGTGGATGTCATTAAAAAGAGTTTTTTAAAATTAAAGTCTTGCTAGTTAGTTCCATTTCAAACCTACTGATAAAGTAGTATCCAGAGAGAATACCACTTTACAATATTTGGCGACCGTGACAGGACTCTGTTAAAAGAATTTTCAAGTTGCAAAGATTCCTCAAACAAACTACGACAGCTTGAAAGGTTGGCGAACAGAATCCTGAAAAGATAGGCTGTTATGGAGCAGCTACCCTTGCAGATGGAAATAGCAAAATCTAGTTTTAAGAGAGTATATGATAAAACGAGAGAACTGATGTCCATTTCAGGTACAGAATTTTATAAAATAAAAGCCAGTTTTGATCATTTAACACAGAAAATGGACAATCTTACACAACTAAATCAAAAATACATCGATTCTCTCTACCATAATAGTGATAGTACTCCCGAAGACATTGAAGAAGAGAATAAAAATTTTGATGATCTCTTCTCTAGTTTTAATGAACTAAAATTTGAGATGCTACACACAGAATCGACCCTACAACAGCAGATTTCGACGACAAATGTGACACCGTCTAATAGTCAAGGCAGTTTTCAACGAAAAAGTAAGCTTCCATCTATTCAAATTGAACTTTCTAAATTTAGCGGAGATGTAAAAGAATGGATTTCTTTCTGGAGTCAATTTAAACGGATAGATATCGACGAAGACCTAACCAATGAAGAAAAATTTGCTTATTTGATCCAGAGTACAACACCAAATTCCAGAGCAAGACGTCTTGTTGAGAGTTATCCACCTAGCGGAGAAAATTATGTGAAAGCGTTAGATAGTTTGAAAACACGTTTTGGCAGAGAAGAACTTCTTGTAGAAGTCTACATCAGAGAACTTTTGAAACTTGTTTTAAGCAATCAAAATTTTAATGGTAAATTAAATACTTTATATGACAAATTGGAGACACAATTGAGAGCTCTGGAAACCTTACATATTACACCTGACAAATATGGAGCCATTTTGTATCCACTAGTGGAATCCTGTTTGCCCGAAGACATTTTAAAAACATGGGAAAGAAGTCACGATTTTTCTTCAGAGGATCCACTCAAGAACAGACTTTGTCAACTTATGAAATTTTTAAGAAAAGAAGTGGAAGCCGAACAAAGAATTATACTTGCTTCGAGTAGCTCTTCCATATCCAAACCACAAAGACAAACTGAAGAAAATAGACCACAGCAGAGACCAGGACGTACTCTCTTCGGGTTTGTAAATCAAAGTCGATCTCCAACATGTAATTTTTGTTCAGAAAAACATACAACAGCGGAGTGTGAAAAAGCACTAAAAATGAGTTATTTTGAGAAAAAATCAATTTTGAGCAAAAAAGGATGCTGTCATATCTGTACAAAATATGGCCACATTAGTAGATCTTGTAAAACCTCCACTTATTTACGTTGTAAAAATTGTTTCGGAAAACACGAAACTGTCATGTGTTTTAAGCCAGTTCTGAATAACCACAACCAATCGAATGTGACTGATTCTGGACCTCCAAATTTATCAACAAATCCTCAGATTTCCGAGGGACTTGCAAATCATCATAATTACAACCAAGTCTATTTACAAACTCTAAGAGTTAAAATTCAAAATGGAAATAAGGGCAAATATGTTCGTGTATTAATCGATTCGGGATCTCAACACTCTTATGCCAGTTCACGAATCGTATCAGAAATGGGTTACAATGTTTTACGCACCGAAAATATTATTCATGCGCTTTTTGGAGGTTACAATTCTGACGTAATTGCACATAATTGTTATAAAATTTACTTACAATCCATAACACATGACTACTCCTGTAATTTTGAAGTTTTGGATCAACCCATTATTTGTAGTAATTTACAACCAATCACAAACGTAGAATGGATCAGAGAATTAAAAAGCAAAGAGATCATAATAAGCGACAATCAAGATGCTCCTATTGATATTCTGATTGGAGCTGATATTGCAGCAAAATTATGGACTGGAAGAAGCTATTCTTTGAAATGTGGATTAGTTGCTCTAGAAACAAAATTAGGATGGACCGTCATGGGAAAAATAAAGCAGACAAAAGAAATCTAAACTTCGACTGCAATGGTAGTTACTACTTTATTTTGTAAGAATGCTTCCATATCAGATATGTGGAATTTGGAAGTTTTGGGAATAGAGGATCCAATACAACACTTCTTCACATTCTCCGGCCCAAGAAAAAATTAACGATGAATGTCACTATCTACCACATAGACATGTCATCAAGTTGTCAAGTCAAACCACAAAGCTACGCCCAGTTTTTGACGCGTCGGCTAAGGGAAAAGATCAGCCTTCTTTAAATCAGTGCTTAGAAAAGGGTGTCAATTTTTAAATAGATTTCGAACAGGAAAAATTGGTCTTATTGCAGACATAAAAAAAGCGTTTTTGCAAATCAGCATAAACGTCTCAGACAGAGATTTTCTACGTTTTTTATGGTATGATAAAGAAAATAGTTTAAAGATTTTTCGACATACCAGAGTTGTTTTTGGTCTAACCTGTAGTCCATTCCTTTTGGCAGCAGTTATAACTCAACATTTAGAAGAATGTATGGGACAAAATTTATTTGATGATTCTTTCTTCACTGATTTTCCAATAGCCAAGCTCCAAAAAAGTGTCTACGTTGATAATTGCGTGACGAGTTTGGACGACGAGGAAGAACTAGAACCATTCATTCAAAAATCTAGACAAGTAATGGAAAACGCTAAATTTGATTTACGTTTATGGGAATTTTCCAATGATGATCAGTCTAATGACAATCCGATATCCCCAGTTTTAGGTCTACTTTGGAACAAGAAAAATGATACTTTAGAACTCTCTTTAGAAAATTTGAAAACACTGAAGGTTGATATTGTAACAAAAAGATTGATTCTTTCTTCATATAGTCGAATTTTTGACCCAATAGGTTTTTCTTGTCCAGCATTACTGACTCCAAAAATATTGTTACAAAAAACTTGGACTAAAGGTTTGGGATGGGATACAGAAATTTCTGATGAAGTAAAACACAATTTTTTGGCTTGGTTTTCGGAAATTAACCTTTTAAGTTTACTAAAAATACCAAGATGGTTTTTAAAAGATAAGGTCAAAGATATAGAGAGTTGGAGTATACATCTCTTTTGTGACGCAAGTCAAGATGCATATGCAGCTGTAATTTTTTTAAGAACAGTGATACAAGGACGAGTAAATGTTCAATTAATTCAAGCAAAAAATAGAATTAAAGAAGCTGCTATTTTTGAAGTAATAGGCGTTGATTTGGCTGAAACCCTATTCCTGAGAACAAAAGAAAAAGTTTGGATATGCATTTTTACATGTGCAGTTTACAGAGCGGTACATTTTGAACTGATGTTATCAATAACGACTGATTGCTTCTTACTTGCATTAAGAAGATTCATTTCAAGAAGAGGAAGACCATCCATTATTTATTCTGATAATGGTGGATGTTACGTTGGCACCGATAATGCATTTAATGCGCTTGACTGGCACAAACTACAAGAATTAATACAGTTCAAAGAATTAAGTGGAAATTCAATCCGCCCACTGCAGCTTGGTGGGGGGGATTTTGGGAAAGACTTATTGGCATGCTAAAAGAACTACTATACAAGATATTAGGAAATGCATTTTTGATGTACGAAGAATTAAATTCAGTTATTTGTGAGTGTGAAGCTGTCATAAATTCACGCCCCTTAACTTATTTATCCGAAGATAGTCAAGACCCAATTGCATTAACACCAGCAATGTTTCTACAAGAAATAAGAGAAATCGGTGTACCAGATATAAATCAAATTGAAGCAAGTACCTTGACAAAAAGATTTAAAGATAAAAGAGATTATTACAAACACTTAGAGAAAGATTTAGAAGTGAATATTTGGGTACAATGATTATGAAGAGCTCAAATATTAAACATAATAGTTTCAGAATTGGTGAAGTGGTTTTAGTAAAAAATGACAAAGATACAAAAAAATTTTGGCCTTTAGGACGCATTGAAGAAATCTTACCTGGCAAAGATGGAAATGTACGATAGGTTAGATTAAAAACGCAATCAGGCCAATTACTACGCCCTGTTCAAGCTTTGTTTCCATTAGAACTAAGACCTGATGAATTACCACGACCAGAAGAATCAGTAAGAGAAACGGCACAAATTTCCACGAATACGGAATGCGACTCGGGATGTCATAAAAATAATATCAGTACCTCAAATGAACCAAGTGAAAAAGAAACAAGGTCAAGATGTGGAAGAAAAATTAAATGTCCAACGCGACTTGATCTTTAAGCACTTTTCTTGGGCCGGAGAATGTGAAGAAGTGTTCACCCTGTTTTGTGAAGAAGTGTACACCCTGTTTTGTGAAGAAGTGTTCACCCTATTTTGTGAAGAAGTGTTCACCCTGTTTTGTGTGCAAGGTTATATTTGTATTGTGTTGACCTTGTATTTTGATTTAGATATATAAGACGTTGTCAGTAATAATTTTGGAAGGATATTGGATGTCATTAAAAAGAGTTTTTTAAAATTAAAGTTTTGCTAGTTAGTTCCATTTCAAACCTACTGATAAAGTAGTATCCAGAGAGAATACCACTTTACAATAAGGAGAACCCCCACACAATCCAAGAAGGAAAGTTTCAGCACAGATTTAAAATAAACATATGGGCGGGTATTCTCGACGATCACATAATTGGACCTTTTGAATTACGACAGAATCTCAATGGCCAGGCATACCACAATTTTTATACTAAATGAACTCCCAATGCTTATGGAGGAAGCACTCGATGAAATGCCCATAGTACAAAGGCAAAATCTGTGGTACCTGCATGATGGGACGCCTCCCCATATTTTTGGAGGCGTCATCCAATATTTAAATGAGCATTTCCCAAATCGCTGGATAGGACGCAATGCCCCTGGATCGCCAGATACAAACCCATTAGATTTTTGGTATTGGGGAGAGTTAAAGCAGTTGGTTTATGGTGATGGCGAAATTGCAACGGAAGAATAACTTAGACAAAAAATATTTGATATTGCCGTGATCATTCAGCAGAGAAGACTAGAAAGAGTTCCAAGGGTTCGAAGAAATTGGCAGCGACGTGCAGAGGCTTGTATTGAAAGTGGTGTGGTGTGATGTGATAGTGTGTCGTTGCTTTTGGTGCGCTTGTTGCAGGCACTGTTAAGACTGGTAAGTAATTTTATAGCTCTGGCTTCAGTTTTTGTCTGCTTTGAAAATAAAGTAAACTGAAAGTAGTTATTCGATATTCCGAAAAAAAATTCCTTACTACCTGGCCCGACGCTAGCATCATAGTCATCAAACGCAGCACAGAATAAAGCCTACTATTTATAGGCTTTTTTCCAAGATACGCAGACGCACGTCTCAGTCGGGGAATCAACTATCGGTGAGCGTAATCCCCACCCAACTCCCACCGCGGTCCAACCGACAACCAAGTTGCATGCATCGGACTACTTGTTCTGCTTTAATCTTAAATTAAGAAAAGGCACTGGGTTATTTGGCTAAATGTATTTACAATGCTGCCGATATCAAAAAACTTCAAAGGGCTATATCTCGACAAAAAATGATTTTTTACCCTCATATCGTATGAACTTTTTTTCTTATTTTGACCTCCTCTATCACCTATTAACAGGTCTACATTAGGATCGTTTACACCCTGTATAATAAATACAAAATATACAACTAGTTGTACCTACTGTGGGTACAAATTATGAGGGCTAAAATTTAATATCAGTTGTTCTTATTTACTTTTAAATTTCAAATTTTACAATAATACTTTACTTACCTTTTAGTCCTTTTGTAGTAATAGTAGTTTAAGTTAATTTAAACTAAATGTATATTTTATTTTTTATACCACAATAAACAAATTCTATTCTATTCTATTCTATCAAAAATCAATGCATTAATTGTCTCATTTCGTGCAACTGAATAGTCTTGTACTAACCTATCACATTTGTTTAAGAAAATATTAAGAGTTTCATAACTACCATCATAAGGTCGTAAAGTATTTAACCTTGCCCTTAATAAATCCCATTCTATGCGTTGTTGTTGAGGAGGTGGAATAACATAACCTCCTTGATTTGCCATTTTTGACGGTCTTATAACGTTTGCAAAATTTTGAAAAAGATATTCAAAATGTTTCGGTTGTTTTTTCTCTGTTTCTGATTTAAACTGATTCGAAAATAAACTACTTTACGAATCCGAATCAGAGTCATTGTCTGAGCTCATAAAAATTGCAAAAAATAAATTTTTAAATGTTTTTTAATACTAATTTCTTTTTTCAAAATTCTAAAATTTAGTTTTTGATTTTTGTTGAATTTTATTTATTTTTGTTTTTCCTATTCTATTATTAACCTAGTTGATCGCAATTGATCTTGCCCTAAATCTATTGATCCCAATTGATCTTGCCTAAATATAGTAATCCCAATTGATCTTGCCTAAACTAATGATCCCAATTGATCTTGCCTAAACTAATGATCCCAATTGATCTTGCCTAAAATTAATTGATTGCATTTAATGACGCCCTAAAATTATCTCTACCGAAATTTTACACGATCTAGGAAGCGGCGAAAAGGAAAATTTGGCACTTACGATTTTTGTGGTCTTCTTGCGTCGTGGTTGCTTTATCGCTGTGGCCCAAATTAGTCCTTCCCCGATTCACCAACACAGGACTGAGAGACTTGTCACTGTTAATGTTATTCTTTTTGCGTTTTAAAGAGTTGAAACTCACGAACCGATTAAAGTTTTTTAACCGATACTAAACGCATCCGCACTAATGTGTAATATCTTTAATTTTGATTTGGATAAAATAAAGAAAAAAAATAAAATCGGAATATTTTAAATCCAAAAACAAAATTTAAACAAAGTTTTACACACCGGCAGCTGTCCATCAGTAGAGCATGTCATGGGTATTTTCAAAGTAGGTAAAAAGAATTATAGAAATAAATTCGAAACAATTTATCCCGCATTTTAACATAAAAAAAATTGAGCTGATTTATAAAAAAATATAATACCTATACATATGAAAGATTACCTATTTAAAATGCTTGCTAACAGGCAATAAAAAAATCTAGTATTATTATAAAATAATTACTTTTTAGTGGCAATTTTAATTTAAAAAAAAATCATGGTAATTATTGATCAAAATAGCGGTAATAAATAATAAACCAAAAATTTTACATCACCAAATATCATCCTTTGGTCGGGACCGGAAAGTACATGGTTAATTATCTATGGCCAAACCATGTAGTAGGTATATCGGAAAATGGAGGTTCTCGATACGGCATAGCGGTAGGGTAACCAAACTCAATTTGAGAGATATTGAGGAGGCTTGCAGAAGTAGGTAGATCAGGTAGATATGTTCATAATAATAGGGATCTCCCAAAAGAAGTTCTAAAAATTACAGGGGGGTCTTAGTTTTCAGCATGAAAACTAATCACAAAACATAGAATTTATCACGAACGTTAGGTTATAGAAAACGTGGTTTTTCAATTTTTATGCATAGAAATATAAGAAAATAAATTGGCAAAAACTTACCTCAATGAGGACTGCTGCATCACAAAAAAATCAAAATAATATAACGATTATTCTAGGCATATTGCCCAATGTAAAATCAAGAGAAAAACTTTAGTGAATTCATTGCACAAAAATTTATTAGAGAGATAAAATTCACTTTCCATGTGCTTCCATGGCTATCTCGGAAAGAAAAGACCGGTTTAAGTTCAACATGGCTTCTTGTTAGAGAAATATAAAAAACTTAAATTTTTTGAAGAACTTTTGTACAATATGGCATCTGAGTCCAGACTCTCAAACAGGAAAATAGCTAGGAAAAACATTCAAATAAAATGTCTTATTATTTGGAAATCATGTAATTATTTATCAAAAATAAATATAGGAAGTCAAAAATAATGCAATTATTTTTTATTAAAAAAATAACAAAAATATATTTTGTAGTTGATAAAATCTATTTTCTTTAAAAATACATTCGGCAACATCGCATTTACAAGAGAACTTTTACTGCAGGAATGGGGTATAACGCTAATGCGCATGACTTATAATTGTCAAATTTTCATAGATGACAGAAAGGAAAGAAAACAATAGAAATTTTGGTAATCAAACAGTGGTTAAAGATTTTACTTTTATTAAGAAAATTAGTGCAAAAAGTATAGGAATTTTTATGTGATAAAATAGAGAAAACAGTAAGGTTCAGCAGGACAAAAAGTTGTCGGAATATATTAGAGGTAATTGATAAATAAATGCTATCTTTAGAACGTAAGCATTGACTAAATTTCTTGTCTTTGTTTTAGCTATAAAAATGTTATAAACCAAGTAATGCAATTAATTATTGGAACTGCATGAAGCTTAATGATAGTAGATAATAATATCAATGAAAAATCGACGAAATATTGTGTGAAAATGTTCAGAATATGTAAATGAAAAATGGTGTGTCATGAACTTTTAAGGCTTGCAAATACTATCGCTAGTGGATATTTAGGAATATTTTTGAGGTAATTAGAGGAGGTTGGTTTTTAGACAATTAACCATAGTACTATTTTTAGGAATTCTAACAAAAATTTTTTAAAAATAATTTACTAATCAAATCCCTTTTCGTTTATTAGCTCACACTACTACTATACTATAGTAGTGTGAGCTATAGTGATCCTAATTTTTTCGAGAAAAAAAGTTGCTCCGATTTCAAAAATTTTTATATATCTTTGCGTTTCAGATGATTTTGAAACTTTTTTGTTGCGCTGTCTGTCTATCTGTCTGTCTGTCTGTCTGTCTGTCTGTCTGTCTGTCTGTCTGTCTGTCTGTCTGTCTGTCTGTCTGTCTGTCTGTCTGTCTGTCTGTCTGTCTGTCTGTCTGTCTGTCTGTCTGTCTGTCTGTCTGTCTGTCTGTCTGTCTGTCTGTCTGTCTGTCTGTCTGTCTGTCTGTCTGTCTGTCTGTCTGTCTGTCTGTCTGTCTGTCTGTCTGTCTGTCTGTCTGTCTGTCTGTCTGTCTGTCTGTCTGTCTGTCTGTCTGTCTGTCTGTCTGTCTGTCTGTCTGTCTGTCTGTCTGTCTGTCTGTCTGTCTGTCTGTCTGTCTGTCTGTCTGTCTGTCTGTCTGTCTGTCTGTCTGTCTGTCTGTCTGTCTGTCTGTCTGTCTGTCTGTCTGTCTGTCTGTCTGTCTGTCTGTCTGTCTGTCTGTCTGTCTGTCTGTCTGTCTGTCTGTCTGTCTGTCTGTCTGTCTGTCTGTCTGTCTGTCTGTCTGTCTGTCTGTCTGTCTGTCTGTCTGTCTGTCTGTCTGTCTGTCTGTCTGTCTGTCTGTCTGTCTGTCTGTCTGTCTGTCTGTCTGTCTGTCTGTCTGTCTGTCTGTCTGTCTGTCTGTCTGTCTGTCTGTCTGTCTGTCTGTCTGTCTGTCTGTCTGTCTGTCTGTCTGCCTGTCTGTCTGTCTGTCTGTCTGTCTGTCTGTCTGTCTGTCTGTCTGTCTGTCTGTCTGTCTGTCTGTCTGTCTGTCTGTCTGTCTGTCTGTCTGTCTGTCTGTCTGTCTGTCTGTCTGTCTGTCTGTCTGTCTGTCTGTCTGTCTGTCTGTCTGTCTGTCTGTCTGTCTGTCTGTCTGTCTGTCTGTCTGTCTGTCTGTCTGTCTGTCTGTCTGTCTGTCTGTCTGTCTGTCTGTCTGTCTGTCTGTCTGTCTGTCTGTCTGTCTGTCTGTCTGTCTGTCTGTCTGTCTGTCTGTCTGTCTGTCTGTCTGTCTGTCTGTCTGTCTGTCTGTCTGTCTGTCTGTCTGTCTGTCTGTCTGTCTGTCTGTCTGTCTGTCTGTCTGTCTGTCTGTCTGTCTGTCTGTCTGTCTGTCTGTCTGTCTGTCTGTCTGTCTGTCTGTCTGTCTGTCTGTCTGTCTGTCTGTCTGTCTGTCTGTCTGTCTGTCTGTCTGTCTGTCTGTCTGTCTGTCTGTCTGTCTGTCTGTCTGTCTGTCTGTCTGTCTGTTCCGCTTGCCCGATAAAGATGGTCCCATTTAAAAATGAACAAAATCCACCAAACACAAGCCAAATAAAAGGGTGGGGGTATATTTCAAAAATTAGAGTTTATGTAAAAATATGGCGTGTGTGACGTCAAACGAAAGGTAATTGCGTCTGGAGTTAAATAAAATACATTTTACTTTAAAAAAAGGGTGGGGGTAAATTAAAAAAATTAGTGTTTATGTGGAAATATGGCGTGTGTAATATCAAACGAAAGGTAATTGAGTCTGGAGTTAAACAAAATACATTCTACTTTAAAAAAAAGGGTGGGGGTAGATTTGAAAAATTAAAGTTTAAGTCAAAACATGGCTTGTGTGGTATAAAACGAAAGGTAATTGAGTCTTGGGTTCAATAAAATATATTTCAGTTTTTAGTTATATTAGCTCACCCGTACACTATAACTATAGTACCTAGTGTGAGCTTAGGTGCCCACAGATAGGCAGAGTATTTTTTAGAAGCAACCAGTAATACACATATTGATATTGAGGGCGGCCTACACAGCTACAAGGCTGTTTACAACAAGGTCATAGAAGAAGAAGAGAGTAGACGTGACGTATTTTAATTAAATAGATTTATTATTCTGAGGTTTATGTATTTTAATTATTAAAAAAAATATAACTAAAAAATTATATCCATTGTTTTTATAAAATGAACGAGAGACAGTAATATTATTTAAATGTCCTATTTTAATAGTATAAATGATCAAAAATTATTTAACTTGCACTTAAATTTAATTTTTATTTATTATTAACTTATTGACATACTGTTGTAACATTTGACATGTTACAACTGCGCCAGTTAAGTATTAACTTTAGAGTTAATTGTTTTTAAATTTGTTTTATTTTGCGTAAATTTATAACAACTTTAAAGTAACGTTTGTGCGATCTTAAGTCTACAGAAGCTTTGCTGGCAGTGGTTTAATTTTCTCCTAACAATTCATATAATAGTAAAAAAGTGCAAAGTTAGCAAACTCGTGTGGTTATAAAAATGCTTATTTAATATAATAAAAATAATATTATGTGAATATAACTCGCTGTACCAAACGCTGTACACACATTTTTCTCTACATAAATTCATTTTGGAACAGAAACTTCTTAAAAAACTATTCCAAATAGCAGTGACGTATATAGAAAAAAGTTTCGGGGTGGGCCCGAGACAGTTTTGGGTGGGGCCGAGACCCCATGATGCCGTATTTTATGCTATTTTATGTTTGAATATTTATGTTTGTATTCATGAAATATGTTAAAAATATCTAAAAAAATCTTAGCTTGCTGCCAAATAGCAATTAAATCAGAATTTAAATAAAAAATAAACTTTCCAAGTCAGAAATTTTAAAACGATTGACAGTTGAAACATTGATCCACCACCCTTTTGATAGAGGGTGGTGACCGATCATTTTAACCTTAAGGCAGCTGATAATAATTCGTTTTGCAGCACCTATTTTCAGTTACCTTAAGAACCTGTGGTTTAAAATTGAATTAAGAATACACGTGCGTTCTGTTATCAGAATTACGGGGTGATTAAACAAAGGACTAGCCTTATTGCAAGGACTATACCAATTTAGAGAGAATAGTCTAGAAGATATAAGGGCCCCCATACGCCACCTAGGGCCATATATGTATTTTTTTTTACATTCGAAAATTCAGTACTTAAAGGCCATTGTGCGTGTTAACTTTCATTAGTCTAGCTCATTGGTTCTCAAACTTTTGTAGAGTGGGGAATCCTTAAGCTTGCTTTTTTTTTAGGGGACCCCTACCTTAAGTACTTAAATATAAGACATAATATACATTATATAAGAAATAATATTCATAATGTTTAGTTTTGTGTAAAAAATCGACATTTACACGACTGAAACAAAATGTAAAAAAAATTTTTTTTTGTTTTTAATAAATAACATGCTTTTTAAAACAAAAGTTTTTTTTTTGTAATGTTTAAAATTAGATTCCAAGCAGCCGAATTTGCACTCAAGTCAAAGTGGAAAATTTTAAACAGCTTTTTAAGAAAAACCTACTTTTGTTTTCAACTAATTTTCAATTGAATTTTTTTATTATTTTTTTTGTATAAATCGACTTGTTATATTTCCCCAAACTTGGGGTTAAAGTTTGTCGGAATAGTTATGGAACACCCTGTATTAATAAATCGGAAACAGTAAAAACACTAAAATGGGCTTTTTTGTTTGATATAAGTTTCTCAGTATCGGGTTCAATGGGATTTAGTTTATTTCTCTATTTCTAAGTCGATTTTTGTAAGAGCATACTTTGAAAACCCTACTCACATCGGTTGTAGCCAAATGCAATAATTTTTAACAGCAAAACTTGCTAATTCTGGATATTAACTTCTAAGCTGGACCCAAAACTCCAACAAGGTAGCAGAATCAAAAGTAGTTTTAAGGTTTCCATCAGCTGCAACATCAGTTAGCTGTTCAGTTTGTTTTTCAGTTAGAGTTTGATGAGCTTTTTAGACAGACAATGAAAACGGATTGCGAACCCAATTAAGATCCTCTTCTTGCCTTGGAAAATATACTTTGATTGAAACTTGCAGGTTCTGAAGATGGTTGATTATCAAAAGTGATTTTTGCTGATAACAGACTCTTTACTCGGACACAAAATTAAGCAGTGCAGAAAATTACTCAGTCACTCCTACATTTAGACAAGATTATAACTGTATTTTATTTAACAGCCTGGATTTTGTCATCTAATGAGATATCTGTGTTCCCTGAAGTGATAAGTTTAATGCATTAAAGCTTGAGAACATATCGGCAAGATATTTTGAAACATTGTAACCATTTCATTGCAGTTATTCTCAATGAAAATTAAAATAAAGTGTCATTAAGATATACCATCACCTCATTTCGCAGACTAAGCAGATGACTGTCTCAATTCCCAACGTTACTTTACTCTACTAAGAATATTTATTTTATTTACAATAAGACTCTACTGACTATTTCATTTTTGGGTGATACCACAAATATTTTTTTTAAATATTAACTTCTTGCGGAACCCTGGGGTTCCGCGGGACCCAGTTTGAAGATCGCTGGTCCAGCTTAAACCGTTCAGATTAAAAAAAATATTTTGATATTCTACCTTTTTAACATTGTTGTATCTGTTAACAAGTCAGGCAGTATTGGTTCCCATCAATTAGTGATTGGCTAAGACAGGTGTTATAAATTTTTTATCAAAAAGCAGAATAATAATAATAATAATAATTTATAAAAACATTTGATAAAATGAATTTGCAAGAAATTTTATTACAACCCAAATATTGCCAAAGTTTCGGTTTTTACCCAACTGCAGCACAGCGAAAGGAAAAGTAATGTTTTTCGCTTGGGATATGTATGTAGGTATGTATGTAAGTATGTGCCTAAATATTTATGTTTTTGTCACGTTAGAGGCTAAACGGATGAACCGATTTTGACAAAAAGGGTGTCGTTAAATTGCTACTGTTACCAAAGGTGCTATAGGCTATATTTTTTTAAATATGAATTGTTTAGGCTTTAAGGCATACAAGTTACCTAAATTTCAGGCGACATCTAATTTACTGTAATTCCTTTGTAGTCCTCTCTGCTTTCACCTGTCTCCCCTCCAGTCATTCCCCGCTACACTATTCAAAAACTATATTCGCATAATTTTATCAAATAAAGGGCGATTTTGAAGATTCGTTCTGCACATGCTTTGATTTTTTTTCCATCACCATTTTACTAGTCCCTCCTCCCTCTCCCCTCCCCCACCTTTACTCAATGTTTGTAGAAACGCACTTTGGCATAGGTAATTTACTATTTGACACAAATGCATGATTTGGGTAATAATTAGGAACCTTGATTTAGTTAAATGAATGGCTGATTAAAAATTAAATCTAAAAGTTGGAAAAAAAAAAAAATAAAACCTACTGGTCGCAGTTGGGTACAAAATTGATAGGTACACCTATAATGTACGACATGCTTTAACTTTTAGATTTGATGCCCAAAGCGCACTTACAAAATTATACAGTTTTGTGTTTTCATGAATCAGGTTAGTGGTAAAATATATTACGGAAAAATTCACATTTTTCGTAACCTTTTGTTTCATTTACAAATATTTTAAAAGTAAAAGAGATTCCATGCGACATCTAGCGCAAAGTCAGTGAACTTATAATAAATGCTTAATCATTAAATTTTGGTCTTATTACAGTATTCGTATTATCCGGGTTTTATCTGCAAAAAGTATAGATGTCTTTGATGTTTATTAATTTGTTTAATTTATAAATAGCTTGAGTTAATTTTTTATGTTTGTTTTTTATGAGTTTGAAAACAAAGATAGCCAGAAGGTTTATAATCTTGAGTACAGTACAGTGTGATTATGCAATGCTACATAATTAGCTGTTATTAATACTTGTTAAATTTTTAATCTTGGTTTTATCTAGGTTTTTTTATTGTTTTTTATGCAAGGAATATTTAATTATTTATTATCTTAAAATTTAGTGAAATCTAATTAATTTGTCGGTTTTTTTTTGCAAAATGAATGTGGCCTGTTTATTAAAAGATATTATTGGTTGAAGATTTCTGGCCAGGCTGCTTTGTGAAATTTGGGAAAATCTCGCCCCTTTTTTTGTTTGGCTGTTGTCGATAAAGGTACCGCATAAAAATATGTTAACCTAAATATTTTTAAACCATGTGGGAAATTTTTATATTTTATTTTTCTATTTATAGAAGTATGGTTAATTAGTTTTTTCGAAAGAAAATCTAAGGAAATATGCAGTAGGCAACTCTACATATTTCTTTTTTTCATATTTGAATATGTTAATAAGCATAAGCATAATCTGTATTTTTTTATATATACTTATTTTTTTTTAGACTGGGAATTGTTATAGAGTTTCCGCTTTACTTAAATATGTTATTCTTTCTTTTTTTCCAATTTTCTTTAAAAAATAATTTTTCCATACCGAAGCTGGTATGGAATATTCGAAGAATAAAGACTATTTAAAAAACATTAAAAAGAAGATGCCTGGTTTATATGTTACTAGCCTAAAACAAAATGGCTTTGCCAGTTAGTCCGACCAGTGACCAGAATGTCCGGAAAGAGGCCAAGGAAGGAAAAAAACACAAAACTATTTTTTTTGTGGGATTTATTAAGAATTAGCTTTAAACCATGCCATTACGTGCCAACAAAATGTGCCACAGGGGAAAATTTGAGCAAAATCTGTTAAATTTTGCGCCAAATTTGAAAAAATGATATTTAAGCAAAATTTTTTTAAACATTTTGTATTTGGCAAAAAATTGCATTGGTTATTTTTTTCTGGAACTAAAAATTATAAGCTTTATGTCAAGGAGGGGGGAATGCCGGGCCCTGGATTCGCCACTGAGCCCGACTCGCACGAGCAGCAGCGTAAAAAAAATTGCTTTAACCAGACAAAATAACCCAGAGAACATGTATAGGTCATTATTGAAAAAGCGTACCCCTTTCATGTTACTATCCAAAATTAAATTAGTGTTTAGTATATTAGTTATTTTTCTTGTACAAATAAAATTGCCTCCAATATTATCCTAAAGCACTACATTTAGTTTGATGCTGAAGATGCTATTTGTTGTTAACATTTGTGTAAGACTGGCCCAAACGTCATACTCCGTTATCATAACCGGATAGAGGTTTGCATTTACTAAAATAAAAAAACCTAATATATCATACGAATTTCAACATTATATTACTCTATAAGTCTAGTTTAATATTTATATATACATATAAGTATCGCCGTTGTTAAAAACAAATATCATTTCCTATTTTTTTATAAAATAACATTTAATACGCATACCCTGGTAGAGCGTTATTACCGTTATCAGTTTGTAATTCCCAAATATCTACCGCTAGAGGCGCCATAAGCGAGCGGACGCGAATTGTTCGTATTCCTTGAACATCTCTCAATACAGAGATCGCAATGCCCGAGTAAAGCAACATCTGTTATGTGTAGTTTTTAGCGTTAATACGTGCATAGGTAAGCTTATAAGTGGCAATTACCGTTGTCAGTATAGTGAGGTAAATAAAATATATTTATTTATTATTTTTTTTTAAATTACTTGTACAAATAAAATTGCTTCCAATATTGCCCTAAAGCACTACATTTAGTTTAATGCTGAAGTTACTATTTATTGCTAATATTTGTGGAAGACTGGCCCAAACGTCATACTCCGTTATCATAAGTTTGCATCCACTAAAATAAAGTAACCTAATGTATCATACGAATTCAACATTATATTGCACTATAAGTCTATTTTAATGTTTATATTCAATTCAATTCAATTCAATTCAAAAAAGTTTTATTGTCTGAAGAATTAATTCCTATTGACAAAGCAAGAACTTAAGACTAAAGTAAATAGTAATAAATCAGCACTAATAAAAACAACATTGTCTAGTCGCATAATCACACACAATCTATAATTAAGAGTAGCCCCCTTTTAGGCCATTGAGAATGTTCGAAGTTAAGCGCAATTCTAGTAAAATTCGAACGAGCATGCTTAAGTCAATATAAATTAAAATTGTACCCAACTATTTTAAAATTTCAGTAAAATATGGACAACTATGAATATGCACACATACACAATTACAACAGCACACTCAATCGATTAAAAAGTTGGAACGAAACTACTTACAAAAAAAAAATTAATCTAAAATTAAAATTCAGGTTACATAAAAAAATACTATGGGCCCCTAAGCTCACACTAGGTACTATAGTTATAGTGTACGTGCGAGCTAATAAAACTAAAACCTGAAATATATTTTATTCAACTCCAGACTAAATTACCTTTTGTTTGATACCACACAAGCCATGTTTTGACTTAAACTCAAATTTTTGAAATCTACCCCCACCCTTAAAAAAACAAAAACTAAAATGTATTTTGTTTAACTGCAGACTTAATTACCTTTCGTTTGATATCACACACGCCATATTTTCACATAAACTCTAATTTTTGAAATCTTCCCCCACCCTTTTATTTGGCTTGTGCTCGGTGGATTTTCTTCATTTTTAAATGGGACCATCTCGACCCAAGACCCAGCCTAGGCACCAAATTTCATTAAAATCGGCCTAGCGGTTTTTGAGTTATGCGCGTTGGTCGTTACAGACAGACATACAGACATACAGACATACAGACATACAGACATACAGACATACAGACATACAGACATACAGACATACAGACAGACAGACAGACAGACAGACAGACATACAGACATACAGACAGACAGACAGACAGACAGACGGCGCGACAAAAAAGTTTCAAAATCATCTGAAACGCAAAGATATATATTTTTTTTTTAAATCGGAGCAACTTTTTTTTTTCTCGAAAAAATTAGGATCACCATATCTCACACTACTATAGTATAGTATATGTGTGAGCTAAAAATATAATAAATATATAAGACATATAATCACAGTTACTCAAATTATGTATCAAGCCCATCTGTGTAATACTCATTGCAGCTATAGTAAGCTTTTGTTCCAAAGCAATTACGTACTAACCTTCTGAATACTTTTAAATCTTGAGTTTGTCTAAATGCGATGAGTAAATGATTGTATAATTTTATACTTTCGTAAATCAATGAATGTTTTGTCAAAGCTAGCCTAGGTATTGGAAGTGGCAAGTTCCCAGATTGACGAGTTGTATAGTAACGACCAGTTTGAGTATTTGGTTCTTGAAGCTTCTTTTTATGAACCAGGCTGACTGTCTCCAAAATAAAAAGACACGGTAACGTTAATATCCCTGCAATTTTAAAAAGTGGCCTACAATGTTCTTGAGGATTGACATTAAATAGTTTGCGTACTGCTCGCTTTTGTAGAATAAAGACTGACTCAAAAAGGGTGACACAACAAAGTCCCCAGAATGCAATCCCATATCTCATCTGGGATTCAAATAAGGTAAAGTAAGTAGCTCGGGCTGATTCAAAGTTTAGTTCTCGCTTAACTACACTTATAGCAAAGCATGCAGATGATAATTTAGAGTTAAGAAGATATATATGCTGATTAAAGTTAAGTTTGCTATCAACAACTAGACCCAGAAATTTTACAAATGGTTTAGGGTCAATTGATTGAATCCCTATGCTTATAGATTCTATTATTGAACGAAAGGAGAGAATGTTAGTTTTGCTTATGTTGAAGCAGAGAAGGTTACTATCGCACCATGCTCCTATTTTTTGCACATCTCGAGAAACTATATGATGGATAGTTTCTTTAGGTGCTTTCCATTGGATGGTTGTATCATCCACAAATATTGTGATTTTTCCATCTATATCCAGATATGCAAGATCAATATAAATTTTAAAAAGTGTAGGACCAACCTTGCGGAACGCCTCTTGTTATGGTTTGGACTTCAGACAGTTGGCCATCTTCACCTTTAACTGCCTGGGTTCTTTCAGTAAGGTACGACTCTGACCATTTATGTTCAACATTTTTAATACCATAGTGTTTAAGTTTTTGCAGCAGTATCCTATGATCAACGCAGTCAAACGCTTTTGAGAAGTCACAGAACACCGCTGCAACACACTCTCCTTCATTTATGCCGAGATATATACTCTCTAAAAATGAGAACATGGCGTCGTTAGTACTTTTGTTTTTCTGGAAGCCAAATTGGACCTTTGAGAGCAAGTTAAGATTATAAAGATAGTCATTTAATCTTTTATTAATAATTTTTTCAATTAATTTAGAGATCGATGATAGAAGAGATATTGGGCGAAAATTAGCAGGGTCGTCTGTCTCTCCACCTTATAGGAATAGGGATCACTAGAGCTAATTTTAAGCAGCTAGGAAAACAACCCTTGTCAAAAGAGTCATTTATAAGATCGGCTAATAACTTTATTACTCTATCTGGTAAATGTAACAATATTTTAGTAGATATTCCATCGACTCCTGAACTATTTTTATTTTTTATGCTTGACAAGGCCGTTTTTATTTCAGCTAAAGTAGTGTGGTTAAACTGGAAATCGTAAGGTATATTTAAGGAAGGCAAATAGCTTAAAGGGTCTGCTGAGGGGGCAATATGAGCTGTTAGTTTATTAGCTACTGTACAATAGAAGTTGTTTAATATGCTAGGTTGTATCGCTGTTTTGAGTGATTTACTATTATTTGATTTACCACGAAGTGAGTTTATTATCTTCCAGTTTTCTTTCGCACTATTTCCCGCCTCAGTTATTCTGCTTTTATAATAGTTATCTTTGGCAAGTTTTATAATTTTCTTATATATATTTTTGTAGCATTTTACATAATTGGTCACAAATTCATTTTTATAATACCTTTTTAGTTCATCAAGAAATCTAATATTTCTAGATGCTATTTTAATACCCTTTGTTACCCAAACTTTTTTCTTTTTATCCCTGATTTTGTGAAGTGGAAAAGATTTGCAAAAAGTGTTTACTAAGATGTTGTGAAAGCAGTTGAATGGTTCATGGTGATCGTATACCTTAGCCCAACTGAACCTTAAGCATAACATCCAAAAATTATCAAAGTATTTTTTGCTGTATATGCGTCCACACTTCTATAGTTTTTTATGTTGGAATTTTAGCGAAGATACATTAAGCTGTATTGCATAGTGGTCTGACATACCTGGAATGATTGTTGTAGCTTCTAATTCACTATCAAAATTAGAGCAGGCATAATCTATCATTTTTTTAGAATGGTTTGTAACTCTGGTATATTCGGAATTGTGTACACTTATGTCAAATGCAGTTAAAAGATTACCCAAATCCCTCTTTTCCTTCAAGTTTTCATTTTTAAAATCAATGTTAAAGTCTCCACCGATAACAATCTTAGCATTTATTGGAATATTTCCTAATAAAAGCTCTAGTTTTTGTAAGAATTGCTGAGGGCTAGTCGATGGATTTGTGTATAAACAGAGAACATAAATGTTATGAGACTTATTAAATATGATAGTGAATTCAAACAATTTCTCTTCAATCAGATAATTGTACTGATCTAAGGATATGAAGTGCTCTTTGTTTAGAAAATCATTTCTTACATATATAATTGTCCCACCGCGTTCATAAGATTTACGACAAAATTTCGAGATCTCTGTATAGTTTTCAAGATAAGCGCACTCACCCTCCCTGAGCCAGTGTTCGCAAAGAAGTAAAATCTCAGGAAAATTTAACTCTGTTAACAGGATATAAAATTCATTAACTTTGTTCATTAAGCCTTGAGTATTAAAGATGAGAGCAGATATACAATTTACATTTTTTATTTCCTTTATCCGTGTACCTGTTCCGTTCTGGTCAAGTATAAAAAATCCTGACTTTCGCTCTGAGAACTTTCCACAACTTCTACACTAGTTTCTAATTGGCTCATTACCCCTAAGTAAGAACTTGATTAATTATCGCATTTAACGGCAGTGTAATTATTTCTCTTTTTAATATGAATTAGGTTTGAGTACATATTAGCTTCTTTGTAATAAAAATTTTCAATAGTTTTACCTATGTTTTGTGATACAATATTTAAGCCAATTTTGTTTAGAAAATGTGAGTTTTTTACAAAGCATTTAATATTTAGCTTAGTGTTTACGGCTACTACTTTAATATTATTGTTCAAGTGCGATATGTTAACTAAGAATTCGTATCGGTTTAATCTATTTAATATGCACTAAAGTTGCTTCGGATGTAGTTACACTTCTTTATTTAACTTGTTTTAGCTGACGATGGGTCTCTTTAGACTCGAAACATGTCCTAAATAAAACCCGAAACAATAAAGACTTTAGTAGAGAAGACATTCAGTTTTTCTTTGTAATTTGCAAACTCCACTTTGAGAAATTGACTATTTTTTCAATTTAAGAAATTAATTTTTCAACTTAACCACGTTTCTCAGCTCGACAACCAAACAAAGATGGATCCATAGTGGACATTGTTGTAATTTAAGAGTTTCCAAGTCAGGAAATGGTGAAAAACTAAGTAAAAACAACAATGGTTTGCTGAAGTGTTTTTGTATATTCGACGTTTTTTGTCAGACTGTCATTACATACCACAGAATATTACCAAGTTAGAGGAATATTAATAATGCCTAAATAAACACGTAGATGGCGCTGTAGGTACCGTTGAAATAATAAATAATTTTTAATACATATTTCAACACCCCCACTTATTAAAAATTATTTTACTCTAAAATAATTAAAACAAACAAAAGTAGGTTAACTTTTCAATAAAATGGAAAACACTGTAGGTTACGTTAAAAATCACTATGATAAACCTAACTGTAAAACAAACTTATTAGGTTTGACACTTGACAGACCCTATGTCAAAATATCGGCTGTCATGTCAGATGAAGCCAAATATGTCAATTTAATGATATTGTTAGCTACTGTTTCCCTTATGAAATGGTACCTGACATTTATATGTTTAGAACGAGAATGAAGTACTGGATTAGCTGCCAATTTTTGTGCTGACTGATTGTCAACAAACAACACTAGACAATCCAACTCTTCCTTCAGCTCCTCATATAGGTTCTTGAGATATATGGCTTCTTTTGACGCTTCACTCATAGCCATATACTCTGCCTCAGTGCTACTAAGAGCTGTACTCTTTTGCTTAAAACTTTTCCAGGAAATGGCCCCACCTGCCAATTTAAATACAAACCCTGTGTATGACTTTATGTCTAATTTATTTGTACCCCAATCTGAGTCTGAGTAACCCTCAAGGTTGCAACTACTTTCTGAAAAAGTTAGGCATTTAGCTTTTGTACTTTGCAAATATCTTCTCTTTAGAATACCTATAATGTAACTCTGTGTAACAACTGTTATATTGGCTTAAAAAACTCACTGAATAAGTGTTAGCCCGCGGATAGAAAAAACGCTAAATGCAGTGGACTGTAAATATTTTAATGATATCGCGAGCAAACATAAATGTATTGATATGAAATTACGAAATAATCAGACGTCCATAGGTAAAATTGTTGGAACCACACAACGGTAATCAGATAAGTGCACTCACCTCCTTTGCAGCCAAATTCTCCTCGTTCCAAGGGGCCCCCGAATGGATCTAATGATGTCACCACGTAGCTGAAGGGTTGAAGTTTCTAGTTCTATGCTTCAGTACACAAAAATCGAGCACTTTCAGGTGTAGATATTTAAAATAGTTGGAGAACGAAATTAACACGCCTTTTTCTCTAGGCGATTGACAATGATCTCACTGGTTGTTGGTGCGCATGTCCAAATACGCGGAATGCGCTTTGTCCTTCATACAGTTGTGTGTTTTTAAAAATATATATAAACAACCGCGAAATTTAGCGGGAGCCAACATAACTGCCCTCCAAAACACACAAATTTAGAATCTCAACCGGACAGATATAGATATAAGAAAAAGAATCGACCGATAAATATAAATGAATGAAAACAGATAAGTATCGTTAGTTTATTTAGATATAACGAAATCCCGAAAAAAGGCAAAACAAACAAACAAAAAATTCAAAAAAAAAAAAATAAAAAATAAAAAAACCTATTGTAATAATACCCCGTAAAAGGTAGAAAATTAAAATTACTTTTAATTTGGCAAGAGGCACAGTTTTACAACTGGCCGCTTATAAACACCGGTAACCGTTTTTACCGTCGCAACACGCACCTGACCGTCCCCGCCGGGATGCAGTTCGATGACCCGACCGACCGGCCATTTCAAAGGCGATTGAATGTGATCACTTGTTATGATAACCAAATCATTTAATTTGATATTTGGGGACAAATCAGTCCACTTGTGTCGCTGTTGTAGCGTATGCAAATACTCTATAGAATACCGTTTCCAAAAATCATTATGTAGTTTTTGGATTAGTTGCCATCTCGAGAGCCGATTTAGGGGAACCTCGGACAAATCTGACTCCGGAATTTCTGAATTAAGGGGTTCAAGTGTCAAAAAATGCCCAGGAGTAAGAGGTTGAAGATCGTGTGGGTCTGAAGAGGCAGGAGATAAAGGGCGACTATTAAGTACGGCTTCTATGCGACAGGTAAGGGTGGACATCTCCATGATAGACAACTTCTGGTCGCCGACAACTCGTACAAAGTGAGTTTTAAAACTTTTGACGCCAGCTTCTGCCAGGCCATTGAAATGTGGACTGAGAGGAGGTCCCAGATGCCAACGAATAGAAAGTCTGGTGGCAGCACTTCTTGCGTAATCCAGTAATTGGTTACGAAACCCTATAAAATTACTGCCTTGATCTGACCAGCATTGCGTCACGCTTCCGCGTCTGGATATGAATCGATGGAATGCACCTACGAACTCTTCGGTGGACAGTTCCATGGTTAATTCCAAATGCACGCAATGTGTGGCCGTACAGACAAACACACAGACATACGATTTGAAAGCTTTACAACCACGGTAACGATGAGGAATCACAAAGAAAGGTCCACAAAAGTCGATAGCTACACTCGAAAAAGGTTTTAGTTGATTGATTCGATGAGCGGGAAGTGAACTCATTATGGGCGGTCTATAGGGTTTAGGGTTGATTCTAAAACATTGCAAGCACTTGGATATGGTTCTTTGAATTGCCCGTCTGGCAGATAATATCCAAAATTGCTGTAAAAGCAGATTATGTAATGTTTTAAACCCAGGATGAAGATATTGTCGATGAGCGGACTCGATAAGAAGAGTAGTTAAACGATGGTCACTCGAAAGTAAGACGGGGTGTTTTGCAGAATAAGACAAAAGGTCAGATTTTTGTAATCTGCCACCGACTCTAATGATATTATTCTCATCAAGAAAAGGTGAAAGTTTTCGCAAAGGTTTCGGTATTGGTTTATCTTTAGATAACGCGGAAAAAAGCTCAGAAAAACAAGAACCTTGCACGCGTTTGATAAGAAGGTGTAACGCACTTTGCATCTCACCGGTGGTAGGAAAAACAATATTCTCAAAAATAACTTTTTGGTCCGGCGGCTTAGTGGGTTTTTGATAGGAATGGTTTTGAAAAAGGTTAACTATTCGAAGGACATAACAAATGATACGTTGAATTTTTGATATAGAGGAATATTTGATAAGAAGCTGATCTAAGAAGTTCACATCAATTATCGAATTGCAACAGACTTTTGGCTTTTCCTCCAGATTAATATCTCCGAAATCAATCGGCATTTTTGATTTATGAAAATCGGGCCATTCGTTTTCGGGAGACCACAAAAACGACGGTGCGTTCCACCACATGTCATGTGACATGAGCTGTGAAGGGGTGGCCCCTCGTGACGCAATATCGGCTGCATTTAAAGCAGAAGGAATGTAGCGCCATGAGTTTGAAGGAATGATTTCTTGGATTCTACTGACTCGATTTCCAACAAAGGTTTGCCAGCGATTAGGAGGGGATGAAAGCCAGTGCAATACGACTTGCGAATCGCAGAAAGTAACGATATTTGTAAAAGTTATTTTTCCTTCATAGCTAGATAAAACGAAGTCAATTAATTCGCTTAAAAGAAATGCGCCTAGGAGTTCTAGCCTAGCCAAAGTTTGTGACTTTATAGGCGCGACCCTAGATTTTGCAGATATGAGAGAAACAGATATATTGTTTTCCTCTTCTACACGAAAATATACGACGCCTGCGTAGCCTCGAATTGAAGCGTCACAGAAGCCGATGATTTGACAGGTATTGGTTTTTGACAGCTTGATTTGTCGGGGTAATTGAAAATTGGAAAGAAGCGGGAATTCAGAACGAAGTTTGTTCCAAGAGTCGATGATAGAAGAATCTGGTTCTTCGTCCCAGCCTATTTTCGATATCCACAACTGTTGCAAAATAAATTTTGCTTGTAGCAACAAGGGACAAAGAAAACCTAAGGGATCGAAGATTGTTCCTATGATAGATAAAATAGAACGTTTGGTTGGGGGTTTGTCCTTCATTCGGCATTGATAAGAAAAAATGTCGTTTTTTGGATGCCATTGAAGTCCTAAAACTTTGATAAAGTGGGGTTCCTCCTTGTCGAAAGAGAGAGGCATTTGACGATCGGACTCTGGCAATGTTGCCAATAACTCAGGACAATTGCTTGCCCATTTTTTAAGTTCAAATCCTCCCGACTTCAACAAATCATTGAGTTCTGTTTGAAGGGAGAGAGCTTCAGAAAGCGAAGGGCTAGTTCCCAAGATATCGTCGATATAGATTGACGTTTTTAGAACAGTACTAGCCTTAGGAAAACGTTCCTTTTCTCTCTCTGCCAGCTCATTTAAGGTACGCATGGCTAGAAAAGGTGAGCATGTCATGCCAAAAGTGACAGTAGAAAGTTCCCACACTGAAAGTGGGTCCTGTGGAGAAAACCTCCACAATATCCTTTGATAAGGACGGTGATAAGGATTGATAAGGACTTGACGGAACATCTGTTTGATGTCAGCAATGTAGGCGGACGAAACGTAAGGAGTAAAGAAGCAATATCTTTTTGAAGTTTCGGTCCAGATAACAATGTGTCATTGAGACTAATATTTTTTGGGGTGACTGCTGAACAATCCCAGACTACCCTTAATTTTGTACTCAAGCTTTCCGGCTTTAATACGCAATGGTGTGCTAAAAAACACGATACGTCGACCTTTGGTTGACTAGATAAAACTAAACTCATATGATTAGAATCGATATAGTCTTGCATGAAACTTGAATAGGCAGTGTACAGATCAGGATTTTTGATTAATCTATTTTCTAGAAGTAAAAATCTACGATAAGCTTGCGGATAAGTATTTCCTAGGTCAGGGTTTATTTTATCTTTAAACGGAAGATCTACCATGAATCTACCGCTCGGTTGCCGTACTACACTAGCAGTAAAAATTGATTCTGCCTGTTTTTCTTCCTTTGATAAGATTTGTTTTTTAGGAAAATGTTCGATTTCCCAAAACCTAGGGAGAATGACCTCTAAAGGAGGTGAATGACTCGTTAAAAAACAACTGGTTCGTTCCGTAAGACTACCTACTTCGTCAACCTTTCCCATGACGACCCAGCCAAAGATAGTTTCAAGGGCTGAAGGCTGCCCTACCTGTCCAAGAACCCTGCCCTCCTTGAATATCTGTGCGAATAGCTCGCAACCAATAACCAGGTCCACAGGTCTAGATTTGAAATAAGATGGGTCGGCAAGTTTAAGGTTTTGCAAGTGTTTCCACTGATTATCGTTCAAAGAGAATGTAGGCATATTGGAACATAGTTGTGGAACAACAATTGCTTCGAAATTAAGTAAAGGAGTGACTTGTCCTTGTGGCTTAATGCGACATTGAACGAGCCCTTTGGAAGTGAAAGAAGACATCTGATTTAATCCGAATATTTCAGTGGTGTAACTTCGCCTAGGAAGATTAAGACGCTGAATACACTTTTCACTGATGAATCCTGTCTGTGATCCAGAATCAAGCAGTGCCCTTACAGGTTGAAAATTTCCGCAACCGTCCATAACATCTATTATGGCGGTGCATAAAAGAAAGGTACCTGAAGGTCCTGAGGCATTTAATGACACATGAAGATTATTGACAGGTGGTGTGTGAATGACAGGACTAGTATCTTGGCTTCCAGACTCTTGATTAGTTTCTAAGATATGAGTTAAAGTGTGGTGCCTTTTACTATTGCAAGTCCTGCATGAATATTTTGATTTGCAGGTATCTACATTATGCAAGGGATGAAAACACGCTAGACATAATTTTTTCTGTTTGACAAAAGATAGGCGATCGATAGGTGAGAGATCAAGAAATGATTGACATTTCGAAAGCACGTGACCTTGATTACACCGGAAACATTTTATTCCCGTACTCGAATTAGTTGAGGTGCCAGCCAGTCCTATAAAAGGCGAATTGGATGATTTATAGGTAGGCTTTTGCCCAAACTGATTTCGCATAGAATTTGAATTTTGATAGGTAGGCTTTTGCCCAGACTGACTTTGCATAGAATTTGATTTTTGATATATAGGCACCTTTTTGGGTGCTGTTGATTGAGGAAGTGATTCCAAAACTTTACATCTTTTTTCTAGAAATTGAAAAAGTGACTGAAAAGTGGGAATTTCGTTATTAGTATTGGCGTGACTCATTTCGAAATTTGAACGCGTTGGAATATCTAATTTTTCTAATAAAATGAAAAAAATAATAAAGTCCCAACTGTCAACGTCAAAGCTAAGTGATTTTAAAATTTCTAGGGATTCAGAAAAGGTGTCAATTAAATTACGTAATTCTTTAGCTGACTCGTTTTTTAAGGTGGAGTTCATAATTGAGCTTAAAGCATCATTTGCGAGGTCTCGCTTGTTTTGATATCTATTGACTAATTTGTCATAAGCAATTTTATAATTTTGATCAGATAAGCTAATCCCTGATATCAATTTTAAAGGCTCATCCTCGAGATATGAAAATAAATATTGAAGTTTTCGAACGTTACTTAGACTTTGATTTTGATCTATAATGTTATTAAAAAGATCGAAAAAGCTTGGCCATAATTTTTTATCACCTCGGAATATGGGAATACCTAACTCTTTGAGTTTTGGAGATTCAGATTCGTTTTGTCGAACATATGATCCCGAAAAAGATGGGGCCTCAACCGGAAATATTTTAGAGTAAACCCCCTTACACGCATAAAAATATTTACGAGCTTCTGAAAGGATCGCATCCTGCGTTTGAAATTCCTCATCGTCCGAGTCGTCTAGCAACATAATGACGTCATTATGTGCCAGCATGCATTTATCGAAGGTTTCATCCAAATCGGCATACCTCACTTGAAACTCGTTTCTCGCTCTTTCATCTTTTTCCGCAGTCTGCGACAACACATAACACTCGGTGATCGTAGATAAAAAACCCTTGCGTTTTTGTACGGCTTTTTTGACAGACATGATTTTACCTTTGAAATGACGAAATTGTCGGTAAATATACAATTAACGCTAAATTAATGCTTCTGAAATAGAAAAATGACGAATTGTCGAAAATATGCACTAATTTATCGCAATTGATGAAAATTGTTTTAAATATCGAAATGATATGGTACACCACTGAACTTTTGTTTTGTTTGTTTTGTTTTGTTTTGATCCCTTCGCTTTGTTTACTGAATCATGCACTGAGCATGCGAAAGACACGTGCAGTCGTCGGTGCAGACGACTTTCTCGACTCGATTCAAGGCCGTTGTTTGGCTTTGCGTGAAAATAATTATTAATACCGTCGTATGGATTTATTATTTAAAATAATTCGGCTCGGAAGGAACACTTTATGTTAGCCCGCGGATAGAAAACGCTAAATGCAATGAACTGTATAAATTAATTAATGATATCGCGAGCAAACATAAATGTATTGATATGAAATTACGAAATAATCAGACGTCCATAGGTAAAATTGTTGGAACCACACAACGGTAATCAGATAAGTGCACTCACCTCCTTTGCAGCCAAATTCTCCTCGTTCCAAGGGGCCCCCGAATGGATCTAATGATGTCACCGCGTAGCTGAAGGGTTGAAGTTTCTAGTTCTATGCTTCAGTACACAAAAATCGAGCACTTTCAGGTGTAGATATTTAAAATAGTTGGAGAACGAAATTAACACGCCTTTTTCTCTAGGCGATTGACAATGATCTCACTGGTTGTTGGTGCGCATGTCCAAATACGCGGAATGCGCTTTGTCCTTCATACAGTTGTGTGTTTTTAAAAATATATATAAACAACCGCGAAATTTAGCGGGAGCTAACAATAAGCAATATCAGGGCGCGTTAAGACTGCAATGTACATTAGGCTCCTAATTAATTTTTGATAAGGTATTTCCTTATCACAAGTCTGAGATCCATTAGAGTCATTACTTGAGCCCTGTTCTAAGTTCAAATTTGGTTCGATAGCTGTCGCTACACCTTTACAATTGCTCATGTCAAATCTCTTTAGAACCTGCTCAATATAGCCCTCTTGATCTAATTAATTTTTCCCTTTTCTTGTCTAATTCTTACACCTAAAATCTGCCTAGCCTCCCAGAGATCTTTAATTTGAAAATAGCTGCCTAAATGATTTTTTAAGAAACTCATTTCTTTCTCATCATTTTCTTTTTTGTATGTACAAACAAGGCTCATATTTAGATTTTGTGTAATTGATCTCTAATAGAACTTCATCTACTCTTTTGTTCCAAGCTCTACTGCTCTGCTTGAGCCCGTAAACAGCCTTTTTCAATTTACATACCTTGTTTTCAGCATTCCTAACCTCAAAACCTTCCGGTTACCTCATGAAAACATTTTCTTCCAGGTATCCATTTAAAAAAACTGTTTTCAAGTCTAAGTGAAGCACTTTTAAATTTAATTTCACTGATAGGGCAAAAAGCATTCTTATGGTGCTATGTCGTACCACAGGTGAAAAAGTTTCGTCATAATCGACACCATACTTTTGTGTGAAACCTTTTGCCACCATCCGTGCACGATAAAAAAAATAATCACCATTACATTTTTTGATTTTAAACACCCACTTATTGTCAACAACAATACCATGACTTGGTACGTCAACTAAGTCCCATGTCTCATTTATCTTGCTCTCTCATTGCTTGTCTCCATCTCTCTTTATCTGGTCTCGATAAAGCTTCATTCACACTCATTGGAACATCTTCAAGATCTATCTCTCTCTCATTGTTCTCGCTCTTACACATGTATATCACATAATCATCATATTTTCTATTTGGCATTTTTATTCTCTCTGAGCGACGTGGAATCTCAAATTCTTCTGCATGTTCTGAGTCTGAGCTCACAAAACTTTCCTCTTCAGATTCTCCCACTGAATCTGTGTCTTTCTGGCTTTCTTGTTCTGAGCTGTCAGCTTCACACTCACTGATTTTGAATTCTGTCATTTCTGTCACTTTTTCATTGACAATGACATCTCGGCTGGTTATGATTTTCTTGTCAACAGGATCATATAACCTATATCCTTTCATATTTTACCAAAGCCAATCAAAATCATTTTACTTACGTTTTTTGTCAAACTGTCATTACCTACTACAGAATATTACCAAGTTAGAGGAATATTAATAATGCCTAAATAAACACGTAGATGGCGCTGTAGGTACCGTTGAAATAATAAATAATTTTTAATACATATTTCAACAGATACATGTCCTTACTGATAGTGGAATAGTTCAACTTACCCTCGTATCTCAGCTGGACGACCTAACAAAGTCGAATCTGTAAGTGGACATAATTCCTTACTGATAGTGGGTCTTAGGCATGCCAACAGAAATCGGACACAATAATAATTTTAGAAAATACAAAAAAAATAAAATGTATCTTAATTTTTCAATTTACCCCCTTATCTCAGCTCGACGACCTAACAAAGATAAACCTGTTATTGGGTAAAATTCCCTACTAGTAGTGGGTCTTAGTTATGCGAGCGAAAATCGCTGGTTTTAGAAAATACAAATAAAATAAAATTTATCATAATTTTTCAACTTACCCTCTTATCTACGCCCGACGACCTAACAAATATAAATCTGTTATTGGATATAATTCCTCACTATCAGGCACAACGCTGATCTTAGAAAATACAAAAAAATAAAATGTATCTTTATTTTTCACCTTACCCCCGTATCTTAGCTGGATATCCTAATATAGGTAAATGTGTTACTATACATAATTCTATAATACTATTAGGTCTCATTAACCTCAGCACGAATCGTACACAACGTTGATTTTAGACCATACGATTTATCTCCATTTTTTAACTTACCATCGTCTCTTAGTTTCACGATTTAACTTCAACAGTACAGTACAAATAATTTCCAGGTTTGTCTGCACATCTCAATTACATCACAACTATCTTGTCAATCAAATTGTTGGGGCATTATTTTCCAATACACCATTCTATTGTTGAAACTATAAGTACCTCACTCGCCCCCATAACACCTGGATCGATAATTTCCATGTTTTAGTAATATCCGACTGCCTCAGCATCATAAAAAGATTCTTATGGCGTTAAAATTATAACAAAATAAGTACAGCAAAAACGAACTGGTCCACTGTAACTTAAATAAATCTGAATCTGATTCTGATGCCAACTCCCACCACGTATTTCTAAAGTGTATTTAAGCAAAGAGAAGACTTACGTTACATTGAAAAATAAAAGGTGAAACGACCCTTACATTATTTATAATAAAAATCATGCTCAAATAACAAAATTGCGTCCGACTTGCCAAATTAAAAGAGTTCATAATAAAATTGTTGCCCAACGTAATTTGATCTGATGACTTGTCAGAACAGATATTAAGAAAAGAGATTTTCAAAAATACATTTTAAAGAAATTTAATAAGATTGTGGTAGGTTCTGACCTTAAAAGAAATTTTATTAGGATGCCAAAGATTATTTCACTTTTTTAAGGGTTGAAAATTTAAAATTATACAACTTTCATCATTAACATCATCAGTTGATAGCATGATTTTTTTTTACAAATTTTGTAATAAACGATTTGATTTTCTGTACATAATATGATGGTTTGTTTGTTTTCTTGTTAATTTTTTGTTTGTTTGACTAATTATTTATTTACTTGTGGGATTTTTTTTATTATGACTATTTATGCTACAATATAATATCTTCATTTTAAGAAAATTATGTTAATACCTTTAGAGTAAAGAATTTTTCCCATAAAAGCTTTAGCGATATTTTAGATTCACAATGGGTATATAAAATAGTTTAGGTCACAATATTGCCAAAAATCTTAAGGGTCCCAAAATTATTTTACCACATATTATACAATATATTATGAGTAGTGATGTAAATGGAAATATTGGAAATATTGGGAATATTGGAAATATTTAAAAAAATATTATCTTTCATATTTTGTAAACTTAGGGAGCGTTCTTAAATTAGGCAACGCAAAAATTCAGGATTTTCAAGAAAAACCACATTAAAATAACATTGACCCTCATAGCACAAATCAAAACAACGTTAAATACACACACTTTTTTAAGTCTAATAGGTCGCTTTTTAACGTTATGTTTAAAACCACGTTATTTCGGTGTGATTTTAACGTGGTTTTAAAAATAACGTTAAAAAGCAACCTATTAAACTTAAAAAAGTGTGTTTTTAACGTTGTTTTAATTTGTGCTATGTGGGGACTGTAACGCGAGGCCAAAACCCCCCTTTGAGCTTTACGTAATTTAAGGATAGGCCCACATAAGCATTAAACTTACTATAGAACAATTTTTATTTCCGATACTATTGAAGATTTTGAGGAAGTAGACTGGCAAAACGATGTTATTGAGTGTGATGCTAATGCCTCTTGCTCGACTAGTGAATAGTGTAGTGTCTCAAGAATGAGATTTTTGTTGTACAAATTTGATCTTATTTCTGTAGATTTGTTTAAAGAATAACTCCTGATTTGTGTTCATGTATAAGCCTTCTGCGATTTCTTATGATTTTATAAATAAATATTTCCATTTTTCTTACTTTTTTAATATTTCATATATTTCCAATATTTCCATATATTTCCAATGTTTCAGGAAATATTTCCGAAAATATATTTCTGGAAATTTTACAACATTAATTATGAGGAGATCGTCGTTTTGTTGATCATCAAATGACCTGCCAGACTTATTTTACTGATAAAATCGCATCTGAAGAGCTCTCAAAAGAAGCGCGCCAGCTCAAAAATGCTTTTTGATCGTTTTTTTGATAAAAAAATAACAAATATTAAAAAGTCTGTTTGGTTTATACACATCAAAAATAAAGTAAAATTAATGGTAAAAACACTGCTAAAACGACTAGATAAATATTTTATCTTTACAATATTTTATAAATAATTTTATATACGCCATTATTGCTTTTGCAACAAGGATTTTTGAGTGCCATTATGAAACCAATCAAAAAGAAGAAAGTCAACGTGTTCAACATAACCTCACTTAAATGTTTTGTATTTGTCTTTTATAGTGTTGTGTAAGCAATACTTTTAAATGTTTTCTATCGTGCAAACAATCGAGAGGGCCAGTGCAATGATATCCATTGTGCCTGCAGTGGCAGTATTCTTGAAATCTCCCCGAGTGAG
The DNA here is from genome assembly GCA_963576565.1 of Aspidapion aeneum. Taxonomy (NCBI): domain Eukaryota; kingdom Metazoa; phylum Arthropoda; class Insecta; order Coleoptera; family Brentidae; genus Aspidapion; species Aspidapion aeneum. Next base: position 38,633,381 of record OY755048.1, read on the forward strand.
TACTCCCCGGGGAGTGACAACGAATGAGCACTCCCTCGTTTCTCACCGTATTGCATAAATGCAGTATTCTTGGTTTGGGGAAGTGATATGAAATGAGCGCACTGTTGCCAATTTTCAGATGACAGCACGTGACAATTTTGACCAATAATAAAGCAAAAAATTTTGACAGACAATTAACCAAATACAGTTATGTGGTTGAAGGGATGTAACCCCAATTTTTATTTCCTTGATTTTTTGTTTGTAGATAAATGAGTTATATAAAATTTGCCCCAAGATTTTTTATTTAGTTTTTATTTAAATATGACTTATTTTTTCTTAAATAATAGCTCTGTCCTTATGTTATGAGATCAAAATTTGTGTTAAATCTAACCGCGTTCAATTGAGCAAACATATTCTAACCGGTGTGTCGACCACCAGCATTTTGCAAAAAAAATGTCCCCACAAAAAAAGTTGTTCTTCGAAAAAAAAAATGCATTTTCAAAAAACTAATTTACAAAAAAAAAACTAAAAATATTTTTTTTACAAAAATTATTTTTGAAAATAATACTTTCTTAAAAAGTAGTTTTGTCAAAAACTAATTTACAAAATGAAACTAAAAGATTTGTTTTAATAATAACTTTTCAAAAAGCAGTTTTTTTTTTTAAATATTTAGCCCCAAAAGATTTAATGGTAGAGTTTATCAAGGAAAAGCCTGTAATGGAGGCCAAAAAATATACTTCAACATTTACAAAACAAACAGGGAAAAAACTTAAAAAAAAACAAAACCCACACGTAACCAAAACAACATTTTCTAGGTTATCTCAGAGTTTTTGACAAAACTCACCGCGTCGGCACCTATCGAGATCTCCCCGGTGAGAAGTCGCCAAAATGTCACACGTTTTTCGGGTGAGAATTTCAAGAATACGATTGCGGGAGAAACGCTCACTTTCGCTCGAATTTCGAGGGGTACTCGCTCGGGGAGATTTCAAGAATAACGACACAGGTTGGGTGTCGGGCAACCTCTTATATCGGCCGTCTAAACAGGCTTTATCTAGACCTGGTTGTCCTACCCAGGAGCGTGGACTGAAATTTAACAATTATTAATTATTGTGCTTTAAATAATTACTCTTGGAATAGGTAGGTATCAATATGTGCCTAGGTATATCGGTTATTATTACCAGAAAAACCTAATTAAAAAAAACTAAAACCCGAAAGTATTTACTTACGTCTGTTAGAACCCTTGAGGAAACGAGGTTTTATATGACCGCCTATTTAAAAAATATTTAAAATGCAACTATGGGTAACTATAAAAACAAAAGAATTAAGTTTACCTTTAAGCCTTCCTAAAAACCTTTTTATAATGCCTAAAAGTAATGACGAAAACCAAAAGTTTATATTTACCACTCTTAAAATACTTAAGGAAACTCTAAGCCTTTTTCCTCGCAGTAAATACAAGTTACCAGATAACCTGGTTAAGTACTCGTTCTCTGTTTTTTTTCGCTGATAAACACTAACTATGACGTCACGAGTAACCACGCAGTATAACCAGCCTAGCAGACGTGGTTGGTGAAATAATTTGAGGTTAAGATCGTTTTGTTTGTTTTTTTTTCATAATATTTGATTTTATTATATGTATATATTAACAACGAATTATGTTTTCTAACGGTAGAAAATGAAAAAATCCCTTGAAATTTGGTACTATATCAATTCAACTGCAACTAGCCTTAAAATGCACTGCCTTTGGTGTTCTGTGGTACTGCGGCCTTACCACAGAACACAAAAAAAGCCTCACAACCACCAGAGGTATTTCAAACTGAAAGCGTTAGTTCTAGAAAAAAATCAATTCCAGCAATTAATTATTTTCTGGATTTCGAAATTTGCTGACAAAAACCAAAACAAACAATTGGCGATTGGAAATGTCATTCACAGCTGACTGTCTGACGTCATACAGTGGTTACTCCGAGTAAACGTGACGTAATTTCGAGTAACTTAAATGAGTGACTGATAACTTCGAGGAAAAAGGCTTTTTGTTATATATGGCCGCCTATATAAATATATTTACTATTAAACTACTGGTAACTATAAAAAAAAAGGATATAAAGGTAACCTTTTAGCCCTATTTTAAAACACTTTTTAAAGTAATGAAAATGCTAACTGACTAAAGTTTATATTATATTATATTTAAAACCTTTAGGTAAAAGGACCATTTTTATAAATCAAAAATCAATAGAACCACAAGTATCTAAAAGGAACAGAAGGAATATCAGTTTTATTATGTTTCCTTTCTAAATCACTATTTGCTTGTATAACACCTCTTTAGGTAATTGGCAATATAGACCTTTATGTAGCCAAATTGATTCGAAAAGCCATAACAGCACCCTCTAAATATCATCGGAACAAATTAATAAAAGCTTGAGTGGTAATTATGTTACTTGTTGCGTCGCATTGGTTGGAGTATCATCGGTAACGTTTGACCTACCCAAAACAAATTGTATGAATATTTCACCTAAGGTTTCGTTTTCTGTCTTTGCCTTCGTTAAATTATCATATAAAAAATGATATATGGGTTATTTTAGTATAAACTATATATATATATATATATATATATATATATATATATATATATATATATATATATATATATATATATATAGATATATAGGTAATTATCGCATTGTAGTAGGTAAGGTTTTACATAGAATTCCCCTCCACTTCTATCCGGATCATGCGCTCTCTCAGCTGGTTGCATCCGATAAATATCCCTGTCAGAAATCTAATAGCTGAGAACAATTTTTGAAGTGTAAACTTCTTTAGGCGCGTTTAGCAGTTTTTGTGGGTGGTTAATTGAACTGAGCCGTCAGGCTCGGCCGAAGGGTGGCTCGATCGTTGATTTCTGTACACCAAAAGGAAATACCTGAGGTATTTCCTGGTATTTCCCAGTATTTCTTCTAATTTTTATGGTATTTCCTAGTATTTCCTTGTACTTCCTAGTATTTCCCAAGTACTTCCCGGTATTTCCTAGTATTTCCTGGTACTTCCTGGTATTTCCTAGTATTTCCCAAGTAATTCCTACTACTTCCTTATGATCCATAACTTTAAAAAAACTTTAATGTCTCGAAAACTAATGAACCGTTTTTAACCAGCATTAAACGAACTCTCATTAAATTTTATGTTGTATAGGGTGTTCTCAGTTAAGTGTGTCCACCACTGCTAACTATATCACTATTAAAGATAGAAAAAAGTTTATATTGGCAAATTAGTAGAATTCTTGATGCTGTTTAAGGCGCTCAAATTAAAAAAAATCAAGCATCGCATTTTCGAATTAAAAAAAATATATATGTTTTTTTAAAACACTCTGTACTTTATATAAAATAACTTATCAGAAAAAAAATATAAAATACAGGGTATTCGATTAAAAAAATATATGTTAAAAATCTTAAAATATTTTGAAAAAGTCTGGAGACAAGGGCGTTGCCAGACAGGGCCACGGTCCGGCTGCTGTGCCCCCCTAATGACAATTTTATCAACAAAGTGGCCAAGGAATTCGCAAAAAATAATATGCAGTTACCGACCTTTGTTCATTTTTAATTTTTTTAAAATTAAAAACTACTGTTATTTTTTTCTTTAGTCCTTATATGCTGCCCCCTATTTTACCGACTGGCGAGGCCCTTGTCTCAAAGTGTTCAAAAAAAGTCAAAAACGTTTAGAAAGAGTCTAAACATTTTATAATAATGGCAAGGGCGTAGCTAGAAGTCATGGGACCCCGGGGCAAACAATTTTTTGGGGCCCTCATAAGTCAAAATACAAAATGCTTTTCAACAAAAATTTGTCTTTTGCAATAATAACAAAATGACTCGCGACATGGAATTTCTTCGATGCTCGCGAGTAACAAAAGCGCGATGTAACAAAAGCGCAAAGTAACAACAGCGCGAGCGACAAAAAAATAGCGCATAAATTCTTTTCCGGGAACCTTGACGGTGTGAACCGAACCGAACCCAACCAAACTGAACACACCGCACCAACACGCATATTTAGTCAAAAACAAACTTTCCTGACTTTTTCGGGATCCTAAAGGGTGTGAATACGAACCGAACAGAACTAAACCGAATTTAGTTCGGCTCAGTTCGGTGCGATTCGGTTCGGTTCGGTTTGGATTTACACCCTCTAGGATCCCCGGGATAGAAGCCATGCCCCATAAACTATGGAAATATACGTATCGCTAGTTAGACAAATTCGCGCTTTTGTTACATGGCGCTTTTGTTACATGCGCTTTTGTCACCGCGCTTTTGTCACCGCGCTTTTGTTACTCGCGGTTTTGTTAATCGCGCATTTGTTACGCAGTTTTTTTAAATCGCGCTTTTGTTACATCGCGCATTTGTCACTCGCGCTTTTGTTATCGCGGTTTTATTACTCGCAATTTTGTCACTCGTGCATTCATTACAGAGTCTAACAAAATATAATCTTTTTTTTTCTTTTCAATTTGCAAATTCATTCATTTCATCATCGTTTTTTCGTTATCTTAAAGCTAGCTTCTTTAACGCAAACTATTTTATAAACCTAATGAATAATTTTTTTGTTGTTTTTAATAAGTGGTGGCTTGCAATAGGGATGCAGGATTTCCCAACCGTCATTTTTTATACACACATATAAAAAATAAAAATATAACAGCTGTCTTCTTTCAAAATTAGGCCTTTGTCTATTATAAGAGCCGGAATTAATAGTGCCGCCACTATTAATGGAAAATAAACGACTGGATTTATAAATACGACGTTGGTATATCAATTTTAAAAGATCAACTGCGACTTTTCAATGCGAAACTGTCAGAATAGTGCCCGGCACAATTACTGCCTGGATTTATTGCAATAACTCCCTAATAATATAAATACCTATTCTATAAAGAACTTAGCTAAATTTAGTTAATAGTGCCGCCCCTATTTATGGAAAATAAACGACTGGATTTATAAATTTGACGTTGGTATATCAATTTTGAAAGATCAACTGCGACTTTTCAATGCGAAACTGTCAGAATAGTGCCCGGCACAATTACTGCCTGGATTTATTGCAATAAGTCCCTAATAATATAAATACCTATTCTATAAAGAACTTAGCTAAATTTAGTTTATTATTTAGCAGGTTAAATTTTACTCCTGATATGTGAGGCAATTCTTCTATCCATCTTTAAATTGTCGAATGTACACTTTGTCTTTAATCTTAACCGGTTATGTATGCAAAATAACTCAAACAAAAACCAAATCAGAACACACAGATTACCAAGAAACCCAGGTGACCTAACAGAGCTGTTTACTGTGACCGGACACTACTTCAATAATGTACGCAGGTTCAACACCCTGAATCGCTGTCCTGCGAATGCATGCGACGTTGTCATGGCAACCAACGAAAGCCTTCACCCCGCGGCATATCGCATGGACACAGGCGAACAAAAAACAAAAATCGCTTTAACCATGCTTGTCTGTACCCTGGGCCTCAGAGCAATGCTATCAGATGCAAATCTGCCAAGAGAATATTGGGGAAAAGCGGCGAACACGGCAATTTATCTCAAAAATCGTTTCCCTACAAAAGCATTAGACAAATGTACTCCACAAGAAAAATGGTATGGAATAAAAGTGAAGGTTAACTTTTATTCCACACACCTCAGAATTTTTGGTTGAAAAGCTTTTTTGCACGTACCTGATGTTAAAAGAAAAAGTTAGATCCAAAAGGCAAGGAATTACTTTTTGTTGGATATTGTGAAAACACAAAAGGATATAGCCTAATTGATCCTGAAAAACCAAAGGTTTTATCAAATGAAGATGTGTTGTATTTATAAAAATCAAACCTATTTTGAAAATACAAAAATCCAAATCAGACCACCGCAACAAAATATCAAAGTGGAAGTGCCTCTGACTTTTGATGAAGTTCAGCAAAATGAGATAACAGAGAACAATCAAAATACTCTTCCCGAAGATAATTTGCAAGAACAAGATGACGATTTTTATTTTGAAGTTTACGTAGAACCTGCCATTGAAGAACAGTCTACTAGTTCTAGATATCCTCTATGTAACCGAACTGAGGAAGATTTCCCTGACTATGTTGTGTACCAATCAAATTTTGTAGAACCAATTATAGTCCAGGAAGCACTTTCTAGTAAAGAAAGCGAAATGTGGCATAATGCAATGGAAGAAGAATTTGCTGCTCTTCAGAAAAATGGAACTTGGCAATTAGTCATTAGTCGAATTACCTAAAGGCAAGAAGGCTGTTGATTGCAAATGGGTTTTTAAAGTTAAACCAGACAATGATGGAAACTCTGAAAGACACCAAGCTCGCCTTGTTGCTAAAGGTTTTACGCTAAAATTTGGTGTAGACTACGATAAAACATTTTCTCCAGTAGTGCGACATTTAACTATAAGAATGTTACTTGTGCTAGCAGCCAAATTGGATCTTGAAATTGATCAAATGTATGTCAAAACTGCATTTTTAAATGGCGATCTTAAATTAATCTTTGTCCAACAAAATCAACAATCCAAGGTATGCCTACCGAAAAAGTCACTCTATGGTCTAAAACAGGTACAAAGAGCATGGTATCAAAAAGTCCTTTCTGTTTTAAATATTCTTGTACTAAGACGGCTGTCTATTTCAAGGAAGATGGCGACAAACTACTGATTTTAACATTATACGTTGATGATATTTTAATATTCTGTAATAATCAGACCCAAAAATCTAATCTGAAGAAACAGCTTATGTCAAAATTTGAGATGAAAGATGAGGGAGCTGTGAACACCATTTCGGGACTAAGAATCGGACGAGAAAACAATGGCATTTATGTTGATCAAAAAAGATACATAGAGACCATTTTATAAAAATTCAACATGTCAAATTTTAAACCAGTCAAGACGCCGATGGAACAAAATAAGAAATTTAAGAAACAAAAAAATTTTTCTTCCAGTTTCTACCAGGCCAAACATTGCTTACGCAACAAGTTTTCTAAGCCAGTTCAACACTTGCTACAATTCAGAACATTTTGCAGCAGCAAAAAGGATTTTAAGGTACCTAAAAGGGACTAGTGATTACTGCCTATTCTTCTCCAAAGATTAAAAAGATTTAGAAGGATTGTGGATGCCGATTGGGGAGGGGACATAGTAGACAAAAAATCTTACACAGGCTACGTTTTTAAGATGAGTAGAGCTGCACTTTCTTAGGAAAGTAAGAAAAAAAGTTCTATAGCACTATCAAGTGCAGAAGCTGAGTACATGAGTTAAGTATGGAAAATATGAGGACCGCAGTTTGCCAATGAATTTTAGCTGAGAATAAGTCACAGACTACTGATAAACAAGCCAGTTGTTTGTTTTTCCCCTCCTCTTATAAAATTTCCTTTTCAACGCTGTATACCAAGGTAAGATTGGTCTCCAAATTAAAACTTCACAGGCGTCTGTGAATTAAATTGATTTTTACAAATCACCAAACACACATATTAATTTTGTTACAGTTTTTTTTTTAATTTTCTCAGAAACTAAGCTCAATTTACAAAAATGTCTCCTAAACTTTATTCTAGAAAATAAAATTCCCTTTTTAACAGTGTGTAATTCAGTGAGGTTTGAAGAATGACAAACTCTCTAGCGACGTCCACAAATCATATAAAACAATAAATAGCTCCATAGCTGATTGTAGAAAATAAAATTTCCTTTTAAACGATGTATAGCAAGATGCGCTTTAATTTTTTTAACTTCATGGCTGTCCGTAAAAAAATAAATTTTTAAAAATCACCAAATAAATCACCACACTATAGCTGCAATCTGTATTGATAGTCTTCAAATCTGAACCCCTCTTCACAAAAAAAAAGGTGAAATACCCCCCGAAACAAGATTATAAGTACGGCCCCAGCAGAAAAAGTGATCCCTTCTACTCATACTACTCCTGTCCTCCACACCCTGCGCCAGTTTTATGTGGCTGAGGAGGAGAAGTATTACCTGGTGTCGCCACTAATTCCTTTAAAAGAACATTTTATTTTCTACAATAACGTATTGACAAAATTTTATGATATTGAGCTTGGTTTTTACAAAATGTTTATTATTTCCAGTTTTCTACATTACCTCAATAACGGGTGCCGCTGCGCGCTGGTGGGGTTGTCGTTAGTCGTACCTCACTGATTTATATATTATTAAAAAGGAAATTTTATTGTCTAAATGAAAGATAATGACATATTTTTCCCTAAGACGCTTAGTTTTTGAGAAAATTTGAAAAAAAAACCTAAAAATTTTAAGTTTTGGGGCGTTGGGATGTTTTCGGGGCTTTTTGCAGCTAAAATTTAAAAAATTTTTAAATCTTATATAGATTTAGTTTAAGGTTAGGTTTTGCACATTTTTAAAGGATTTATGTGTCATCGTATCTTTAGGGCTTTAAATAAGTTAAATTATAAAAAATTTGAATACTACTAAGAGGAGGGAGGATAATAAAAAATTGTTAATATGTGATCTATTGTTAGCTAGAATCCATTGTCAAACTGCGGTCATCATATTTTGCATACTCAACTACCTCCAGCGCCTGCACTAGTTTAGTAGCGTAAAAATAATTGCCCTAACTAGACAGAATAGCTCATAGAATATTTATGCCAAATTTTATTAAAATCGGTTAAGTAGTTTCTGAAATTAGCAGTAACAAAAAATTGTCATCTAACTTACCTTATTTTTTGTTTCTAACATTGCACTAATATTCGCACACAAGTGAAGAAACCATAAAAATATTCGATCTGACAGTTTTGGGTATTTCCTGGTATTTCCCCTAGCGTGTACGCCAAAAGGAAATACCGAGCCACCCCTCGGGCTCGGCTATGTAACGCTCATTCGTGTGAAGTTGGCTCGAGTGGACTAACTGTGAGAGGAACATTCAGCGAGCGATATGATGATGCAGATGAAGGTCAGTATTATTAGTTTCGCCTTGTTAAAGCTTACACTTCTGCCGTGTGGTCTTAAGCACACACAATTTTTTTTCACATCATTTGGATCCGCCAGAAAATTATTAGTCTATCTGCATGATATTATTAAAATATAAAAAAATTATAAATGAGAAGCTGTGCGTTTTGCTCATATATTGCGCTCTTTTTGAAGTGTAAACTTCTTTAGGCGCGTTTAGCAGTTTTTGAGGGAAGTGAATTGAACTGAGCCGTCACACTGAGGAAACGGTGCCAGGAAAGAACTTTTTTTAGCTGGAATAGCCAAAATTTTTGTTGGTATTTCAAAGCGACTTTCCTGTACTAGGAAAGTCTACTTTTCAGAATTTAATTCCAAATTTTTTAGCTAGCTCTGCCATGTTTCTTTTGTATCACAGCAGAGTGACTTTATACTGTCTTTTTAGTATAAAGAGCTTTGCTAGCCCAGCTAAAAATTTCGCTAGAATTGCAAAGACGTCTTGGCAAAAGCTACTTTGCCATTCCAGCGAAAAAACTTTCCTGCTACAGCAGAAGATTCTTCACAAGTTTAAGAAAAAAAGAGCTTCGGGAAAGATCGGATGCTGTCGATCTTGAATTTTGAGAAATTTGCCCTATTCGCGAATGCCGAACCTTACAATCAATTAAAGTCGTCCGTGGAGGTAAGTGCCGCGCAGTGCGTTTCGGTAATAAATACGCGTGTTGCAAGTGGGGGTCGTATACAGTGCCTTTATACAGGATTTAAAATTCATGTTTTTATGGATGCTTAGTTACTATTTGTTTTTATTTTCTTCTATCAATTTCAAAGTATTTTTTTAAAGCAATTTTTCCAAAAGGAATTCTTCGAATTGCTACTTTTTGATTGAGGCAAATACTAAAGTCATGGTTTTATAGGTAAGCGTAGAAATCGTAAAATAAGCCGAAATATCTATACTCTTGACGTCTTGTCAAATAACGATAAGAATAAAAGTTATTTATTTTTGTAAACTGCCCAAAAAGACAGTAGTATTTTGTTGTAGTTTTAACATGCAGAATGTTATAATTTAAATATTACACGAATAGTGTCCTTACTTTGGTAAAGACGTACCTACTACCTAAATAAAGGCTGTGATTAGGCTATTTTTAGGTTATAGACTTACAGAATAATTTAATCCTAATTTCACGAGTTGTTGAGGTAGGTAATGCCTGATTTTTCCAATTTGTTTAAGATTTTACTTAGTATTTTAAAAAAATATAAAAAACTATTTTCTACCTTTTGTGTTTTAATACCATACCTATACATATTTTTATATTTTTTATATCTCAAAAACTACAGCTTTCAAAAAAGAAAAAAAAAGAATACACACACACAGTCTGTGTTCTGATTCAACTTAAATAACAGGTGAGATAATCTAGAACCTACCCTAAAATAAGTCTTTTATACAGAGGCTGCATTTAGAGTAGGAAAGCACAGTCCTCACGTAGACTGCTCGTTATTTTGGGTGGTCCTACGATCTTAAAGACCGCTCTTGGCTTGCTCGTCAAATTGCAAACAATAGAAATACAAAAAGGAAGAACTATTTAACTAAGGTGATAGGTATACAAAAATAACGTTATTAAGTATGGTAGAAATTTGTTATAAGCTTTCGCAATATATATTTTTGTACTTTAAAAGTTTCCATGTAATTTTAATAGAGTTTCGATTTCGGGAAAACCAAAAATAACAACAAAGCCGAAAAGCGCAACTAGCCCTTCAATAAAGAAACACGGTAAGTCAAATATATGCAACGATCATGTTATGTCTTTTATTCTTTTACTAAGCTCCTCCATAAGGTCATTTAAAATGACCTTCCAAAATAATGAATTTAATAATCTATGAATAAACTAAAATTATTATTTTCTATTTAGGTATTTGGATCCCAGAGCTGGACACTTAGAAAATCAAACATGGATAAGGTAATAAAAGCCCAAAGATTAATGGAAAGACAAATTTTAAATGTAAAGCTAATCGATAGAAAAGGAATGAGTAGATAAGAAATAAAACAAAAATAAGGGATGTCAGAGGAGACGTAGCAAAATTAAAATGGAAAGTTTCCGATCATAATATCAGTCAGAAGGACGATCGATGGAACAAATGTATTGTAAGCTGGAGACTTTGGCAAAATAAAAAAGTAGGGGAAGACTCCAAATGAACGGTCAGATGATTTGACCAAACATGCGGGAACTAGATGGATGAACACGGCGACAGACAGAGAAGAGTGGAAGATATTGGGGAAGGCATATGTCCAACGATGGATCGAAGAAGGCTAAATAGATAGATAGATATAGGTATTTACATTAAACAGTAAATAGGCTTTTGGATCTTCCCTTGTCTTGGACAAGTATTTCGTGCTTTGTAGTCAAACGAGGCCCATATTTTGTCTCTCCTCATATTTCGCTTTCTGTCAGACTCTGTCTATAAAACCATACGGAAATTAATAAATTTAAAATTTCGATTCTGCTGGTAAAAAGCCCAGTATTTACGCAACCATGAAACAGCGGTGAAATATCAATTAGCTGTTTTATAGTTACCTAATGTACGAGAAACGATTTACGTTTATATGAGATGTTTTTCTAGTTTTCTGTAGATTTTGTGTTATCACATCGGATGTCTTACTCAAGGTATCAGTGATTAGCACAAGGGTAAATTAATAGAGATTTATTGAAATAAAGCCCTGCTATAATAGTTTGTTAGGTGATCCGTGATAATAGTGCCAGGCACAATTTTGACACCTTCACATTGTAATATCAGCTGTGATCTTTTCACACGGCCTTTGTTTACTATATGAACGGGAATAAGTAGTGCCTTTTTTTATTAATTGAAAATAAACGACGTAAGTTTTAAATTCGACTTTGGTATGTCAATTTTGAAGGATCAACTCTCAGTTTTTAATGTGAATGTGTCAAAATAGTGCCTGGCACAATTATAGCCTGGCTGTATTTCAATAATTCTCTAATAATTTATTAACTAGTTAATAAGCATAAGATAATGGTGTAAATAGTTTTAGGAAGTCTGTGTCTCAAAAAATTAAAATATCAATTAAAAAACAAGTGTTAATAGTTAATTCTTTTTAAAGTAGTTTAATATGTTTTGGTCCAGAAAGTGGGAAGTTACTTCTTAAAAGGTAGGATGTACAGCTGTAGGCCGTTTTTCTCATATAATTTTCACCTAAGCTTGAACGAGTTCGAAGCTATAATAATTTGTGATTTGTTATGAGTGATGACCGAGAAGTTGTATCACAATCAAATAAAATACGGGAAAATTTTGGGAAATAAAATTCATTTTTGAGTAAAAATTTTTAAAAATGTTAATGTTTGTAATAAAATGTAAAAAAAAATAAATTTGGAAAGGTTGTGGTTGATGGATTGGATATTTTAATACTGGAACTAAAGATAATAACGTTATTGTGAAGGGGGCGGACCCATCTGCCCCCCTTCCTGTATCCTCTACTATGTATAAGTGGATTGCCCGTAACTGTAAACACAAATCTTTAAAAAAAAATACACAAAAATTAATTTTTTGAATATATTAATTATTATTTTATTCATTATTTCATAATGATAAGAACTATTTCCTTCTTTTTTTAGACCCTTAAATAAATTGCCACTAGATTTCCTTGATATTAATTAATATGCCTTGATTATAAATTGTTGAGAAATAGAAAATATTTATTATTAAAAAGGTTTGTGGGTCGGTTTTTAAGATTTCACTATTGAATTTCTAGCTTTTAAAAAATTATTATCTCTCTGTGTGAGGTTCCTTTTAGATTAGTGTGCCGAGCTTAGCTGAAAAATTACCTACAGGGTATCACGGAATTAACGATTTTTTAATAATTAAAATTAAGTACGTTTTCTAACTAGCAAACTTTTTAGCGTGGAAAATATTTTTTTTTAATTTTGAATTAGGCAGGTATTTTGTAAATATTACGATTTACACAGTTTTTCAGTTGGCGACAAAAACGGAGTAGGTGGATGTCGTGATCTTATCTGAACCCCAAGGTAGCTATTTCGTATAGCCAGTCTGTGCATGACGGGTTGTGTGGACTCCCAAAACAACTTTCATATGCAAACAGGATTACCATTATTCACCTTTACCTTCGATACCCTCTTGACTGCTTGACGTTTTTTAACGAAAAATAAAACTGGTTTTTATTTTCTTTATTTTAACAACTTAACTTTATGTTTGACAGACAGTACGAAAAATGCAAATTTATTTTAGCTTACAAATATTAATTATAAATTATGTCGAGTATTATGGAAAAAATGTATATTAATCTGAAATGGGTAAAGTTTTTAAGACATTGGCAAAGTTTATTTTGTGAATATTTTCCGTGACCTACTCAAAATGTAAATTAGAAATCAAATTCTGTGAAATTTTGTAAAATTGCAAAAAGAAAAATTAGCAATATAAGTTGTTAACAAAAGTTGTTTAGGTTCTATTACAAATATTTTCTTTTTAGAACAAATTAATCCAGCCATTCATTTAATGATATACAAGCCATATATATAGCCCGGCATACACGCGTCGCGACCTAGCATAAAAAAATTGAAATCAGAAAGTAATTTCTGAGATCAACGGTAACAAAAAAAGCCCTTTTCCTTTATATATGTGTCGTCCCCTTCATGACATACCGACGTAACTGACTATTTGTAAATTGTAGAGGAGAGACAAAAACCAAATGAATCAAAGTATATCAGGCCATAGCGTTGCTATTAAAAACCAAACCTTTAATAATGACTTCTGGAAGATCTATAAGAAATATAGATACGTCACTTTGTCATATTAAAAGTCGACCAAAATAATTTATCTGACGACGTAACTCAATTTTTGAATTTTTGGCACTTACGTCGGTATGTCATGAAGGGGACGGTATGTATATAAAAAATAATAATATAATTTTTTTTAAATCCCAAGCTCAATGACCAATATTTGACACCACATAAGTCATAGGTGTTTTTAATAAAAATGTACCCCTGTTGTACCTACTGATCGAAAAGAAAACAAAATATTTTTTTAAATTGAGACTTAATTACTTTTCAATAAATACCCTGCAAGCTATATATTCTTTAAAGTTTTAATGTTTTAAAATTACCACTACCTGTTTTTATGGCTTAAATAAAGATATTTTAAACCATTTTTAAATGAACCAACTAGAGCTCAGACCCAGCACAGATATTAAATTTTATCCAAATCGGTGAAAGGGTTTTTGAGTTTTTGGTGTTACAGACAGAAAGACGGTGAAGGCACAACCAAAATTACTGAATAATTAAAAAGAAACTTTTGTACAAACGCAAGAACGACTGGTAAAAATGTCTACAATTTTTCAGTAAGGCTGAGCACGTAAGGGTAAGTACACTGAAAAAAAAACGATTTTATTATTAACAAATATTTGGTAAACCTGATTTTTGTTGTGCTCATTAAAAAATATTAAAAGCAAATATCATTAATTATTGGTAACAAACCTTTTTTAAAGTGTTTAGTTATAAATAATATTTCATTTGTTTCTTTAATAATATGATGTTTTTTTAAATATTCATTGCCTTATATTAACCATAACCAAAATACTCTTTCTTTTAAGGTAACAGAACGTCTTTGTTATTAATACTTAAAATTTCCCAAATATAAATATACTCTTAATATTGGCAAATATTTCTTTGTGTTTATTACAACAAACATTTTTTGTATAATGTTGTGGCGTGATTTTGTTATTATAACGGTCTGAATTGGTTTCTATTAATTACCTAGTAAAGTTCACAACAAATTTGGTTACTATTAACAAGCGATATTATCGAGCAATATACCTTTGTACCGTCTCGGCTCGGGCCTTGTCGCGCGTATATTGTGACGTTTCGGTTGACATTTTGTAGGGGAGAGCGGGGCTAGTTGAGCCACTTTTTACATAAATGTAAATAAAAGCATTGCTATATTACTTACAGTTTTACAATTATATGTTTAAGGCAAATATTGGTTTTCAAAACTATGCATTCAAACTTAAAAAACACTTTTTTCTAGCACCCTTGCAAGCGGCCCAACTAACCCCACCCACAGAGTAAGTTGGGCCATACGATGGGGCAAGTTGGGCATGGTTGAATAATTAGGAACTGTATATTTGCAACATAAAATAACAGGAAATTCTTAGATTATTTTTATTGATAATAATAAAATACTAAACTTTAACTTTCTTAAAAAACAAACAATATAAAGTAACCTAATTCTTGCTCTAGTCTGAATCGGAATTACGGTTTTAGCAAACATAAGTAAAGCCTGCATCAGCACATGTTTCATGGGCCCAAAACTTGTAAGTTAAACATTGTACCCATTTTTCTTTTGGTTTGCTGTTTGAGAATGGTTTCATGCAGACTAGACAAAATGTTTCCTCTTCATCATTGCTGTCATTCTTCAGTGTCCTTTTCTGAGTAGTTTTTCTATGCTTCTTTTCCTTGAAGACATTTTTGGTTACAGATTTTTCTTTTTTCTTTTTTTTTTACTTTTTTCACGTTCCAACTCTTCTTTAACCGGAGTTTCAGTTAGTATAGCTGTTGACCATTTTCTTCGGTTGATAGTATTGGTCTTTCTTTCGCCAGCTTTCGGAAAAGCACGAATTTTTAAAATTTTCCTAAATCGATTGGTTCGGTTCATTCATAATAGATCACACAATTTTAAGTCACCGGGTGTTTGCCTCAAATTTGCGTTGAAGGGTCTGTGTGATGTCATAAATAAATAAATGGCGGCTTTTTTACTGTTTTTTCACAATCTTTGGCTTATAACTTATGCCAATAACTTAGTTTTACAGAAAAACTAATCGTTTTTTGCTTGCAGGAGAACACCATTCAAGATTGTGAAGAAATTAGCTTTATATCTCCAATCTTCCATAAGAGGATAAAAAACAGATAGAATATAGCATATATTAATAAGAGCCCGCAATATGCCCGATTCCAGTCGAAAGCGTTTCAGCGTTGCCAAAGGTAACTTTGATAAATAACTACAGGCGCAAGTCGTCGCAGTCTTCAAGAGGCGGACAATCTAAAACATTTGTTTAGGGCGAAAATTATTACATGACGTGATTTTTAGTCCATCATACGTACGCATGCTGATTTTAACCTTAAAATAAAAAAAAAAAATGTTTTTAGAAAATGTATGGGGTGGCCCAACGTGCCCCGAACTTTTTGGCTCAACTAGCCCCACAACTGCATACAAAATTAAGAGAGTCGGCAACCATGTTTGCGTAAATATTAGCATCGTTATAATTTCATTAAACTCTGTCTAAATATGTAAGTTAACTATAAAAAACCGAATGGGGGCATGCAGGTGTAATAAAACAATCTGTAATATGTCTTCCGAAATAACAAAAAGTTACTTACGAGGTCCAAAAAAAAATGGCTCTGTAATGAAATAGCGCGTATCAAAATAGCGCGTATCAAAATAGCGCGTGCTTAAAATAGCGCGTATCACAACGGCGCGTGATCAAAATAGCGAGTATCATAATGGCGCGTGTTCAAAATAACGCGTATCAAAATAGCGCGTATCAAAACAGCGCGTATCAAAATGCCGCGTGTTCAAAATAGCGCGTATTCAAAATAGCGCGTATCAAAATAGCGCGTGTTCAAAATAGCGTGTGTTCAAAATAGCGCTTCTTAAAATAGCGCGTCTAAAAATACCGCGTTTTGAAAGATCGCCATTACAAACGTCGCTGTTACAAAATAGTTCGAATAAGGGGTCTCTTTCTAACATATTTTTTCAAAAAAAAAAACTTTCCTGACTTTTTTCCCGGGATCCTATAGGGTGTAACCAAACCGAACCGAACCGAACCGATTCAAACCGCACCAAACTGAAATGAACCGAACCAAACCGAAACATTTTTTCAAAAAATTATTTCCCTAAATTAGCTTCCCGATCCTTATTTTGGTAGGTTTCTATTCTGACCTGTGACTTGGTGAAATTTTTTTTGGTAGAAAAAGGTCAGGGAGTTACTGGAAAAAATGTTTGGGTTCGGTTTGGTTCGGTTCTGTCCGGTTCTGTCCGGTTCGGTTCGGTTTGGTTACACACCCTCTAGGATCCCGGAAAAGAAGCCAGGAAAATTTTTTTTTTTGAAAAAAATATGTTAGAAAGAGACCCCTTGGTCGAACTATATGAGTTGTGTTAAGTATAGCAAGCCATCGGTTTATTTAACGGTTAAATGTATGCCCGCAATTAGAAAAACTATTACTGCAGTGGACTGTATATATTTTATTAAATGAAAGCGCGAACAAACATAAATATATTGATACGAAATCACGAAATAATCAAAAGGTCCATAGTTAATTGCTGTTACCACACAACGGAAATCAGATTGCGTTTGGGTGTACATTTGCGTTTCTATACACATCAATTTTTCGCTCTTGAATGTGTAGAAATTACTATTTTTCCAACAATATTTTTATTGCATAAGTGATACGTGTGTCATCGTGATAAGAAGTGCTACCTAGCTATAGAGGTAGGTGAAAAAACACATTTCCAACACAAGAAAATCCAGATTTTCCAAGGAATACACATTAAATTTACTGATAACATAAAGGCTAAAATTCAATACCACTGTGACACATGACCACACCTGCTGCATACCCACTCTCCTGCATAAACAAGGCGCCAAGCAGTCTGTGTAATTTGTACTTTGTTTGGCAAGATTAGTACGTTGCTAAATTACGAACCAGCCGGCCACTCAACACAATCACAAGGACGCAATAGATCGCGAATTCACTAATGGGGGAGCCAACGTCGTTTGCTGATATGTTTAAGTTGCTGACTGGGTAAAATAAAGAACAAACACACCAACTAACGCAACAAATAAAATCCAGTGAGCTTAATGTTACCAAACAATTAACATCAACCAATAAGAAACTTAAGGAGATTGAAGAAAAAAATTTATTTTTGGAAAGAAAGTTGCGAAAAAACAATATAATTTTACATGGATTGATTAAGAAAAACAATGATAGCAACTTATTAAAAGACGCAATACGAAAACTTAACGAACTGTTCTCAACAGACATACGCTCGGCCGACATTAACAATTTATATAGGCTCGGAAAATCAGATACAGCTCCAGTTCTTATAGAGTTTCTTACCTTCTTAAAAAAGTCCGAATTGTTCAAAGATCCAGAAAAACTAAGAAAGCTACAAAACACTGGGTATTCAATTTCAAATGATCTGTGTGAGCAAGACAGAAAGGACTTTCGAATGCTAAAAGAACATCTAAAAAAAAACAAAGACCAGAATATACCTGCAAAGATAAAGGCCCAAAATTGGAGATAGAAGGCAAATTATATTCCGCAAATGAACTGTTGAATATAGAGTCAGAAATAAGCAATACTGGGTCTGAGACTACAGATTCCTCAGAAGAAGAAGAAAAAGAGTCAGAAGACGCTTACAAACACCAAGCGAAATCGTCATCAGAAAAAACACAAAAAGCGCAAGAATTATAACAAAACCAACAGTCCACCAAATACAAGGTTACATAAGAAAAAGAAGATTATCTCTTAGCTTGTGTCTATATTTTTATATGATTCTGAATAATTTTTTTCCTAGTCTATTTTATTTCCATATTATAATTAATTATTATAAATAACCTCCTGGTCTAATCCAGATTAACCAAATAAACAGTAGGCCTTAATTTTAAAATTAATTTATTTTAAGGCACTCAATAAGGCTCCTTAAAAATTCAAGTTTCTTTTTTTTTAAATAACATTTTGTAAATTTTACTAATTACATTTAATTAAAGTCACAGCAAATATGGCACTAAAAATATGTCACATTAATGTCGGTTCTTTAATACCTAACTTTACAAATTTTAAACTCGAGCTCTACAATAAATTTGACATTATTACAATCTCTGAATCTTGGCTTAGTCCTCAAATTAATTCCCATATTATAAATATGTCCGGTTACCGTCTCTTTAGGTGTGATAGAATTACTGAGACATGGGGGGGGGTGGTATTGCAGTTTATGTTAAGGCAAATCTATCTATAAAACGTTTGGATTTTCCGGAGGCTTAAAATAGTGAAGAACTTTGGCTTCTTTTAAAGTTAGCAGGTGAAACCATTGCAATTGGTACGTTTTATAGACCGCCTAGAACACAGGAAAACTCATTTATTACTTCTTTTGAAGAATCGCTAAGTATAGTTGCCGCTCAGTAATCTGTTTAGGGGACATTAATATTAATCAGTTAAATCTTTCTCTTTGTGGGACTAAAAAAATCACAAGGATTCTCGAAAGTTTTGATATGACACAAATCATCACGGAGCCAACCCGCATAACAGGCACATCCAAAAACTTGCTTGACATCATTGCTTGCTCAAATAATCTGCCAATCAGGTCATCAGGGGTTCAAAAGTCAAAAATAGCTGATCATTGCTTGGTATTTTGTAATTTTCATGTCAAAAAACCAAAAATAGAACCATTTTTTTACACTTTTAGAGATTTTAGAGATTTTGACAAGATATTTTTGATATAGAGCTAAAAAATATTGATTTTTCCTCCACTTATTTGGCTACTGATATTGACAATAAGCTCGATATTTTTAACAAATTAATTTTAGATTTATATCATAATCACGCACCCATTAAAACTGTTAGGATAACAAGTTCTGCGGCACCCTGGTTAACAGAAAACATAAAGGTTTTAATGACGCAAAGTCACAGGGCTCTATCTAGGTTTAAGCATAACAATAATCCTGCCACATTTACTTTTTATAAAATGCTAAAAAATCAAGTAAATTACGCCATTAAACGAGAAAAAAAAGCATATTTGGAGTATAAATGTACAACCACTAATAAAAAAACCTTGTGGAGAGATCTAAAAAATATGGATATATATTCTAATGTCAAACCTACCATTCCAAATATATTAAAAAACCCTGAGGATGTCAACGATTTTTTTATTAGCGCATCAACTACTCAAAGTATTCCTGACCAAAACTTAATTCAAAATTTTTTAAATGATAGATTGTGCAATAATATGCCTGAGTTAAGTTTTGTAATGACATCTGATAATGAGATAAATAATGTTCTGCTATCAATTAAATCTAAAGCAGTAGGGGTTTACCAAATAAGTGTTGAGATGTTACTAAGGTGCTGTCCATATATTTTACCTGTCTTGAAACATATTTTCAATTTTTGTATTGTTTTTAATGTTTTTCCTAGTTTATGGAAAAAAGCATGTGTTATACCGCTTGCAAAAAACTCATCTCCTGAAATATTTGAGGATCTTCGTCCCGTCAGTATTCTTTGTGTGTTGACTAAAGCTTTTGAAAAAATTATTAAAAGGCAAATTTGAACTTACGTAGACGCAAACAGCATTCTTCCTGAATGCCAGTCGGGGTTTAGGAAGAATTACAGTTGTACCACCGCAATGGCTAAAGTAACTGATGACATTTTAAAAGGTATTGATGATAATAAGCTTACTGTGCTGGTCATGATTGACTATTCCAAGGCTTTTGATAGGATTAACCACACTATGTTTTTAGCACTACTACATTATACATGTTTTTCCAATGGTGCGGTGAGTCTTATCAAGAATTACCTATGCGGAAGAAGTCAGTCAACTAGGATTGGACAGTCAAGCTCTACATTTAAGTCTTTAGTTTCTGGAGTAGCCCAAGGATCTGTGCTTGGTCCTCTTTTTTTTACATTATATACGTCACAATTTCCAAAGTCTTTAAATCATACAAAATCTCACAATTTTGCTGACGATGGCCAACTATATAAATCATTCTTTGAGAAGGATTTAACCCTTAACTGCCAACAAATAAATCAAGACCTAAGCAACTTAGTAGACGTTTCTTCTCAGTACTGTCTCGATATTAACCCCGGTAAATCACAGGGTATGTTGTTTGGAAGGAAACTTACTAGAAACAGGTGCAAAAATCAAATCAAAATTCAAATTAAAAATCAAAAGCTTGATCTAACTGACAAAGCAAAAAATTTAGGAATAATTCTAGACACACAACTCAACTATGAACACCATGTATCTATGCTGATAAGGCGCGGATTTTCTAATCTTAAAATGATATACAGCAAAAAGAGGTTCTTAAACAAGGGTACAAAAGTTATGCTTTGTAACGCACTAGTTTTATCACACCTAAATTACGGTGACGTAATATACGACCAACGTATTCGGTCATCAGAAATCAAAAGGTTACAATTACTACAAAACGCATGCGTAAGGTTAATATGTGGACTAAAAAGAAGAGATTGCATTTCAGAACATTTAAATAATTTGGGTTGGCTAAACATGAAAAAAAGGCGATTTCTTCATTCGTCTATTTTTTACCACAAAATTATGACATCGAAAAAGCCACCATACTTGTTTGAAAAAGTTCTATTTAGACATAACATTCATGTTCTCAACACACGACATTAAGGCCTTATTACAATCCCTCGTTCGAAAACAAGTTTATATCATGGATCTTTCTCTTACTCGATTGCAAAATTGTATAACAAAATTCCGTGTAACTACAAAAATGTGTCAAGTATTATTGCTTTTAAAAATTAATTACACGAGATCTATTTTCAAATAGATTTGAGATTTAAAATAAAAATTATTACTTATATTATATATATATATATATATATATATATAGCATTAAATAATAAGTATCAATACATATATATTAGTTTTATTGTTTAACTCTTTTAATCTATATCTAGGTTAATTCTTATAATAGAAATGCATTAATTTATAATTTAAATTATACTTTTTTTGGGTATTGTATGTTTTATATAGGACACAGGTTTTCTTTTCTACAGAGTTTCTAATTCAAATCGGATTATATACTATTTTTTATTTTTGTATTGGGCCTGAGTGGAAGAGCGTGTTTCCTGCTAGGTAGCTAGCAGGCAGCGCGAACTCTGACCGTTGCCACATATCCTAGTTTTAGATATACGAGCATATGTATATATATATATATATATATATATATATATATATATATATATATATATATATATATATTTTTTTTGGCAATAAAAACATTAATTATTAATTATTATTATTATTAGAAACAAAGCACTCACCAGTTTGCAGCCAATTTCTCCACGTTCCAGGGGCCCCTTTCTGGATCTAATGATGGCACCACGTAGCTGAAGGGCTGAAGTTTCTAGTTCTATGCTTCAGTACACCAAAATCGAGCACTTTCAAGTGTAGAAATTTGTAATAGTTGCAGAAAGTAAATTAACACGCCATTTTCTCGAGGCGGTAGAAAAGGATCTCTCCGATTCTTGGTGCGCATGTCGAAATGCGGGAAAATGTACTCTGTCCGTCATCCAATTGTGTGGTTTTAAAATTAAAAACAACCGCGAAATTTAGCGAGAGCTAACATTACTGCCCTCCAAAACACACAATTTTAGAATCTCAACCGGACAGATATAGATAAAAGAAAAATGATCGACCGATAAATATAAATGAATGAAAACAGATAAGTATCGTAAGTTTATTTAGAGATAACAAAACCCGAAAAAGGCAAAACAAACAAACAAAAATTCAAAAAAAAAGAAAAAAAAAGAAAAACCTATTGTAATACCCGGTTATGAGTAGAAAAATGAAAATTAGTTTTAATTCGGCAAGAGGCACAGTTTTACAACTGGCCGCTTGTAAACACCGGTAGCCGTTCGTACCGTCGCAACACGCACCTGACCGTCTCCGCCGGGATGCAGTTCGATGACCCGACCGACTAGCCATTTCAAAGGTGATTGGACTTGTGTCGCTGTTGTAGCGTATGCAAATACTCTACAGAATACCGTTTCCGAAAATCATTATGTAGTTTTTGGATTAGTTGCCATCTCGAGAGCCGATTTAGGGGAACCTCGGACAAATCTGACTCCGGAATTTCTGAATTAAGTGGTTCAAGGGTCAAAAAATGCCCAGGGGTAAGAGATTGAAGATCGTTTGGGTCTGAAGAGGCAGGAGATAAAGGGCGACTATTAAGTACAGCTTCTATGCGACATGTAAGGGTGGACATTTCCATGATGGACAACTTCTGGTCGCCGACAACTCGAACAAAGTGAGTTTTAAAACTTTTGACGCCAGCTTCTGCCAGGCCATTGAAATGTGGACTGAGAGGAGGTCCCAGATGCCAACGAATAGAAAGTCTGGTGAACGCACTTCTTGCGTAATCAAGTAATTGGTTACGAAACCCTATAAAATTACTGCCCTGATCTGACCAGCATTGCGTCACGCTTCCACGTCTGGAAATGAATCGATGGAATGCACCTACAAACCCTTCGGTGGACAGTTCCATGGTTAATTCCAAATGCACGCAATGTGCGGCCGTACAGACAAACACACAGACATACGATTTGAAAGCTTTACAACCACGGTAACGATGAGGAATCACAAAGAAAGGTCCACAAAAGTCGATAGCTACACTCGAAAAAGGTTTAAGATGAGCGGGAAGTGAACTCATTATGGGCGGTCTATAGGATTTAGGGTTGATTCTAAAACATTGCAAGCACTTGGATATGGTTCTTTGAATTGCCCGTCTGGCAGATAATATCCAAAATTGCTGGAAAAGCAGGTTATGTAATGTTTTAAACCCAGGATGAAGGTATTGTCGATGAATGGACTCGATAAGAAGAGTAGTTAAACGATGGTTACGGGGTGTTTTGCAGAATAAGACAAATGGTCAGATTTTTGTAATCTGCCACCGAATGATATTATTTTCATCAAGAAAAGGTGAAAGTTTTCGAAAAGGTTTCGGTATTGGTTTATCCTTGGATAACGCGGAAAAAAGCTTAGAAAAGCGAGAACCTTGAACGCGTTTGATAAGAACGTATAACGCACTTTGCATCTCACCGGTGGTAGGAAAAACAATATTTTCAAAAATAATTTTTTGGTCCGGTGGATTAGTGGGTTTTTGATAGGAATGGTTTTGAAAAAGGTTAACTCTTCGAAGGACATAACAAATGATACGTTGAATTTTTGATATAGATGAATATTTGATAAGAAGCTGATCTAAGAAGTTAACGTCAATTATCGCATTGCAACAGACCTTTGGCTTTTCCTCCAGATTAATATCTCCGAAATCAATCGGCATTTTTGATTTATGAAAATCGGGCCATTCGTTTTCGGGAGACCACAAAAACGACGGTGCGTTCCACCACATGTCATGTGACATGAGATGTGAAGGGGTGGCCCCTCGTGACGCAATATCGGCTGCATCTAAAGCAGAAGGAATGTAGCGCCATGAGTTTGAGGGAATGATTTCTTGGATTCTACTGATTCGATTTCCAAGAAAGGTTTGCCAGCGATTAGGAGGGGATGAAAGCCAGTGCAATACGACTTGCGAATCACAGAAAGTAACGATATTTGTAAAAGTTATTTTTCCTTCATAGCTAGATAAGACGAAGTCAATTAATTCGCTTAAAAGAAATGCGCCTAGGAGTTCTAGCCTAGCCAAAGTTTGTGACTTTATAGGCGCGACGCTAGATTTTGCAGATATGAGAGAAACAGATATATTGCTTTGCTCTTCTACGCGAAAGCGTCACAGAAGCCGATGATTTGACAGGTATTGGTTTTGGACAGTTTGATTTGTCGGGGTAATTGAAAATTGGAAAGAAGCGGGAATTCAGAACAAAGTTTGTTCCTAGAGTCGATGATAGAAGAATCTGGTTCTTTGTCCCAGCCTATTTTCGATGACCACAACTGTTGCAAAATAAATTTTGCTTGTAGCAACAAGGGACAAAGAAAACCTAAGGGATCGAAGATTGTTCCTATGATAGATAAAATAGAACGTTTAGTTGGGGGTTTGTCCTTCATTCGGCATTGATATGAAAAAATGTCGTTTTTTGGATGCCATTGAAGGCCTAAAACTTTGATAAAGTGTGGTTCATCCTTGTCAAAAGAGAGAGGCATTCGACGATCGGATTCTGGCAATGTCGCAAATAACTCAGGACAATTGCTTGCCCATTTTTTAAGTTCAAATCCTCCCGACTTCAACAAATCATTGAGTTCCATCTGTAGGGGAAGGGCTTTAGAAAGCGGAGGGCTAGTTCCCATGATATCGTCGATGTAAATTGACGTTTTTAGAACACTAATAGCCATAGGAAAACTTTCCTTTTCTCTCTCTGCCAGCTCATTTAATGTACGCATGGCTAGAAAAGGTGTGCACGTCATGCCAAAAGTGACAGTAGAAAGTTCCCACACTGAAACTGGGTCCTGTGGAGAAAACCTCCACAATATCCTTTGATAAGGACGGTGATAAGGATTGATAAGGACTTGACGGAACATCTGTTTGATATCAGCAATGTAGGCAATAGGATTAAGATGAAACGTAAGGAGTAAAGAAGCAATATCCTTTTGAAGTTTCGGTCCAGGTAACAACGTGTCATTGAGACTAATATTCTTTGGGGTGACTGCCGAACAATCCCAGTCTACCCTTAATCTTGTACTTAAGCTTTCCGGCTTTAGTACGCAATGATGTGCCAAAAAACATGATACGTCGACTTTTGGTTGACTAGGTAAAACTAGACTCATATGATTAGAATCGATATAGTCTTGCATGAAACTAGAATAGGCAGTGTACAGATCAGGATTTTTGAGTAATCTATTTTCTAGAAGTAAAAATCTACGATAAGCTTGCGGATAAGTATTTCCTAGGTCAGGGTTTATTTTATCTTTAAACGGAAGATCTACCATGAATATACCGCTCGGTTGTCGTACGACACTCGCAGTAAAAATTGATTCAGCTTGTTTTTCTTCCATTGATAAGATTTGTTTTTTAGGCAAATGTTCGATTTCCCAAAACCTAGGGAGAATGACCTCTAAAGGAGGTGAATGACTCGTTAAAAAACAACTGGTTCGTTCCGTAAGATTACCTACTTCGTCAACTTTTCCCATGACGACCCAGCCAAAGATGGTTTCAAGGGCTGAAGGTTGCCCTATTTGTCCAAGAACCCTGCCCTCCTTGAATATCTGTGCGAATAGCTCGCAACCAATAACTAGGTCCACAGGTCTAGTGGTGGTCTAGGTAAAGTGAATGTAGGCATATTGGAACATAGTTGTGAAACAACAATTGCTTCGAAATTAAGTAAAGGATTGACCTGTCCTTGTCGCTTAATGTGACATTGAACGAGCCCTTTGGATGTAAGAGAAGACATTTGATTTAATCCGAATATTTCAGTGGTGTAACTACGCCTAGGAAGATTAAGACGATGAATACACTTTTCACTGATGAATCCTGTCTGTGATCCAGAATCAAGCAGTGCCCTTACAAGTTGAAAATTTCCGCAACTGTCCATAACATCTATTATGGCGGTGCATAAACGAAAGGTACCTGAAGGTCCTGAGGTATTTAATGAAACATGAAGAGTACTGACAGGTGGTGTGTGAATGACAGGACTAGTATCTTGGCTTCCAGACTCTTTATTAGTTTCTAATATATGAGTTAAAGTGTGGTGCCTTTTACTATTGCAAGTCCTGCATGAATATTTTGATTTCCACGTATCTACCCCATGCGAGGGATGAAAACACGCTGGACATAACTTTTTCTGCTTGACGAAAGATAGGCGCTCGATAGGTGAGAGGTCAAGAAATGTTTGACATTTCGAAAGCACGTGACCTTGATTACACCGGAAACATTTTATTCCCGTGCTTGAATTAGTTGAGGTGCCAGCCAGTCCTATAAAAGGCGAATTGGATGATTTATAGGTAGGCTTTTGCCCAAACTGATTTGGCATAGAATTTGATTTTTGATAGGTGGGCACCTTTTTAAGTGCTGTTGATTGAGGAAGTGATTCCAAAACTTTACATCTTTTTTCTAGAAATTGAAAAAGTGACTGAAAAGTAGAAATTTCGGCATTAGTATTGGCGTGACTCATTTCGAAATTTGAACGCGTCGGAATATCCAATTTTTCTAACAGAATGAAAAAAATAATAAAGTCCCAACTGTCAACGTCAAAGCTAAATGATTTTAAAATTTCTAGGGATTCTAAAAAGGTGTCAATTAAATTACGCAATTCTTTAGCTGACTCGTTTTTTAATGTAGAGTTCATAATTGTGCTTAAAGCATTATTTGCGAGGTCTCGCTTGTTTTGATATCTATTGACTAATTTGTCGTAAGCAATTTTATAATTTTGATCAGATAAGCAAATCCCTGATATCAATTTTAAAGGCTCATCCTCGAGATATGAAAACAAATATTGAAGTTTTCGAACGTTACTTAGACTTTGATTTTGATTTATAATGTTATTAAAAAGATCGAAAAAGCTTGGCCATAATTTTTTATCACCTCGAGATATGGGATTACTTAACTCTTTGAGTTTTGGAGTTTCGTTTTGTCGAACATATGATCCCGAAAAGGATGGGTCCTCAACCGGAAATATTTCAGAGTAAACCCCTTTACACGCATAAAAATATTTACGAGCTTCTGAAAGGATCGCATCCTGCGTTTTAAACTCCTCGTCGTCCGAGTCGTCTATCAACATAATGACATCATTATGTGCCAGCATGCATTTATCGAAAGTTTCATCCAAATCGGAATACCTCACTTGAAACTCGTTTCTCGCTTTTGCGTCCGCGGTTTGTGACAACACATAACACTCGGTGATCGCAGATAAAAAACCTTTGCGTTTTTGCACGGCTTTTTTGATAGACATGATTTTACCTTTGAAATGACGAAATTGTCGGTAAATATACAATTAACGCTAAATTAATGCTTCTGAAATAGAAAAATGACGAATTGTCGAAAATATGCACTAATTTATCGCAATTGATGAAAATTGTTTTAAATATCGAAATGATATGGAACACATCTAATCACAGAATTGTCGGTAAATATACAATTAACGCTAAATTAATGCTTATGAAATAGAAAAATGACGAATTGTCGAAAATATGCACTAATTTATCGCAATTGATAAAAATTGTTTTAAATATCGAAATGATATGGAACACATCTAATCACAGAAATGAGAAATGTTGTTTGTTTGTTTTTTGATTGATTCTCGATTTTTGTTTACTGAAATGACCACGCGGTAGACCCTGCGTTACCATAGCAGCGGACCGAAAACAGGTGAATCGCGCCGAAACCGAAGGTCGAACACGAAAAACTACGGTTCAAATTTGAAGGCCGTGTGGTCGCCGTGTGAAAATGTGAAAATGAAATGGCCGACTTATTAATACCGTCGTATGGAGTAAATTTAAATAATTCGGGTCGAACGAACACTTATGTATGCCCGCAATTAGAAAAACGATTACTGCAGTGGACTGTATATATTTTATTAAATGAAAGCGCGAACAAACATAACTATATTGATACGAAATCACGAAATAATCAAAAGGTCCATAGTTAATTTCTGTTACCACACAACGGAAATCAGAAACAAAGCACTCACCAGTTTGCAGCCATTTTCTCCACGTTCCAGGGGCCCCTTTCTGGATCTAATGGTGGCACCACGTAGCTGAAGGGCTGAAGTTTCTAGTTCTATGCTTCAGTACACCAAAATCGAGCACTTTCAAGTGTAGAAATTTGTAATATTTGGAGAAAGTAAATTAACACGCCATTTTCTCGAGGCGGTAGAAAAGGATCTCTCCGATTCTTGGTGCGCATGTCGAAATGCGCGAAAATGTACTCTGTCCGTCATCCAATTGTGTGGTTTTAAAATTAAAAACAACCGCGAAATTTAGCGGGAGCTAACAGTTAAGTACGTATAACTTATCTGTCCTTGCTCAAACTGTTTAGGTGAATATACCTAAGCCGACCTGATACGCGCTATTTTTTACACGCGCTATTTTAATACGCGCTATTTTGATACGCGCTATTCTGATCACGCGCTATTTTAATACGCGCTATTTTGATAGGCGCTATTTTGAACACGCGCTATTTTGATGCGCGCTATTTTGAACACGCGCTATTCTGAACACGCGCTGTTTTGAAAAGCGCTGTTTTGATACGGGCTATTTCGTTACAGAGCCAAAAAAAATAGGTCAAAATCTGTTCCTTGGCGATACACACATCACAGATTCTCACTGCGGACTAATGCATGAGCAAAGGCGACTTTGCCACGTGGGTGACGCTGGCATCTGACGTCTAATTGTCGAGTTAATAGGGGTGTCTTAACGTGCCCCTATGCCCAACCAGCCCCGCTCTCCCATCGGTGTGGGCCGCGGTCTAGACCGAACCGACCCGACGCCCTACGTAGCATTGTATTACAGACCGTCGCAGAAAGCCCAAAAATCAAGGGGACGCCATGATTTGGGAAAAACATTGTCCAACAAGGTTTAGTTTTTGTGATTTTGTACTAATACGGACCTAAATACGCGGGTATTTTTATGGCATCATAATGGTGTTTTGGTTGCAAGAGTCGAAGTGAATAAAAAGTCATCAGGAATAACGCTTTAAAGGTAAATATTTAAAGGTAGAAATATAGCTTCAAGAAAAAAAACGTATTCATTGTATAAACTTTTTGTTCTGTGGAAACTGCTTTATAAACAAACAGTAAATAGGATTGATTTTTAATTAACTGATTTATGTGCTAATTGACGACAAGTAGGTATCCACAGGCGTAGGTTTTGTTTGTTTTTAATATAAAATTCATACTCTCTTTTTTTTGTTTCAGATTTCCGCTTAAAGATGGAAACAAATCTGGCTTTGTTGGTTAAAAACATGCATCTTGCTGATTGGTCTTCCACATTCCTATTAGAAATCACAAAAACTATCCTATTTAAAGAGCAGTAAGAATAGTACGTGTTATTTATTATTTTTTTTAGAATGCTTAATATTTGTATTTTGTAATTTTAATAATTTTAAATTTGATGTCATTTGAATCATGGCTTCAATTCTTTGAATTAATTATTAAAGATTTTTAAGCAAAGAGCTTTAGTATGAAAATGTGAAGTTTAAACCTTTTAACTTAAAGCAAATGTTTAATGTTCTGTACAGTGGCGTACATAGAAAAAAATTTAGGGGGGGTCCTGAGACGGTTTCGGGGGGGGGGGGGGCAAGACTTCATGAGGCCGTATTTTAGGCTATTTTATGTTTATATTCATAAAATATGTGGAAAATATCTAAACAAAACTTAACTTTGAGTGGGGAGCCCAGGCCCCCCTTTATATATGTCACTGGTTCTGTATTAAATTTACAAATATATAAAATTTATTTTCATCTTCAGGTCAGCACTCACTTGGAGGTGAAGGAAATAATTAAACAAAGGAGAAACATTTTAAAAAAAACATGCGCTACTTATAGTGAGGTAAAATCCGTTTGTCAGCTTTGACAAAATTTTGGGTGCATCTCACGTGGAACAAACGTGGGTATATCTCATTAACCAAGCTTTGCGAAAAAAAAACAAAGATTACCAGTAACCATAAAAAAAATTGTGATGTGACAGATCAGTCATTCTTTACCAGACTTCATGTCTCTGAGACTACAACCTTATTTTATAAAAAAAATATCTAGTTCTTTTTTATTTATATATTAGGTATTGTAGTAGAGTAAATTTGTAGGGTATTTCAAGAAAAAGCTGCAAAAAGGGTATATTTTTTTATATTTGTATATGTGTTAATATGAATAGACTCCACAGGTTTAAAAAGATCCATGGTCTTTTTATTTTTATAATAAAATACAAATAAATATTTTTCAGCAAAACAACTTGCTTTTTACTATTATTAAAATTCTGTTATTATTCTATACCTTATTTATTTCTATAGGATTAATGGGAAAAGGGACACCAATTTTGATCACACAACTTTATTTCTTTTCGACGATTCATTTATGTCTTCCTAAGGCTGAGGTGTGTAGCCCGAGGAAGACGAAAATGAACAAACAGGTGTGTGATCAATATTGGTTTCCTTATTTCCATTAACCCTATAGAAATATACAGCTTGTTCATTTTGAAATTTCCCAACCCAGATTTCTTGAAAATGAAACAACAAAAACAGGTCAATTAATTTATTAAGGAGGACACATTTTGGCGCTCTTACAGTTTTTGTAGTACACACCCCCTTTGATAGATTTTCAAAATTTTTACACCTTTGTGAAGACATTTAAGAAAACTTAAAAAAATATAGGGGTAAAATGTACCCCTCAAAGGGGGTGTGTACTACAAAAATTTTAAGATAGTCAAAATGTGTCCTCCTTAATAAATTAATTGACGTGCTTTTGACGTTTTAAAAAAAATCATTTTCGAGAAATCTGGGGTGGGAAGTTTTAAAGTGAACACCCTCTTTATTAAACAGAACGTAAAACCTACAAATACCTTATTAATGCAAAATAACTAAATATAATTACAGCTACTAATTATATAATAACCCATAATTAATTAATTTAATATTAAATAAGAATGATCCTTATAATAAATATACAGTGTTAGCTCCCGCTAAATTTCGCGGTGTTTGTAAATTTTAAAACCACACAATTGAATGACGGCCAGAGTGCATTTTCGCGCATTTTGGACATGCGCACCAAGAATCAGTGAGATCCTTTTTCGACCGCCTCGAGAAATGGCGTGTTAATTTACTTTCTCCAACTATTTCAAATTTCTACACTTGAAAGTGCTCGATTTTGGTGTACTGAAGCATAGATCTAGAAACTTCAGCCCTTCAGCTACGTGGTGACATCATTAGATCCAGACAGGGGCCCCTTGGAACGTGGAGAAATTGGCTGCAAACTGGTGAGTGCTTTGTCTCTGATTTCCGTTGTGTGGTACCCACAATTAACCTATGGACCTTTTAATTATTTCGTTATTTCATATCAATATATTTATGTTTGTTCGCGCTTTCATTAATTAAAATATATACAGTCCATTGCATTTATCGTTTTTCTTACTGCGGGCATAACATACAGTATATTGATAATTAAACTCACATATATTTTTAAATACCAACAATATATTAGTGCTTAATGTAGCTTTCTTTTAAACTATTACCAGACGATTTTGTTTTTATTAACAAATATTTGTTTCAATTGTTGAAATTTATGAATTGTTACCTGCAAACAAATATCTAATAAGCCATTTGGTAACAGTTACAAAATGTTTGTTATTGTTACAAAATTCTTCTCTCAGTGTACAATCAATAGAACTATTTTAACATGTTACAGTTGTAATGAAATAAAACAAAGCTCATATTTTCCTCAAAAGCAATGTGCGTATTGCAGATATTACTCAACATCTTGTAGGCGAAACATTACCTCTAAATTTCAAAAAAATAACATTCTCTAATTACAACAAATTAAAAATGTATCTTAGGATGTTCATTTTTGTGTAAGGTAATAAGGTAATACGGATAAAAATAGCCCTAAGGTAATACCTAGCCCTAAAAGTTACTAAAGGGGCGGCGATCCATGAGTAAATAGGTAGTCTGGTAATCTTTGTTTGAAACTCGTAGACAATGATTGTGTAGAAATAAAATTTCGGACTTCCATTGTCTTTATTTATTTTAAAACACGACGTTTCGGTTAGTAAGTAACTCTAACCGTTATCAAGTGTGAACTAAACAATCTAGTCTCTAGGCTACTACTTATACTACTTGGTGTGCAGTCAGGTGTGACGGCCCGCCCCCTTTTTTAATCCTAAGACGCCTGTTTTCCTTAAGGAGTGGTTTCCATATGTTTGGTATGTCCGTGCTTGGTTGACTGAAAACTTCTTTATTCTGCATTATATACGCAGCTTCAATAAACTTTCGTTTTCGCCAATGCGACTCCTTATGTAAAACTTTAGCTTCTGACCACTGAATCCTGTGATCATTTGACCAAGCATGATCTGCTAAACCGGATTTTTCAATATCCCCTAATTGGGTACTTTTTAGATGTTCATTTACTCTAACCTGAAGAGGGCGTTTCGTTTCACCTACATATGATTTACCACACTCACACGGGATTTGGTAAATACATTCCTTATTATTTGAGGGATTGTCTGGTTTTGTTTTAGTTACAAAACTTCTTATCGTATTTCCCGAAGAAAATACTGTTTTTATATTATAGTGTTTAGCTATTCGTCTTATGTTTTCTGAAATCCCTTGAACATATGGAATGTTAATAACACCTAACGGATTATTATTTTGAGAATTTGGTACATTTAGTTTGTTTTTAATTTTAAATATCGTTGAGTTTATTAATTTCTCGGAATAACCATTCTGTTGTAAGTCCTTTTTAATGTTGTTAATTTCTGTGGTTAATTCTTCAATATTACTACAAATATTTACGGCTCTTAAATACAAACTTCTTATAACTCCTTGTTTTGTTGCAACAGAATGATTAGACTTAAAATTTAGGTACTGTCCCGTGTGTGTAGGTTTCCTATATACAGTGGTTTGAATGTTTCTGTCTAATCGTTTGACAAGAACATCCAAAAAAGGTAAGGCCGAATCTTTTCAATTTCCATGGTGCACTTGATTGTTGGTCGAATACCGTTTAAATGGTGTAGAAAATTTTTGTAGTTCGCCATCATTTTCCGGCCATATAATAAATGTGTCATCCATGTATCGTAGCCATAGTTTTGGTTTGACTCTTGCTGTGTTGATCGCATGACCCTCGAAACACTCCATGTAGATGTTTGCTACCACTGGCGAAAGAGATGAACCCATTGGGAGTCCATCATTTTGCGCGTAAAACTTATCTTTCACTTGAAAGTTACGGAGACAGAGCTCCAAAAGATCCATCACCCCCTCCACCGATAGCGTTGTTCTCTCGTGAAGTGTATCATCAGTTTGTAATTTGTTTTTAATGATACTGAGTGACTCATTTATTGGCACGTTGGTGTAGAGACTTTCTACATCAAAACTTACAAATCTATCGCCGGGATCTAATTCGATACCTTTTAAAACCTCCACAAAATGTTCCGAGTTTTTGACAAAAGATTCGGACTTACCCTGTAGTGGTTGAATTATGTCCAACAAAAACCTCGACAAAGTGCTGGTCGGTGAGTCCCTGGAGCTGGTAATTGGTCGCAGTGGTATATCCTTCTTATGGATCTTTGGTAATCCATAAAAATGTGGTGCCTTACTGTGGTGTGGAGTGAGGCGGGATCTAGCAGCGACCGGGATATTTTCAGCATACTTCTTCAAAGTCCTGTAGATGCGTCCTTCTATGGTGGTGGTTGGGTCTTTGGGTAGTTGCTTGTAGATCCCGCCTCACTCCACACCACAGTAAGGCACCACATTTTTATGGATTACCAAAGATCTATAAGAAGGATATACCACTGCGACCAATTACCAGCTCCAGGGACTCACCGACCAGCACTTTGTCGAGGTTTTTGTTGGACATAATTCAACCACTACAGGGTAAGTCCGAATCTTTTGTCAAAAACTCGGAACATTTTGTGGAGGTTTTAAAAGGTATCGAATTAGATCCCGGCGATAGATTTGTAAGTTTTGATGTAGAAAGTCTCTACACCAACGTGCCAATAAATGAGTCACTCAGTATCATTAAAAACAAATTACAAACTGATGATACACTTCACGAGAGAACAACGCTATCGGTGGAGGGGGTGATGGATCTTTTGGAGCTCTGTCTCCGTAACTCTTACTTTCAAGTGAAAGATAAGTTTTACGCGCAAAATGATGGACTCCCAATGGGTTCATCTCTTTCGCCAGTGGTAGCAAACATCTACATGGAGTGGTTCGAGGGCCATGCGATCAACACAGCAAGAGTCAAACCAAAACTATGGCTACGATACATGGATGACACATTTATTATATGGCCGGAAAATGATGGCGAACTACAAAATTTTCTACACCATTTAAACGGTATTCGACCAACAATCAAGTGCACCATGGAAATTGAAAAAGATTCGGCCTTACCTTTTTTGGATGTTCTTGTCAAACGATTAGACAGAAACATTCAAACCACTGTATATAGGAAACCTACACACACGGGACAGTACCTAAATTTTAAGTCTAATCTTTCTGTTGCAACAAAACAAGGAGTTATAAGAAGTTTGTATTTAAGAGCCGTAAATATTTGTAGTAATAATGAAGAATTAACCACAGAAATTAACAACATTAAAAAGGACTTACAACAGAATGGTTATTCCGAGAAATTAATAAACTCAACGATATTTAAAATTAAAAACAAACTAAATGTACCAAATTCTCAAAATAATAATCCGTTAGGTGTTATTAACATTCCATATGTTCAAGGGATTTCAGAAAACATAAGACGAATAGCTAACCACTATAATATAAAAACAGTATTTTCTTCGGGAAATACGATAAGAAGTTTTGTAACTAAAACAAAACCAGACAATCCCTCAAATAATAAGGAATGTATTTACCAAATCCCGTGTGAGTGTGGTAAATCATATGTAGGTGAAACGAAACGCCCTCTTCAGGTTAGAGTAAATGAACATCTAAAAAGTACCCAATTAGGGGATATTGAAAAATCCGGTTTAGCAGATCATGCTTGGTCAAATGATCACAGGATTCAGTAGTCAGAAGCTAAAGTTTTACATAAGGAGTCGCATTGGCGAAAACGAAAGTTTATTGAAGCTGCGTATATAATGCAGAATAAAGAAGTTTTCAGTCAACCAAGCACGGACATACCAAACATATGGAAACCACTCCTTAAGGAAAACAGGCGTCTTAGGATTAAAAAAGGGGGCGGGCCGTCACACCTGACTGCACACCAAGTAGTATAAGTAGTAGCCTAGAGACTAGATTGTTTAGTTCACACTTGATAACGGTTAGAGATACTTACTAACCGAAACGTCGTGTTTTAAAATAAATAAAGACAATGGAAGTCCGAAATTTTATTTCTAGTCTGGTAATGTTAGCAAAAATAAATAAAACTGGTAACCATTGTGATGAAACTAGATAACTTATATTATAAAAGGTATGGGTTAATCTGGTGATTCTCTGAACGGATTCAGTGACCTGGCCATTCAGAAAATCACCACATGGGATAGGGTATATGGAGTTACTTTTTTTACCCTGTTGATTATTTCAAAAGGTTTATGTCCCCACTAGTGGTCTCAGGCTATAACCATGGCATTATGTGGTATATCATGATGACTGAAAGACGTGACTAGGTGCCTGGTTAGATCCTTTAAGGGTACTTAAAAAGGATAACAAAGTAATTTAAAAAGTTTAGAAAAAATAATATTTTAGAAGTAGGTAAATATTAGCGAAAACTCAGAAATAAAACAAATCACAGTAATTGCAAAACCTTTCGCAAATATTAAGAAAGCACCAAAGTGAAACATGAGAAAAATAACGTAAACAAAATAAATCTAAGTAAATAGGGAGGTAATTTTTTTGCTTTCCTTGTATGCTGTTTGACATGCAGAAGTGTTGTTGTTGCAGGGTTGCCTTTTTCTAAAGACCGGCAACCAAAGAAACGCCAGAGTGGGTGGATTGAACGCACAGGCTAGAAAAAAACAGGGTTTATTTATTTACGTGTAACGAAAAAAAGTGAAGTGAAGTGAAAACCTAATTATTTTGGTAAGAATTTGAATCTGCTAGGTTAGCGGATTTCTTAAAAATAATATTCAAATTAACTTTAAAGGTGGAATTTAATTATACTATATTTTAGAAGGACTTCTAAGCAATAAGAATATCATCTTTTTATAATTAAGACAAATAACAAAGAAAATTCTAATAAAAAATAGGGCGAAATGATCCAGATAATGGGTAGTTTTGTAATATAATATTATTACACAGTGAAACCTCTCCTTGCGGACACCTCTATTAAGCGAAAACTCCCTTTAGGAGGACAAATTTTTTGGAACCAAGCTTTTCCCTATTTCTTGACATGGAAAATTCACTCCTGTAACCGGACACTCTAAGAACCGGACACGGACAATTTTTTTTAGCTAAGAAATTCTGAAACCTCCCGTAACCGGACGCGAACCTCTAACAACGGGACGGAGCGCTGCACGACATGGGCATAAACATTATGTAGTATGTTGGCAACAATGCACTCTCCAACCGGGGAATTACCTCTTTCCGTTTTAATGCGGAGACTAAATAGTTCTATCGTATTTACAACATATTTTATTCGGCGGGGGCGGGACTGCTATGTTTTATTTTTATTGTTCAATTGGGTTGTAATCAATCTCTTTGAAATGGTGCCTAGTAAAAACTTCGTAGTTTGCGTGAAAAAATGGAAGTAACGTTTCGGAGAAGGAACATCTAACAGCACGAAAGATCGCTGAAAAAATTAATCGGAAAAACTCAAGCAGCGAAAATTGTTAATAAAATATATATTAAAATTTCACAGTTCTCTCTCATAAGCGGACACCTCCAATAAGCGGACCAAATCGACGAAACCATGAGTGTCCGCTTATGGGAGGTTTCACTGTATTGACATATATTATAAAGTAGAAGAAATATTAAAATCATATTACGCCCATTGGTTGGGCAGAATTTCCGAAGTTGTGGTGATTTTGATATAAATTGGTATGATTCAGTTCAAAAAAAATAGTCAGGAAGTTTGGGAATTTAATCCAAACACAAGAAATAATACTTTAAAAATCCTTGAATTTTGAGTCAATTCTGGCACCTCTTCATTCATCTCCATGGGGTTTTTATATTTCTCGGGTTGTTTTGTTCCCCCAATAGAATTTACTTTCCTAAGGAACAAGCTTTCAAAATTTGTGTAAATCTCCAAAAACCATATTGAAGTTTTCATGCCATTTGTCCCCAAAAATAGCTATTTTTAGAGAATCTATGCAATCCCATAAAAACATGTCATTACTGTTATTTACTTGCTGTAGATCTATGACTTGAACTTAACTATATAAATTTTTGTAATTCCATTATATAAAACATTATTTTTTTTTAATTAGTGGGGGTGCTGACCACATACTATCATCCAGTTTATTAAAATATTGGGTGAAGCAAAAAAACACGGAAAAAAAACGGAATTTTTTTTGTTATAACTCTTGAACTATGCTACCGATTTTATATAATCAGGATTTTAAGAAAAAATAATTTATCAGCAATCTTGAAATTACAAGATGGAGCACAAAATCATGCTAAACCATTTAAATTTGCTTGTTGAAGTGTACGTTTGCTTCTTTAAGCGCGTTTAGCAGTTTATGTGGGTAGTGAATTGAACTGAGCCGTCAGGCTCGGCTATGTAACGCTCACTCGGGTGAAGTCGGCTCGAGGTGACTAACTGCGAGAGGAACATTCAGCGCGCGATATGATGATGCAGATGAAGGCCAGTATTATTAATTTCGCCTTGTTGAAGTTTACACTTCTGCCGTGTGGTCTTAAGTACACACACTTATTTTTATTGTTATGTTCCAGATCTTTTTTTAGTTTTTTTTTTTAATTTATAAAAAAATCCTATTTCTGCCACGCACGGGCGAGGTACGCATTACTAAAATCAGTTGGATTGTTCCAAAAA
Source organism: Aspidapion aeneum (assembly GCA_963576565.1). Classification (NCBI taxonomy): domain Eukaryota; kingdom Metazoa; phylum Arthropoda; class Insecta; order Coleoptera; family Brentidae; genus Aspidapion; species Aspidapion aeneum. Next base: position 38,671,613 of record OY755048.1, read on the forward strand.
AATTTATTTTTGTTTTAACCTTTATTGTACAGATTTCAATTCTGTCTCCATTCATTTCCTAAAAACCGAATTTCCTCAAATAAGAAGTATCAAGGCAAAAATTAATTTCGCTTTAAAGGTCCCTATCGAAATTTATCACCTTCTTAAAATTCAGGATGGCGGTCAGAATCAAACTTAACCTTTCAAAGAGGTTTGTTTATTCTTATGCTTCGAGAAACTATTAATTTCTTTTTAATTCGTTAAAAAGCTCTTTATCCGCCACACAGAACAAAACTTAAATCATTAAAATTGGCTTGGCAGTTTCGGAAATATTAATTTTTGTTTTAACCATTGATAGAGCAAAGATGTTTCGCAAACTATTCGATTGCCTAATTCTGTCTGCATTTCCTCACAAATTCATTAAAACTAAACCGATTTCAATTAAATGAAAAGTATTATAGTGAGTTAATCGATTGATTGCTCTTTAAGCATCATAATATTTGTCTCTTTATTAAGGATCGCTATTTTTAGTTGCGAGTAATTTTCACCCCCTATCGATGATTAAAAGCAGTTCATTAATAAGGAATTCATAAGCAAAGAAATGCAAGCAGAATTAAAAAAGCAAACAAGAAATCCATCCCAAATTTTTAGGCTCATAGAATGATTGCTAATTTTTGAAGAAAGTTTATTTTTACAATATAATAATATTTTTTTTACTTCCTGTTAAACTTTGATAAATTATTATAATCCAAAAAACTATTTTGTCTAGGGGTAAGGCCATCAACGACGCAGTCACCTAAGGTGTTGTTATATGAGGGCAGCCAAATGCGTACAATAAAACGAAAAATTTATAAAAAAATTAATAACACCACTTTCAAGGTGCAATTCACCCTATTAAAATCGATCATATAGTTAAAAACTTATAATTGATAATAGTGATTGGTTTTTTCGGGCAACCGGTATATATAAATATATATGATCAGGAGAGGCATCAAAATAGGCGGCCAATACTCCAGCCCCGGACCTGAACCTAATAATTATAAAAACATGTAATTTAACGTTCTCTAGTTAGAAAAAACAAAAAATTATAATTACCGAAATAGAAATACTTATTAACTTAGATATTTATGAAATAATAAACTCCGCTAGCGATATTTTTGAAATACCGGTAATTATATAAAAAAATACAACTTACCAAGAAACCTAAATAACTTTTGTTGCGAAATTTTATTAAAAGATTCTGATTTTCTTCTCTACGAATGCACCAAAAAGATTTTTTTTTTTTTTTATTTGTCAAACACACTGTGTTTTTTTTTATTACAATCTAGTCAGTAAGACTAATTAGCAATTTTGTTTTAACTTAATTTACTAGAAAAGTCAGATTTAAACTTAGGGTTCACTCAACAGTTCTCCCCGCTTTGTTTAGTCTGTAACTCACAATTGTGTTGTGTTTATAGCATTATTTTGTTTTATGTGTAATTCACTTAGTTTACTAGCTCAAACGGCTTCACTATTTTTAGTCGTCGAACTAGCATAGTATTGTCTAGAAGCTGAATTGCTTCCACATTCACATGCCGATGGAGTCTATCTTCATGGCTTTTTGCGTACTTTTTTATAGTCTCTGCTACAGTTTCGATTTTTAGATCTCGATGAAGGTCACTATTTCGAACGTACCAAGGTGCATTCACAATGTTTCTTAATACTTTATTTTGAAATCTCTGTACAACTAGAATGTTACTCTCTTTAGCACAACCCCATAGTTGAATACCATATGTCCATACTGGTTTCAGTATTTGTCTATAAAGCAGTAACTTATTATGAATTGTTAAATTGGACTTCCTTCCAATTAGCCAGTTCATTTTTCTATACCTTATCTCAAGTTCTTCTTTTTTTTTCTTAACATGTGCTTTCCAGCGCAATTTGGTATCAAGTGTCATACCTAGATATTTTGCCTGATTCGAATATGGTACTGGAATGTTGTTAATTGTTATTTGTATGTGATTTATATTTTTGTTTGTAAAATCAACATGAATTGTTTGGTTTCATTTAATTTTATTCGCCACTTTGTGGTCCAACTGTGAATTTGGGTGACTGCATCCTGAAGTTTCTCTATGCATTTTTCAATAGATTTTTCTACCGTCAATAAACCAGTATCATCGGCAAATGTTGCTAAGTGACAATTTTCTGGCTTTGGGATATCACAAGTGAATAATAAGTATAGATAAGGGCCTAGTACGCTACCCTGGGGCACGCCTGCTTGAATTTCTCTTAAATTTGAGTATGAGTCTTCCTGTTTTACTCTAAAATGTCTATCAGATATGTATGATTCCAAAATATCCGAATACTGTTTTGGCAGAAACCTTTTTAGTTTAAAATTAAGGCCTTCATGCCACACTTTGTCAAATGCTTGTGCTACATCTAGAACAACTGCAGAACAAACTTTTCCCTCTTCTAGTGCTTTTTCTATTATATTAGTAATTCTGTGTACTTGATCTATCGTGGAATGCTTGTCTCGAAAACCAAATTGATGAGATGGAATAATTTCTTGTCTTTCTATGATGGGTTTTATTCTTTTAAGCAATAATTTTTCATAGAGCTTGGATATAATTGGCAGCAAAGATATTGGCCTGTAAGATGACACGTCATGGAGTGGTTTTCCCGGTTTTGGAATCATGATAACTTCTGCAACTTTCCACAGTTTAGGTACGTACCTAAGCCTAAAAGACGCATTAATTAGGTTGCATAGTTTTACGATAGCTTTTCTGGGGAGTTGTTTTATGACTACCCCGTTAATAAGATCATACCCTGGGGCTTTTTTCGAATTAATATTTTTGATTTCTGTTAATAATTCTTTTGGTGATGTTAGCTTAATATGGTCCTCGATTTGATGGGGTTCATTTAAATGAAAGTGTTCATCTGGTGCTTCGTGGGGCTGAAATGTTTTTTCTAAATGACTTGCAAAAATATCTGCTTTTTCTTCGTTACTCCTTGCCCACTGGTTGTTAGATTTTCGTATGGGTGGAATTTGGATAATTGGTCTTTTAAAATCTTTGGTTGCTTTCCAAAGGGAATAGTCGGTATTTTTATCATCTGTAAGCTCATTAAGAAAATGGTTAATAGATTCATTTTTTATTACTAGAATTTCTCGCCTAATGCGCTGCGTCATGTTGTTGAGATTTGTTTTGTCCCGAGGATCACGGCTTTGTTGCCACTTTCTTCTTAGTTTCCTTTTTTCCAATATAAGGTCTCTAATTTCCTTTGGATAGTTTTTTCCCTTAAAAATTCTCTTTGGTTTTGGACTGTTTTCCCAAGCTGCTTGTTGAATATTTGTAACAAAATAATCAACTTCTTTATCGATTTGTTCTGGCGTTTGCAATGGTACTGATAGGTTTATTTTTTCTGACAGACTTTGTTTAAAACTAATCCAGTCAGTCAGTTTATTAACTAGTGAGATATTTGCTTCTTTCTTTATTATGTTTTTACTAAGAGTTAGAATAATAGGTGAATGATCTGAGTGTAAATCAAAACTTTCTTCTATATCTACAAAACTTAAAGATGTATTTTTTACTATAAAAAAATCAATTAGATCTGGAATTTTTCCTGGATCTGTTGGATAGTATGTGGGCTTACCAGTTGATATCGGCTCACATTGATATTCACTAATAGCTTGCAAAAGTTCTTTTCCTTTAGAGTTCGTCAGTCTAGATCCCCAGTAGGTATTTTTTGCATTAATTATAAAACGGTTTCCTAATTTTCTGAGAAAATTAAGATATTGATTTTTCTTTAGTAAGTGCCTTGGTGGTATATAGACAGCACTTATGACTAATGTATATGTTTTGGTTTTTACACTTACTAATGTAGCTTGAATCTCTATGGTTTTATATCCCATCTCCTCATAGTGTGATATATTTTCTTTAATTATTACAGCACTTCCCCCATGTGCAGTATTGCTAGGGTGAGTTGTATGATACACTTTATAACCTTTAAATTTAATGTGAGACTGGTTAGTGAAATGCGTTTCTGACACAAGACAGACGTCAATTTTTTCTATGTCTAGAATAACTTGCAAGTCTTGCTGATGTTGCAAGAGACCATTGGCATTCCAAGCTAGGATTCTAAGATTACTGACCATTTTGAGGCATATTGGTAGCTCCGTTATTGCTACTTTCTAGTTTAGTTAATCGCTCATCAAGTTTGTTCAATTTCTCCAAAATTAATTGTAGTGTTTGTTCCATAGTATTTTGACTACTGATATTAATATCAGGTATAGTAGCTGTTGCTGCTACTTGGCTGTATGTCCTTGTCACAGAGTTTTGTGTGACTGTGTTTCTTGTCTGTTGGTTTTGTCTATTTGTACTCACGTTTGGTATGAGATTCGGTTTCTTAGGTTTATTTTTCAATTTTTGTTTTTCCTTAGCAACAAGGCATCCTCTGTAGTTAGCAGGATGCTTGCCTCCACAGTGGATGCATTTTGGCTCAGATTCTTTTGGTTTGGGGCATTCTACAGTAAGATGTTTCCCCGTGCATTTTACGCAACGTGGTTCTTTAGCGCAATATTTTTGCGTGTGTCCATAAGATTGGCATCTTTTGCATTGAGGGACTAACTTTGAGGTTTTTAGTGCTTTTATTTCCACTTCAATCCCAAGGATACTGGAAATTTCAAAAATTTTGTTGATATCTTCATCGTGGCTGAATGTGAGCATAAACATGTTAAGAGGTTGTCTTGTTCTCCATTTAAGTTTGTTGCTGGCCTCCAGTGCCTTAAAACCTTTTTTTTGTAGATCAGCTACAATTTTTTGTGGGTCACATGAGAAGTGTAGCCTATTCGCTATTATTCTAATTGGCCTTATTTGTTTGTTTTCGTATGAGTGCCATTGATGCTTTATTTCATTAAGCATTTTAGTAACCAGCCGATAGCTGTCTGCGTCTTGTACATTTATTTTAATATTTTCGTTATTTAAAACTTTTATTTTAACTCCTTGTATGATATTTAACTTTTCATAAATATCATTAAAATTATTTACCATAATCGGTGGAGGTAATGGAGCTTTTTTAACCTTAGTTGGGGGTTCTTCATTTTGTGTTTTATTGGAGGGCTCTCCAGTGCCCGAGCTTTGTTGTGGTGGTGAGAGTGAAGTATCCATTCGACGTTTTTTCCAACCTTTTCCTTTTTGTCTGATCCACTCAGTTTCTCTTGCCAGATCGTCCTCATCAGTAATGTAGTCCATGTCAGACTCTTCTTTTTTAGTGACTTTTGTCTCTAAATCTGCAAATTTTCTTTGCATACTTTCCAGTTGACTTCGGAGATAATCCACTTGTACACTAAGTGAATTTTTTTCGTTTTGGGATTTTTTCCATTCGCTATATAAAACTTCTTCATTTTGTGTTCTAGCATGGCTATCCTGAAATAATTCGGCATTATCCATATTTTCTTGATTTTGTTTGGGCTTTTCGCTAATTTTTAAAACAAGTTTCACAGGTGATGGTACACTTTTTTTGCTTTTAAACATGATATATTATTTATAATACACATTGTATATAGATTCTCAACACAGGTATCTCGCGCGCGATGTTTTTTTGTAAACAAAACAAACTCCGACTTTGACCTCGTTAGCACTATCATGCAGGTACGATGCAATATAACCGTACTGAACTGCGATCGAACGAATACTGCACCAAAAAGATAATGACACAATGTGTTGCATTGTTTTTGACACATTTATTCCAAGCGATCAGATTTCTAATTATTTGGAGCCATATAACTATGAGATACTTGAAATAATACTTTAGAGGTGGTATTGCATAGAGTAGGATAAGTATATCAGTAGTAACTCAGGTGACGAGGAAACATGATGACGCCTCCGCGATGCTTAATTTCAAATTCACTATTACAGGTATTATGGGAAGATTGCCAACATTTTACAAATAAAGCCTTAAAATTACTGCCTATATAAAGCATTCCTAAAATTGTCGTATTTTAATATTTTTACCCTAGAACTAATATAGTACAATAAATATAGGTACACGCTGATCTAGAGCTAAATAGAAAACATTTGTAGGTACTTGCAAACCCCAAAAGCCACAGAAAACAGCCAGTAATTTATTTGGTATTTGTATTTTTTGTAACTCTAGACCCCTTTAGTACGTCTATGGGCAGGGCCCGTAGTAGGCATGGGCAAACCGGGCTTCTGCTGAGGGGCGCCCAATCATAGGGGCGCCAAATCAGAGCTCTAAAGGTGCTAAATTGTACATCTAGAGTAGCCGGTTTAAATGTATTTAGAAGTATGAGTATAGGCGCGCCAATTTACTGTTTCGCCCAGGGCGCCTAAATATTTATTGTGGGTCCTGTTATGGGCTTTAGTTATTTAAATGAATTGTAGGTTCCAAGGTTCTATATAAATTCAAAGCATTTTGAGACATAAAACATATTAATATTTTGTCAGAAAATAATTAAAGTTTTTGTAGTCGGCACCCCTACTAAATATAAAAATTTTGATTCCGTTTTCGAGAATTAAGGTTCTCCTTAAATTTGGTATGGCTGTATGATTTTAAACATTACAAAATTGTCATTTGTAAAACGATATTTAAGGTAAATGTTGTATGTTTGGGAATTTCGACAGTTTTTTAAAAAGTGCTATTTTTAGTTTTTTGGCATAAAAACTCCGGCACGATTTTGGTAAAATTATACAGTTTTTGAAAGCTTGTTTCTTAATATAACTAATTCCTTTAGAGGATCAAAATCATCCAGAAAATATAGAAATCCGAGGCACACAAATGAAGAGATATCAAATTGAGCTCTAAATCCAATGTTTTTTTTTACATAGCATTACTTAAGTTTGAATTTTTTTATTATACACCCGGTCTATTTTACATTTACCGCAATATTTTTTTAAATAATTTTGTTAAGTTTTAATAACATTTAGACAAGAAATAAGAATAAAAAAATTAGTAGTAGTACTTAAAAAAAATTATTTAATCTTAAGAGCATTTTTTTATAAAACGCGATATTGCTCATTTTGGTATTTTTTTGCGCAGTTCCGTGTAAAGATAATATATAAATTTAAGCACACTGTGATAGGCTAACTTAAAAAATACAATAATTATTATACGAGATCAAAATCACCACTAAACTGTGTTCGAGGGAAGCAAATAATCCAAAAATTTTAAAAATTACAAATTTAAATTTTGATGAAAATTTAATTTCTAAAATTTTTAATAAAAAAACTCAAAATATTTGTTGAGATTCTTATAGAGCGGTAGATAGATACATCTACTGGCTGCACAAAACTGAAAACAAAATTGTCTTACAAATTACCATTTTTGAGATATTTGACAAAAAGTAGGTTACTTTCAATCTTCACCTTTAGGGCGTCGCGACGCTACCTATAATGCGACGCCGAGCAAATAACTGTTTTTTCCTAACTTCGTAGGGAGTCCTTAAACAGCATGCCAAGTTATATCAAAATCACCCAAAAATTGAATATTTCCAATTTGACTGCCCGACCACATGGCATTTCGTCCAGAAATACACACATTTTACTAATCTTGGTGAACCTCAGTATTAAACTTTCTGAACAAAATGGTTAATTTTTAATATATATTTTTTCAAATGACAATACAAATTTCTACTGACAATAATTCATAAAGAAAATACCACAGATGGATACACGGTGGGCGTTTTATTACTAAATTGGCGCAGTATACCGGGGTGTCGTGCACGAATCAGCGCCTCTCCAACTTTGTGCTCCGTACTAAACATTTACAGGGGGATTTAAAATAATATAACGCTTGCGAAGTTTGTCTCTGAGCTACAGGATGACTTTTCAAATTATTGTATACCGGATGCTCGTGGCCATCACATCGTTCTCCAATTGAGCTACATCTTTTAATATAGTATTTTGAACAGTTTTTATCAAATTAAATTTTAACACTAAAAACTCATTCTACTCGTCAATTACATAGATTTAAATTTAAACGATGCGCGCTGATAAGAATGAGTTATTTTGTGTCAAAGCTCAATTTGCTTAAAAAGACTCTATAAACACCAATCAATAAGGAAGCTTAATCAAAGAATGTTTAAATTAATGACTACTAGCAATAAAAAAAAGGAAAGTTAAATTTTTATTCAATCTATAAGGTTTAAAAGTTTGTTTCCCATTCATTTAGGTACATAAATTTCCTTGAGAGGCTAATTTTCTAGTTAAAAAAAAGCTTTTTGACGAATATTCTACAGTAATTTTCTTTTTATTAGTGCATAGAAAATATTTACACATTCTACATTAACTGTTTGCCCGCAGTTAGAAAAACGATAACTGCAGTGGACTGTATATATTTTATTAAATGAAAGCGCGAACAAACATAAATATATTGATACGAAATCACGAAATAATCAAAAGGTCCATAGTTAATTGCTGGTACCACACAACGGAAATCAGAAACAAAGCACTCACCAGTTTGCAGCCAATTTCTCCACGTTCCAGGGGCCCCTGTCTTGATCTAATGATGGCACCACGTAGCTGAAGGGCTGAAGTTTCCAGTTCTATGCTTCAGTACACCAAAATCGAGCACTTTCAAGTGTAGAAATTTGTAATAGTTGGAGAAAGAAATTAACACGCCATTTTCTTGAGGCGGTAGAAAAGGATCTTACTGATTCTCAGTGCGCATATCCAATGCACGGAAAATGTACTCTATCCGTCATCCAATTGTGTGGTTTTAAAATTTTTAAAACAACCGCGAAATTTAGCGGGAGCTAACATAACTGCCGTCCAAAGATATAGATATAAGAAAAAATGATCGACCGATAAATATAAATGAATGGAAAACAGATAAGTATCGTAAGTTCATTTAGAGATAACAAAAACCCGAAAAAGGCAAAACAAACAAACAAAATTCAAAAAAAATAAAAATAAAGAAAAGCCTATTGTTATAACCGGTAATAGGTAGAAAAAATTAAAATTACTTTTAATTCGGCAAGAGGCACAGTTTTACAACTGGCCGCTTGTAAACACCGGTAGCCGTTTGTACCGTCGCAACACGCACTTGACCGTCTCCGCCGGGATGCAATTCGAGAACCCGATTGACTGGCCATTTCAAAGGTGATTGGATGTGATCACTCGTTATGATAACCAAATCATTTAATTTGATATTTGGGGACGAATCAGCCCACTTGTGTCGCTGTTGTAGCGTATGCAAATACTCTATAGAATACCGTTTCCAAAAATCATTATGTAGTCTTTGGATTAGTTGCCATCTCGAGAGCCGATTTAGGGGAACCTCGGACAAATCTGACTCCGGAATTTCTGAATTAAGGGGTTCAAGGGTCAAAAAATGCCCAGGAGTAAGAGGTTGAAGATCGTGTGGGTCTGAAGAGGCAGGAGATAAAGGGCGACTATTAAGTACAGCTTCTATGCGACATGTAAGGGTGGACATTTCCATGATGGACAACTTCTGGTCGCCGACAACTCGAACAAAGTGAGTTTTAAAACTTTTGACGCCAGCTTCTGCCAGGCCATTGAAATGTGGACTGAGAGGAGGTCCCAGATGCCAACGAATAGAAAGTCTGGTGGACGCACATCTTGCGTAATCAACTAATAGGTTACGAAACCCTATAAAATTACTGCCCTGATCTGACCAGCATTGCGTCACGCTTCCACGTCTGGAAATGAATCGATGGAATGCACCTACAAACCCTTCTGTGGACAGTTCCATGGTTAATTCCAAATGCACGCAATGTGTGGCCGTACAGACAAACACACAGACATACGATTTGAAAGCCTTACAACCACGGTAACGATGAGGAATCACAAAGAAAGGTCCACAAAAGTCGATAGCTACACTCGAAAAAGGTTTAAGTTGATCGATTCGATGAGCGGGAAGTGAACTCATTATGGGCTGTCTATAGGGTTTAGGGTTGATTCTAAAACATTGCAAGCACTTGGATGATGGTTCTTTGAATTGCCCGTCTGGCAGATAATATCCAAAATTGCTGTAAAAGCAAATTATGTAATGTTTTAAACCCAGGATGAAGGTATTGTCGATGAGTGGACTCGATAAGAAGAGTAGTTAAATGATGGTTACTCGAAAGTAAGACGGGGTGTTTTGCAGAATAAGACATAAGGTCAGATTTTTGTAATCTGCCACCGACTCTAATGATATTATTTTCATCAAGAAAAGGTGAAAGTTTTCGAAAAGGTTTCGGTATTGGTTTATCCTTAGATAATGCGGAAAAAAGCTCAGAAAAGCAAGAACCTTGAACGCGTTTGATACGAAGGTATAACGCACTTTGCATCTCACCGGTGGTAGGAAAAACAATATTAAAAAAAAAAAATTTGGTCCGGTGGCTTAGTGGGTTTTTGATAGGAATGGTTTTGAAAAAGGTTAACTATTCGAAGGACATAACAAATGATACGTTAAATTTTTGATATAGATGAATATTTAATAAGAAGCTGATCTAACAATTTAACGTCAATTATCGCATTGCAACAGACCTTTGGCTTTTCCTCCAGATTAATATCTCCAAAATCAAGCCTAGCCAAAGTTTGTGACTTTATAGGCGCGACCCTAGATTTTGCAGATATGAGAGAAACAGATATATTGTTTTCCTCTTCTACACGAAAATATACGACCGCTGCGTAGCCTCGAATTGAAGCGTCACAGAAGCCGCTGATTTGACAGGTATTGGTTTTTGACAGTTTGATTTGTCGGGGTAATTGAAAATTGGAAAGAAGCGGGAATTCAGAACGAAGTTTGTTCCAAGAGTCGATGATAGAAGAATCTGGTTCTTCGTCCCAGCCTATTTTCGATATTCACAACTGTTGCAAAATAAATTTTGCTTGTAGCAACAAAGGACAAAGAAAACCTAAGGGATCGAAGATTGTTCCTATGATAGATAAAATAGAACGTTTAGTTGGGGGTTTGTCCTTCATTCGGCATTGATAAGAAAAAATATCGTTTTTTGGATGCCATTGAAGGCCTAAAACTTTGATAAAGTGTGGTTCATCCTTGTCAAAAGAGAGAGGCATTTGACGATCGGATTCTGGCAATGTTGCCAATAACTCAGGACAATTGCTTGCTCATTTTTTAAGTTCAAATCCTCCCGACTTCAACAAATCATTGAGTTCCATCTCTAGGGCAAGGACTTTAGAAAGCGAAGGGCTAGTTCCCAAGATATCGTCGATGTAAATTGACGTTTTTAGAACACTACTAGCCATAGGAAAACGTTCCTTTTCTCTTTCTGCCAGCTCATTTAATGTACGCATGGCTAGAAAAGGTGAGCATGTTATGCCAAATGTGACAGTAGAAAGTTCCCACACTGAAAGTGGGTCCTGTGGAGAAAACCTCCACAATATCCTTTGATAAGGACGGTGATAAGGATTGATAAGGACTAGACGGAACATCTGTTTGATATCAGCAATGTAGGCAATAGGATTAAGACGAAACGTAAGGAGTAAAGAAGCAATATCCTTTTGAAGTTTCGGTCCAGATAACAACGTGTCATTGAGACTAATATTCTTTAGGGTGACTGCCGAACAATCCCAGACTACACTTAATTTTGTACTTAAGCTTTCCGGCTTTAGTACGCAATGATGTGCCAAAAAACATGATACGTCGACTTTTGGTTGACTAGGTAAAACTAGACTCATATGATTAGAAATGATATAGTCTTGCATGAAACTAGAATATGCAGTGTACAGATCAGGATTTTTGGGTAATCTATTTTCTAGAAGTAAAAATCCACGATAAGCTTGCGGATAAGTATTTCCTAAGTCAGGGTTTATTTTATCTTTAAACGGAAGATCTACCATGAATCTACCGCTCGGTTGTCGTACGACACTCGCAGTAAATATTGATTCTGCTTGTTTTTCTTCCTTTGATAAGATTTGTTTTTTAGGCAAATGTTCGATTTCCCAAAACCTAGGGATAATGACCTCTAAAGGAGGTGAATGACTCGTTAAAAAACAACTGGTTCGTTCCGTAAGATTACCTACTTCGTCAACTTTTCCCATGATGACCCAGCCAAAGATGGTTTCAAGGGCTGAAGGTTGCCCTATTTGTCCAAGAACCCTGCCCTCCTTGAATATCTGTGCGAATAGCTCGCAACCAATAACTAGGTCCACAGGTCTAGATTTGAAATAAGATGGGTCGGCAAGTTTAGGGTTTTCCAAGTGTTTCCACTGATTATCGTTCAAAGTGAATGTAGGCATATTGGAACATAGTTGTGAAACGACAATTGCTTCGAAATTAAGTATAGGATTGACCTGTCCTTGTGGCTTAATGTGACATTGAACGAGCCCTTTGGAAGTAAAAGAAGACATTTGATTTAATCCGAATATTTCAGTGGTGTAACTTCGCCTAGGAAGATTAAGACGCTGAATACACTTTTCACTGATGAATCCTGTCTGTGATCCAGAATCAAGCAGTGCCCTTACAGGTTGAAAATTTCCGCAACCGTCCATAACATCTATTATAGCGGTGCATAAAAGAAAGGTACCTGAAGGTCCTGAGGTATTTAATGTCACATGAAGATTATTGACAGGTGGTGTGTGAATGACAGGACTAGTATCTTGGTTTCCAGACTCTTTATTAGTTTCTAAGACATGAGTTAAAGTGTGGTGCCTTTTACTATTGCAAGTCCTCCATGAATATTTTGATTTGCAGGTGTCTACCCCATGCGAGGGATGAAAATACGCTAGACATAATTTTTTCTGCTTGACGAAAGATAGGCGCTCGATAGGTGAGAGGTCAAGAAATGTTTGACATTTCGAAAGCACGTGACCTTGATTACACCGGAAACATTTTATTCCCGTACTTGAATTAGTTGAGGTGCCAGCCAGTCCTATAAAAGGCGAATTGGGTGATTTATAGGTAGGCTTTTGCCCAAACTGATTTGGCATAGAATTTGATTTTTGATAGGTAGGCACCTTTTTGGGTGCTGTTGATTGAGGAAGTGATTCCAAAACTTTACATCTTTTTTCTAGAAATTGAAAAAGTGACTGAAAAGTGGGAATTTCGGTATTAGTATTGGCATGACTCATTTCGAAATTTGAACGCGTCGGAATATCCAATTTTTCTAACAGAATGAAAAAAATAATAAAGTCCCAACTGTCAACGTCAAAGCTAAGTGATTTTAAAATTTCTAGGGATTCTGAAAAGGTGTCAATTAAATTACGCAATTCTTTAGCTGACTGGTTTTTTAATGTAGAGTTCATAATTGTGCTCAAAGCATCATTTGCGAGGTCCCGCTTGTTTTAATATCTATTGACTAATTTGTCGTAAGCAATTTTATAATTTTGATCAGATAAGCTAATCCCTGATATCAATTTTAAAGGCTCATCCTCGAGATATGAAAATAAATATTGAAGTTTTCGGACGTTACTTAGACTTTGATTTTGATCTATGTTATTAAAAAGATCGAAAAAGCTTGGCCATAATTTTTTCACCTTGAAATATGGGAATACCTAACTCTTTGAGTTTTGGAGTTTCGTTTTGTCGAACATATGATCCCGAAAAGGATGGGGCCTCAACCGGAAATATTTTAGAGTAAACCCCCTTACACGCATAAAAATATTTACGAGCTTCTGAAAGAATCGCATCTTGCGTTTTAAACTCTTAGTCGTCCGAGTCGTCTATCAACATAATGACATCATTATGTGCCAGCATGCATTTATCGAAGGTTTCATCCAAATCGGAATACCTCACTTGAAACTCGTTTCTCGCTTTTGCGTCCGTTGCCGCGGTTTGTGAAAACACATAACACTCGGTGATCGCAGATAAAAAACCCTTGCGTTTTTGCACGGCTTTTTTGATAGACATGATTTCACCTTTGAAATGACGAAATTGTCGGTAAATATACAATTAACGCTAAATTAATGCTTCTGAAATAGACAAATGACGAATTGTCGAAAATATGCACTAATTTATCGCAATTGATGAAAATTGTTTTAAATATCGAAATGATATGGAACACATCTAATCACAGAAATGAGAAATGTTGTTTGTTTGTTTTTGGATTGATTCTCGATTTTTGTTTACTGAAATGACCACGCGGTAGACCCTGCGTTACCATAGCAGCGGACCGAAAACAGGTGAATCGCGCCGAAACCGAAGGTCGAACACGAAAAACTATGGTTTAATATGATTGGCAAATTTCAAGGCTGTGTGGTCGCGGCGAAAATGTGAAAAATGGCCGACTTATTAATACCGTCGTATGGAGTAAATTTAAATAATTCGGGTCGAAGGAACACTTATGTATGCCCGCAGATAGAAAAACGATAACTGCAGTGGACTGTATATATTTTATTAAATGAAAGCGCGAACAAACATAAATATATTGATACGAAATCACGAAATAATCCAAAGGTCCATAGTTAATTGCTGGTACCACACAACGGAAATCAGAAACAAAGCACTCACTAGTTTGCAGCCAATTTCTCCACGTTTCAGGGGCCCCTGTCTTAATCTAATGATGTCACCACGTAACAGAAGGGCTGAAGTTTCCAGTTCTATGCTTCAGTACACCAAAATCGAGTACTTTCAAGTGTAGAAATTTGTAATAGTTGGAGAAAGAAATTAACACGCCATTTTCTCGAGGCGGTAGAAAAGGATCTCACTGATTCTTGGTGCGCATGTCCAATGCGCGGAAAATGTACCCTGTCCGTCATCCAATTGTGTGGTTTTAAAATTTTAAAAACAACCGCGAAATTTAGCGGGAGCTAACATTAACTTTAATTAATAATGTATACTTTTACAATGCTTTATACATAATAATGTTGCAAATATAGTTTCCAATAAACGGAAACATTTTTAAATGTTTTTTCATGAAAAATAAAAAAATGTAACGTAAGCCTTTTAAAGTAAAGTGAATATTGCCGGTTATTCATTTAATTACACAGGATCCGGCATAATGATCTACCACATTTTGCACTGCCACTATGCCTGAATCACTGAAGAGAGGGGAAGCTTAACGTAGTTGGTTGGTAGCTCGCGGCTTGCCATAACCTTGCCATCGTGCCTTCGTTATCGATACATTAAGCAAAAGTAGGTAACCAATCTGTGATTACGACACAAAGAACTTTTCGTACTCACTTCGCACTTGGTAGACATGTTTTAGTTCCAGATACTTTGGGAATATCTGAACACTATTCCCGAACCATTGACGAATTGAAAGCAGCAATACACCAAGAAATTACAGGAATATTGCTTTAGAGTTACTGCACAATGGCGTTTTTATTGTGGGAGATCATTCTGCCGGACCCTGTATATAAGTATAGTGAAATAATCTATGTTTTTCCAAATATTAACATTTAAAACTAAACATTTAAAACTCCGTCCAGGTTCAACGTGTCCATCACACACTATATATTTGTGAATTTCGTCTTTCGTCAAAGTTAGTTTTTTTTAGGTTCCGTTAGAGAATAGCGCTTGCTAACATAGTCTTCGCACCCACGAACACAAAATTGTTTTCTTTTAAATTTCTTAATTACCGATAGGCCACAATTTAGCAAAAACTTTTAAAAATAAGGCAAAAAGTCGAAAAATCACGAAAAACTACAACCACAAATGAAAAATGCCGAATTACATTTGCGTCATATTTTTGTCTGTTTTGCCAATGTCAGTCATAATCAAAAACATATACCGAGAGTAGCTGTTAATGTCCATGGCGACAGCACAGGAGTCTGTACATAATATTTTTATACCAGGGGTGACGGTCTGTAATAAGCGCCTCTCGAACTTTGTATTCCGAACTAATGTATACAGGGGGTATGTATAACAGTATTATGACAAGACCGGGGTGCTTTCCTTACTATAAATAATTAGTATACTGTGGTCTGATGATTACAGTATTTTTAACTTAAATGATGATGAATAATTGAAATCAAAAAATATGGAATTGGAAGAAAACATCCCCAAAACAACTATCTTACACCTAGAAACAACTACAACCCAATCTAACTGTTAACTCTTCCTTAGGGCCGGTTTATCAATGGAGGGTTACCCCTTGAGTTAGAGATAGCCCTGTGTTGAAGTTGTCAAAAGTTTTTATCCATCCAAGGGTAAATGCAAACTCGAGGGTTAACCCTAGGCTAACTTGACACGCGCTCGAACGGCAGGGTAGCATATTTAGCTCTGGGTTAACGTCAAAATTTCCAATTATTTTGAAGTGTTTTTTTTAAATTTTGGTAAATTTTTCTCAAAAGCATAACATTCAACTGCGAAATTTTTAAAACACCAGCGGTGATACTTTTTAATGGTGCGGGGCTGAGATGATGGAATTCTCCACAGACAAGGAGATTTTTGCAATGGGAGCAGTCTACCAAGCAAGCCAAAAATAAATATTCTTTTTTCGATGAGCAAGATCATGTTTAATAGAAAAGCACCCAATAAATATCCTACCTGTCAACAGAGCTATACCTAATATGTGTAGGTACCGAGCCACAATATAGACCCAGTGGCGGTCGCAGCGGAAGGGCTGCAAGGCCTACTCACATATGAATCTTCATCAATATGTGTACCAGTTTTATTATAATTACTAATTTATGTATATAATTTTAAAACTTTTAATATGTATTTAAAAATGCAAAATAAAAAGTGAATGTATATTTCAAACACTGAGTTTTTTAAATTTTTATTTGGCGGCCCCTGAAAAATGGCTATTAAGTTCATTTTTTTATTATTTTAGGAATCAGAAATAATCAACAATTAAGTTTATATATATAGTATGTAACATCAAAATAAAATACTTAAATTATTGCAACATACTAGAGCACATTTATAATTCAAAAAAATATGCTACAGAATAAATAATATATCACATCAAGGTTTTTAAACACCTTCTGGTCAAGCCTCTGCATGCTCTGCACAAGGGGGTCTCAGTCATTCCGGGATAGCATGTTGATGTGTCAGAAACTAGTACCATTATTTCTTGTTGATGTGCCTTATTGATATTTCTTTATTAAAATGTTGAAGTTTGTTGGTTTCCTTGTATTGTAAAGACATGACCTGTAACAAAATAAAATAGGTGTACTAGTTTAAAAATAATCTTAAAAAATTAAGAATTATGATCCAATACCAAAGACATTAATCCATTTGCTTTTAACTTATTTTATCTCTTAAATTATCTAGCTTTAATAGGTAGATAGGTACCTATAGATGCATTTTTATTTTAGACTAAAATTAGTAGTTAAGTACAACAGAAATAATTTACAAAGTAGAAACTACATGCTAATTTTAATGTAGCTAAATTATTTTCTTCATACATATAGTAGATACTTACTGGCTAGAGTACAATAACTGAAGAAACTGAACAAGTTTTTTCCAAATAATATTTTTGATATGATTATAACCACAAAATGTCAAATATTCCACAGACTATTAAATAAGAAGGGAAAACTTAGATGGTCGATTGTTACCAGCATTGCCAACCTGCGAGTTTCGGAGCTCTGGGTTAAAATCGCGTGGATAAACACTTTTCTCATTAACTCCAGTGTTACTCCAAGGTCAGAGTTGGCCAACACGACAAGATACCCAGCCATTGATAAACCGGCCCTTAATAAAGAATAATGTGAACTTAACAAAAACTCTGACCAAAGGCCTCCAAACAGGAAATCAAAAACCGCAACGCCCTTAGGTGACAGGACCGCATCAGAAAATAACGAAAAGACGAAAAATAATACCAACAACCGCGATTAACACCCACGGTTGTCATAGCATTTTGTTTAATACCAAAGAAGGATTGAAGCAGAAAAAGAAAAAAAAAACAGAAATATTAAAAAAAAAAACAGAAAAAACTGCTGCTAAAATAAGAAAAAAGACACAAAAATAAAGATGCATTAATAGAAAATAAAAAAATAAAAAGGCTCCTAAAACTAACAATAAAAAAAGATGACAATAAATATTATATTTAAGCCATGAAAAAACCAGGGAATGCATGAAAGTAACCCGACCAAGATGAAAAAATTTGAATGATGAAGATCAAATAATATCACAGATGGATGCTCCTAAACTTATAAACAAAAGTGTACTTAGTGCCTGAGGTGGATATGTACTTCTAAAAACGGCACCGCTTGAAATTTCAACAACGAAAATCCAAAACCCAAAATTCCGACAGCTGCCAGGATTTTGGCTTATGAGATTTTGGGCTTTTGGAATTGTGGACTTTTAAAATTCCGCATTTCTGTAAGGACCGGTAAATTTTTTTTTACTTTGCAAGAAGTTTCAAAAGTGCTAATATTTTTTTTGAATTTTATTTATGTTTCTTGTAAGTTTAAAATCACTTTGCTTGTCAATAAAATGATACTTGTAACGTTAGTATTTTACTCTATTTATAAAGCTTTGTAAACATAAAGCTTAAAATATGAATATTTTTATACAGTGTGTGCGAAAATTGGTATAACTAAAAGGGATTGTCTTGAATATTTCGATATGTAAAAAATTATTTCTTCAAATAATTTTTGCTTATTCTAAAACATATTTAACACCAATCTGATCAAAGTTGATATGCACAGTATACTATAGTATATTTTGCATAGGAGTAAAGTACCCTTATTGCAGAGATAAAACAAAATTGTACTTAAAAAAATCGTTTAAAATTAAAAGGTATGTTCAGATACAAAGTTTTAGCCTCCTATGAGAACTTCGACAATTTTTAAATTTTCCGAGATATTTTTATTTTGAATACAAAAACAAAAACATCATACTTGCTGCCATGGGTGGGAGTTAAGAATAAATTTGCAATATGTTTATTATGCAGAATATAAAAATCGTTAAAAACCTCAGAACATTTCAAAATTTTTAAAAATGTCATAGGAGGCTAAAATTTTGCACCTGAACATAAATTTGAATTCTAAAAAAATTTTTAAGTAGAATTTTTTTATATATATTTAAATACTTTACTCTTATGCAAAATATGTGTTTTTTTGCACACACTGTAATAATTAAAACTTGTTTCACTTTACCTACAAAATTTTAAATATTACATTTGGTAATCCTGTTACGATAAAATGAAAATATAGGGCGGTAATTGACAAACCATAGGGCGGTTTTTGATCAAAATTTTTTAGGATAGGGCGGTAATAAAAAAGACCTGTTTTTCTCAATACTTTTTAAAGTTTTTGTAAAAAATCTAAACCTATAGTAAAACAATTTACATATTCCTACACAAAACAACCTAGATTATCAAAAAAAACCAAAGAAAACCCCAACAGACCCTATCTTAATATTTGAGTTCAAACACAAAGGTATAGAAAATAGGCGGTACTAATATACCTTAGTACTTTAATTCATTCCCTTTTAACAGTTACTTGATAATGATTCAGTTGTGAGTAAGCCATAATGATCCATTTTACGACAGCCACCAGTGTTTTGGAGCTCACTTTTGCGGAGGATCTTATTACAAAATTCCAAGCCTTTTATTCAAGCCAACATCTTATTAGGATGGATGGGTTATTTCCCAAATACGTGACCCAGAGCCATTCTTAAAAATTTTTGTGCTCTGGGCAACACTGACACTTAGCTCTGCGTGGCCTACTTGACCCGAACATACGTAAAGTTAGTACATGTCGAAAGTTTCGTCGTCATTCATACGGATCCTGTCACCGATCGGTTTGTCTTATAGGGTATATTTTCTGTCTTGTTAATCCTATGCGCCTTCGACGTTTCTTGTTCTTCGGTTAATAAACTCCTTGGTTTTATTTTTGCACTTTCGTTTTTAGGCATGATTGATGATTGATGATGATTCATATATGAGTGGGCCTTGCAGCCCTTCCACTGCGACCACTAGTGGGTCTATTGTGGCTTACTTTTGAGTGGTTTCTCACCACTGTATGCCTAATCCTCCAAAAAGGTTAGCTATCAGTTTGGGTGAGACACTGTTCAGATCTTCTGAATCAATCTGAGGTTTGCCGAAAGTATTTTGACGTAAACGTGCAATAGCCGGACATTCGCACAGTACATGTCCAACTGTTTCATCATCCTCCATACAGAGTCTACATTCGGTCTCTTCTGTTATTTCCATTCTGTGCATGGGTACTCTTAGTCGACAGTGACCCGTAAAAAGTCCAGTCACTGTACGGATCTCCTGTCTGGTAAGTCCAATGATATGATCCATAAACTCGGGCGCCATTTACTATATAAACACACGCATGTGAAGTGCTCCTGAATAAAACGCAAATTTCTAAACAAAAACTGAAAGTTAATTAGTGATTTTGATCCAGTGATTGCACTTATAGTCAACGAATCTGCCAGTAAATTGGTATGTACTTAAAGCTTTATATAATCACATAATAAGCAAAAGACCGTATGTAAATCCTGCATAAAGTCGAATTTGGCAAAACATATTGACTTAAAAGAATTTTTGCTCAAACGCTATCTAGAGCAATCAAATACAGGGTTCTGCAAGAGTTATGAGTGAGCAAGATTTATTAAAAGATTTGACTTTGTCTGAGCGTACGTTATATAATTTGCTACTTCGAGCCAATCAGGAGCAGACATTAACTTTAGAAAATAAAATTAGTAGTTCCGTAGGAGAAGTTAGTCAAAAATGCCAGGAAGTTGATACTAAGATTTGCAAGCTAGAACGCCGAAATATTCAGCTTGAACGCAAGATAAGAAAAAATAATATAATAGTTCACGGGCTATCATTTACCGATGTTCAAGATACCCCTACGTTTGTCATTGGCTCTCTTAACAAATTACTGGGAACTAACTTCAATATAAGAGATGTCAACAACGTCTACAGAGTAGGAAGAAATCTACAGGCTACCATAGTTGAGTTTATATCGTTTCTCAATAAATCAGAAGTGTTCAAAAATGTATCCAAACTTCAAGGTACTGTAGTCACAATTGCAAATAACCTTTGTCCGGAAGATCAAGAGGATTCTAAGGTACTAAGAAAGCATCTTAAAATAGCTAGAAACAAAAATCTAACCGCAAAAATTAAAGGATTCAAACTGGAGATTAATGGAGAACTCTATACAGCAGAGCAGTTAAAATGCTTTGACTCCGAGCAGGACAAAGCTCCAGACACACAGGAGTTAGAAGAAGGTGAAATTACGGAAGCACCAAGCTTGAGTGAAGAAGAGGGAGCCATTGCGAAAATTATAAAAATTCCAGGGCAGCAGCCTAAAAAACGTAAAGTATCCACTAGAAGCAAATGTAACGTTACCGATGAAAAGATAGAATCTGTAAGGTCTAGCGCGCGCTTAAAAGAATTATACCTGGGAAAATATTAAAGCATTGTTTAATTTTATTATTAATAAAAAAAAAAAATTACACATATATTTAATTTCATTGATTTACACTGTATATATTTATTTCTTTTAGTTTTAAGTCATTCAGTTTCTCATAAAATTTATAAAGAGAGTGATAATTTTTTCATTCGCTCATTTTTATTTCTCATAAAAGTTGATAAAAGTGAAAAAAGATAAGAGTTTGCAGTATTAAAAATTAAAAGCCATAGATATTTAAACTTTATGATAGAAGCAAGGCTTGTGTTCTGTGTCAGGATGTCAATGAAAAATCTATACATTGGTCATCTGAATACAAGGTCACTAATTCCACACTTTACCGATCTAAAGACGTTTATAGTATACCAAAACTTCGATGTAGTGGGAATATCAGAAACGTGGTTACAGCATTCTATTGACAACAATACGGTACATATAAACGGCTACAACTTCTACAGAAGCGATAGGCGGGGCAGGGGGGGTGGAGTTGGTATCTACGTTAAAAGTCATCTTAACTGTTCAGTTATCTACGATCTTCCCGATATCGACAACGAGAAATATGAGCAAATATGGCTCAAAGTAAAAACAGGCAAGAAAAGTTACATTTTCGGGTGCATCTACAGGCCACAAACTTGCACGGAAACAGATTTCATCAATTCTCTCGAAACTGTCCTCACCGGTGCAATACCGATGGGAGACAACCTAATGTGTTTTGGAGATTTAAATATAGATATTTTAAATACGGCGTCATCTCGAGTGGATAAATTCATTGAACTAATTGAAGCGATTGGTTTAACTCAAATTATTGATTCTCCGACTCGAATTACGAAAACTTCATCAACTCTAATTGATCTTATGCTTACAAGTTCAGACATACAAATTCAACAGGCTGGCACTATTCATGTCCCACAAATATCCGATCATGAATTCATTTATGCGCAAGTTAAATTATCTATCACCCCTAAAGATATCACAATTAAAGAGTATAGACCGCTAAAACATGTAAATTGGTCGCAGTTCTGTCAAGACCTGGAAAGCATCCCGTGGAAAAACATTTACGACATTAGAGATGTAAATTTAAAAGTTGACTTCCTTATAAAAAATTTTAATGCATTACTGGACCTTCATGCCCCTATTACTCTTTCAAGATTCACAAAAAATAATGAACCGTGGATAACAGACAACATTCGGCTTCTGATGTCACTAAGAAACAAAAAATTGAATAAATTTAAAAGGACAAAAAGTGAAAGGATGTGGACAGAATACAAAGAGCTTAGGAACATGGTTACAAATGCTATTAGACGAGAGAAAAAAGCGTATATCAACCAAAATCTTTTGAATTCTTCCAACTTATGGAAAGATCTTAAAACGCTAAATATCAGCACAAGGTCGTCTAACAACTATATTCCAGAACACCTCAGCGATCCGGATGCTATCAACCTAAATTTTATTACATCTGTCCCATTTACAAATCCAAATGTAAATCAGGATATTATTAGAAACTACAAAAATACACGAAAAAATCAATTCTCCGAACTCTTCAAATTTAAAGAAGTTACTGAAATTTCTGTTTTAAAAGCAGTCGAATCAATTAAATCGAAAGCGAAAGGCCATGATGGAATTAGCATTCAGTTAATTCAAATATCTTGTCCATTTATATTACCATACCTTGCACATATTTTTAATACTTGCATCCGTGATTCAATTTACCCTGAGTCCTGGAAAAAATCCATCATAATACCGCTCCCCAAAATCTCAGAACCAAAAGAGTATAAGGACTTACGTCCAATTAGCATTTTGCCATGCCTAGCCAAAGTGTTTGATAAACTTTTAAATAAAGAACTCACAGCATTTGTAGAGGAGAACCTAATCTTACCAGAAACACAGTCCGGGTTTAGAAAAAACCATAGTTGTTCTTCAGCTCTAGCCAATGTAACTGACAAAATTTTTGAAGAGGGTGATAAAGGCAGAATGACTGCTGTGGTACTATTGGATTACACCAAGGCATTTGACACGGTAAACCACGATACACTAGTGAGCATTCTAGACTACATTGGACTTGATAACTCTGCCACATCTCTTATTAAAAGCTCTATTCAGAATCGACTACAATCAGTTCTAATTAAAAACAAGTCATCGGATTTTCGACAGGTGCAACAAGGAGTCGTCCAAGGGTCATGCATGTCACCATTACTTTTTTCAATTTATACTTCGAACCTTGAGACTGTGGTATAAAACTGTGCTGGTCAATACTACGCAGATGACTGGCAATTGCAATATTCATTTGAAAAAAACAATATTCCCGAGGCATGTGTCCGTATAAATGAAGACATCAGAGCTCTTAATGAGTATTCCACTAAACATTCCCTACTTCTAAATCCACAAAAGTGCTGTGTGATGCTGTTTGGAGCGAACCAAAGAGTTGTTGAACAATACCAGAACCAGCTCGAAATAAAAATAAATAATAATACTCTACCAGTAAAAAACGAAGCTAAAGATCTGGGTCTGGTGTTGGACAGCAGCTTAAGGTTCAACAAGCACATATCATTATGCATGCAAAAAGCTTTCGTTAGACTTAAGTTAATTTATAGTAACAGACACATACTAAGCCAAAAACTAAAGGTATTTTTGTGTGACTCCCTAGTTTTGTCTGTATTTAATCATGCAGATGTCGTTTATGATAAATGTTTAACATCAGAGGGAAAAAGGAGGGTCCAAAAAATGCAAAACTCATGCTTACGAATTATTTATGGAATTCGAAAACGAAATAGAATATCGCATAAACTTAGTGAAACACGGTGGCTAAATATGGAAAATAGGAGGAAACTTCATAAAGCATGCTTCTATCATAAAATAATACATTTAATGAAACCATCGTATCTATTTAAAAAAGTTAAGCTGCGTTCACAAACACATGACTTAAATACTCGATTTAAAAATAAAATAACCCCGCCAAAACATAAAACCACATTCTTTGAGAGAAGCTTCTCATACGAAGTTGCAAAATTGTACAATTCCATCCCGGATGAAATAAAGGAAAAGCCTGTAACAAATTTTAAAAAAACTTATCGAGACCATCTTCAAAAACAACAAAATTCGTGACTGTTAAATATTGTGTAATACAAAATTTATCTAACTTTAACTCTGTATATCTAATTCTATTTTCTGCAAACTCTTTCTTTCTTTCTTTCTTTCTTTTACTTTTTCGTTCTTTTTACTTTTTACTTTATAATATTATAATATAGTTTTTTTTCTCACACGAAACCCAATAATTTTTGGGTCAATTTAGTTTTAAGTTTATTGTAGGTAGGTACCTACCAAATACCTACAAACGAAGTTGGTGATTATGAAAAGAATAAATATTTTATTTTTTAGTTTTTCAAGGTTAACTGATCAGCGCTTTTGGCATCAAGCATGTCGAAACTGCTGAATTTCGCCTTTTTCACAATTGTCTTTTTTGTAAAATAAACATTTGTACCTATATTGTAATTTGATTTCTAAATTGTGAAATAAAGACATTAATTATTATTATTATTATTATATTTCTGGCTCTCTTCTGACAAGGTCCTTTAATGAACTCTTTAGAGTGAGCCAGTTCTGGTATATTCATCCAGTATTGTTGGAAGCTGTCCTTCATCCATCCCAATATGGTTAATTTAGCAGCATTGTATGATATACCCAGGGCTGGTTCAGGGCCGAAAAATTCGGCAGATGCCGCTTCCCTCGCTACCTGGTCCGCGGCTTCATTTCCCTCGTATCCAGAATGCCCTGGTATCCATACTAATGACACCTTATTAGCGCTACCAAGCGTATTCAGCGAGTCTCTGCAGTTCCTCCCGGTTCTCGATGAGACCGTGTAGGAATCAAGCGCTTTTAAGTCTGCTTGACTGTCGGAGAAGATTTTTATTGTCCTGTTGGTCCATTCGTGGTCAGTAATCCACCAGGCACACAGTTCAATGGCTACGAGTTCGGCCTGAAATATAGTAGCCAATTTCCGAGACTATGTTGAATCTCGACTTTTTCTTGGATACTAACAACTCCAGATCCAACGCCTGATTGCATTTTGGATCCGTCCGCATACCAGAAGTTATCGTTGTTTGAAAAATTGGGCATGACGTCGGATATCATTCTTAGAGTTGAATCCAACTCTTGTTCCCTAACTAGGGCTGTGGATATCACTTTGTTTGCCCGGCCATCCTGGTAGTTGGCCCTTATTCTATAAGTTGCTCTTCGTGCCTCCGCCTCTAAGAAAATGTGAAGCAGAGGTAAGTTTAGTAAGCATTCAAGCGCAGTCGATGGGCTACAGCTCATTGCACCACATATGGCAAGACTGTCGTTGTAAGCTGGTTAGTTTGGCTCTCGAGGTTCTTTGATGTCCCTTCTCAAACCAGACTATTGCACCGTACGCATTCATTGGTCTAATGACTGTTATATACAGCCAGTACATTTGTTTCGGGCTAATGCCCCAGGTTTTTGCGCAAATTATTTTGCACGTCCATAGGGACAGTGTGGCTTTGCGGATTACCTTTTCCAAATGGGCGTTCCAGGTGAGAGTTTTATCTAGGGTAACCCCCAGGTATTTACCCTCTGACGCAAATTGAATTATTTCACCGTTAGGCTCCGGAGGAGTCAGGACGTCTAGCTTTCTTTTACGGGTGAACGGTATAATGATTGTTTTGCAGGGATTAACAGACATCTGTTCCCTATCACACCAGCCTTTACCGTGTTTAGTACTTCTTGTATCTTTCCAGAGAATTCTTCTTCTGGAATGTCTCTAATGATTGCTCCTACGTCATCCGCGTAGCCCAATACCTCTACATCCAGCGATTCTAAGATGGCAAGAAGATCATCGACCAGCAGAGACCACAGGAGGGGAGACAGATCTCCTCCTTGTGGACAGCCTCTAGCAGCTCTAAACTTACCATCAGATCGTTAAGTGTGGTTTCAATCACTCGATTTTCGAGTGTGCACCTGATAAACCCTGTGATGGTGAATTCAACTCCTCGGGCACACGCTGATTCAAAGACGGAATTGGATAGTGCATTGTTACATGCTCCTTCAATATAAAGGAAGATGTCCACTGCGACGCCTCTTGCATCGAGGGTTTCCTTGATTTTTCCAACAAGGTTGTTTACAGCTAGTTTTGTTGACTTGCCTGCTTGGTATGCATATTGATTTGCATTAAGTGGATGGGCCATTAAGGCGCCACCTCTAATATGTGTATCTATTATTTTTTCCAAGCCTTTTAAGAGAAAAGAGGTGAGGCTTATGGGTCGGAGAGATTTTGGAGTATTATCTGCCCGACCCGCCTTAGGTATGTACCCAGGTAGCAAGGGGACATCAAAAGACGTCTTTTTTTCGTCGAAAAGTGGTCATTTCGATGACCAGCAGGTCATCTACCAAAAAATGTTGTTTTTAGGGCGTCGTTAGTTGACTTTTCGTAGTGTAGCTTTTGACGTCTGAAACACATATATTGTACTGCACACTTTGTCCAAGGGACATACAATCATACATAGATGGTACCCCAGTCAGTACTTGACCGGATTTATACGGAATGTGGGGGTACGTATGTAAAATAAATTAAATATTAAATCAAGACAAACTTCGTGGCTTCTCTCGCTTCAAGGTGGAGATGTGTAAGTCTAGGTTTAGGTCTATGTTGATCTGTACATCACAGAAAACTGCTGTACCTGCAGGGAATATTTTATATATTTAGACGAGTTTAAAAAAAGTCATAAAAAGGTTTGTGTCTGTATGCATGTTCTGATTTGGTCCCAAATACGTCATATTGCTGACGTGTTTAAAACGTCTAAAAATGACGTCATTTTGGGTGTGTCTTTTGAACGTCATTTATAGGTCGTTTACACGTCAGGTTAGAGACGTCAATGGTCATTAAAAATGACCTGTTTTTGACGTTTAATACACGTGACCTTGCTAACTGGGTAAACTACCTTAACTTTGGTCCAGCTAGTTGGAATATAATTCCATGCTAGGCTGGCCCTGTACAGTTTCACCAGGCATGATACTAGCACTTCCAGGCCCTTTTGTACTAGCACTGGAAGACTGCCATCAAGCCCCGGTGATTTGTACGGTTTAAAAGACGTGAACGCCATTTTTATCGCATTTGCGTTGATAATTTCTTTTGCAATTTTCCAATCCGCCTGTTTTGGACGACGTCCATGAGTCAATTGCTCAGGAGTATACCCGTTTTCAAGGACCGTGCTTCCTGGGAAGTGATGGTTTGCTAGTTTCTCCAGGGACTGCCTTTCAGATCTTGTAAAAGTGCCGCCAGAGAGCTTTATTGCGCAAAGTCTGTCCGCGGGCTCTTTGGACAGAATTTTGTGAATTCTTGTGGTATCAGGAAGCTTAGGTGACAAAACCTCCTCCACGACTCTCTTTTGGCACTTCTGATCTCCTTGTTGTATTTGCTAAGGAAGGCACGATAGCTTTTTCTGTTTTGTTTGGCGCCCGGAGACGTTTAGCGACATCCTGAGCAGTGAGCCGAGTCGCCTGCTCATCGTCGGGGATGTACGCTACCACAACGTGTGGCCTGGGAAGTTCTTCCCCTCTGACGAACCTTAATTGCGACCCTTCCCATGGTTGCAGAGTTGACGACACCTCTGTCAACCATTGGGCGCTTTGTTCCTCAGCGCAACTCAGGTTTAACCAGCCAGGCCGATGAGTACAGCCTAGAAATCTGACCTGCGCGCCATTAGGGACATTTGCTAGAGACCTTAGGATGGCCATCTGCAGTGCCCTTAGGTTTTCTCCTGTGAGGCTTTCGAATGGGTAGTTTTTGTGGACAATCCCAACTTTAACTCCCTCTGCCGCAGCGCTGTAGGAGGCTCGGCAGGGTCTTTTCGACTCCTGCTCTGGAGTATTAGCACTGGACCGTGGACGTTTGGAGTTTGGCTTTACCGCCTCCATGTTCAGCGGTCCCTCTAGTGCCTGTTTGTGGGCAGCTGAGTATTCCCAGCCGTCCTGAAGAAGTTTTCTAAGCCGTTTTTTTGCCGACCCAGACAACCTCTTCTGATCTTGTTTATTCTGATTTCGGGCCTCCACAAAAGGAGTCCTTATCAGTAGTGTCACCGTCGCTTTTGAGCAGTTCATTTTCCCACTCAAGGTCTGGTGACGATGTTGGAGCTTGAGTTGGTGGAACCTCCAGCTCCATAGGGGCCTCTTCGGCAATCCTTTCTTGGTTAGGTTCTGTAGGCCTACTCGGCACTACTTCCCCTTCGTTTTGTACTCTCAGTGAGAGTTCCGAGTTTTCGCCTCCTCCGTGAGGGTTAATGAGTGGGTGGCTCTCCCCAGAACCGATGAAGCCAGCGACAGCAACCGGGGCTTCAACCCGATCTGAACTGTCGGTGAGATTATTACTCACCTGGGGAACAAAAAGATTTTTAGGCATACTTCATTCATCCTTAAATGTATGCGACGTTGTATGCAGTGCCGCATCAGGGCAGATCGTCGGAAATAGCTGGTTCTCTGGCAAGCCAGTTAGCTGACTTATTACTGTGATGACATCAGTGAATTTATTTGTTTTTCTTAGTGCATTTAGTATGCTCTGTTACTTCTAACTCTTTCCTCTGAAGGGAGGTAGTTAGCAACATCACTGAACGGCCAGAAGTTTACCCTAAATGTTGCTAAGTTGCCGAGACAATGTTTAGCCTTTAGTATTCCTGGATACTTAAAGCGTCGCGCCATCAATTTCTGATAGCATTTTTGACCCCCGAATGGCCCAGTGGGGTGGATATAATGTAGGCAGAAAGGCGTTGCTTACCCTTTATAAAATAGAGTTTTTTTATATAATCACATTTTAATAACTCAACCCATGACATATCCAACAAAAATATGCATAACCATTTTTTTACAAACAAAAATTAAATTTTCAATTTTCTTTATCTATATAAGAGTTTAGTTATTATTTAATAAAAAAATTAACATATTACAAACAAATTAATTTATTCTGAAAAGCAGAAGATTTAAATCTCGAGAGTCCTTCACTATTATTATTTTTATTTTGTATTAAGTTTAAATGTTAATATAATTTTATACAAAATAAATGAGTTTTAAATACAGCAAATTTTTCCAAAATGAGTATCAAATAGAAAAAACCAAATCCTGTTTTGTTTATTTCGAAACAAAGCCTAAATTATCCAAAGTTTGAATAGCTTTTTATTCAAAAATTTAAAATCATAACAAAACCATTTCAAGTAAAAAAAGGCCAAGTACGCGAAAATGGCATTCCGTAAAAAGAATTGAGATAAAAGTAAAGCCAAGTTCTCCAATACAAATTTCAAAATGAAAGGTTCTTACTAGTTTGGAAATATTTTTTTAAACTTTGCTAAACTCCTTTATGTTCAATTTAGCACTGTGCCTAATAGTCATTTACAGCCGTAATAGCCAAGTTTAGAGAAATATTTCCAAACTAGTAAGAACCATTCATTTTTATATTTGTATTGGAGAACTTGTCTTTACTTTTATCTCAATTCTTTTTACGGAATGCCATTTTCGCGTACTTGGCCTTTTTTTACATGAAATGTTTTTGTTATGATTTCACTTCTTTTTTAAAGGAATTGGATAATACTTAATTTTTAAAGTAGTAAAATATGCGGAATATTGTTCAAACTTTTGCAATGCCTTACTTAAATTTTTGAGGTTTTTTTAATTTTTTTCCATGGTTTGATCGTAGTTCCTATTAGCCTTCCAAAGCGCAGCTCTCTGGCGTTTCTGAAAGTACACAATGTTACTTTTACATAACTTTACATGTATAGGGGAGGAGAGTAAATGAAAATATTGGACTTTTTAAATTTTTTTCCCATGGTTTTATCATAATTTATATTAGCATTCCAATGCTCAGCACTCTAGCGTTTCTGGAAGTGGGCAATATTAGTTTTATATAAATTTACATTTATAGGAGAGGGAAATAAATTAAATGTGTCGTGTTTTTAAATTTTGTCCTTTAGTTTTATCATAGTTCCTATCAGTCTTCCAATGCTCCGCTCTCTAGCGTTTCTGGAAGTGGGTAATGTTACTTTTACATAACTTTACATTTATAGGGGAGGAGAGTAAATGAAAATATTGGACTTTTTTAATTTTTTTCCATGGCTTTATCATAATTTCTATCAGCATTCCAATGCTCAGCTCTCTAGCGTTTCTGGAAGTGTGCAATGTTAGTTTTATATAAATTTACATTTATAGGAGAGGGAAGTAAATTAAAATCTTGGTGTTTTTATATTTTTTTATATAGTCTTTCAGTCTTAAAAAGTTCAGCTCTCTAGCATGTCTGGAAGTAGGCAATGTTACTTTTACTTAACTTTAGGGAAGTAAATTAGAATTTTGGGGTGTTTTTTCCTATAGTTTTATCATAGTTCCTACCAGTCTACCAAAGCTCAACTCACTAGCATTTCTGGAAGTGGGCAATGCTACTTTAACATAACTTTAAATATATAGGGGAGGGGAGTAAATTAAAATTTTGGGGTTTTTTGATTTTTTCCTATAGTTTTATCATAGTTCCTATCAGTCTGCCAAAGCTCAACTCTCTAGCATTTCTGGAAGTGGACGATGCTACTTTTATATAACTTTAAATGTATAGGGGAGGGGAGTAAATTAAAATTTTGGGCTTTTTTGATTTTCCCAGGGGTTTGGTCATAATTTCTACCAGTCTGCCAAATTTCAGCTTTGTAGCATGTCTGGAAGTTCAGTAGAATATTGATGATCTATACATGAGTGTCAATGAGTGAGTGGCAATTTCGACGTTTTTTGAAATTTCGTAACTACTTTACATCTTTATGGAATTCCATGAAACTTGGAGGGGTTGTTAACTCCATGGAGATCTACGACTGCGCAAAGTTTGAGATTCGTACCTCATTCCGAAGTAGAGTTTTAGGTAGGTCAAATATCGGCTGAAATGTTTCCAGAAAAGATGGTTACGGCGCGCGAACTTGGCGAGGCACTGCCGTGCCCTCAGATAAAATCATTTCACAGATGCTGGCCAGTTGGCTCGATCCATGCCAAAAAACTTACACACACACACACACAAACATATCAGATTTTTTGTGTTATTCTAAAAATAGCTGACTCAAGAAGAGGTTTGTTTTTGCTTGGATAACTTATGTACTTAAAGAAATGTCAAAAATTATTAACTATTCAACTAAAAATTACCTAAAATAAAACTGAATAGTAAGTCAATTTTACATACTAAATAAATTTTAAAAGATCTAATTTAAATAATAGCGAACACACAAAAACGTTTAAGGAGTTTCTGTACATTATTGAGTCATGAATTTGGTTTGATGTAAGATTTTTGGCGCATAAACACAATTTTTGGGAACAACTCTTTTGGTTATTGATAAAACACATTTCAATAAAGTGTTTTCTGGTAAAGATTAATATATTTTTGCAAAAAAGATCTGAAAGATTTAAAATAATTAGTTTTTTGAAAATATATGATTTATGAGTTCTAAATTTGCATCCCTCAATACAACGAATAAATGATTTTTGTAGAATAACTAGCTTTTTAGGTGTTTTTGTAAATATCCCCCATACCACAACATTATACCTTAAGGCCGATTGAACCATAGCAAAATAAAATATTTTTTAAAGAAATTTGGACATTAAACGTTTAATAAAATATAATATTTTAGCTTGTTTGATAAATAATTTATTTGGTCTTTGAAGTTAAGATTCTAGCGAAATATGACACTTAGATATTTTAGTTTATTAACATGTTAAATAGTTTAACAATTGCAAGCGTTTTTGATTGAATTTTATGATCTGTGTTTTGAATGTATTAATTTCCGCTGAAATGCTTAAATTTGGATCAGAGAAACTACTAGAAAATCTCTCAATTAATACATAAAAGGACATCCAGTACCTAATGATTGGAAAATTCCATACATATCCTCAATACATAAAAAACGAAACAAGCTGGATTGCAATAATTACAGAGTAATATCAGTAACCAGTACTCTAAGTAGATTGCACTGTAGGACTCTTACAGATCTGGAAGAGTAAAGTGGGGTTTCGTGCAGGCAGATCTTGTAGTGATAATATTTTGTGTCTTAAACCAGTAATTGAGATAAGGAGTGCCAGAAATACACTCATATTACCTTTGTGGACATACAAATAACATATGATACCGTTCCAGTAGAAAAATTAGGGACATTGTTAGAGAGCAAACTAATATCAATCATACATACCTAAAAGCGATAAAAGAACTATACAAAGGGTTAAAATCTAAAATTAAAATTGAAAATCGACTTTCAAAAGAATTCCTGGTAACGAAAGGTTAAGACAGGAATGTTGTATCTCTCCAACTCTTTTTAAAATATATATCCCAGTAGCTCTAAAAAACTGGAAACGTAAAGCACACGGCATGGGAAAAAAACTTAACGACCGATTTACCATATACACACTACAGTTTGCTGACGACCAAGTAATTGTGTCTAACTGGAAAATATAATAGCAAAAGCAAAAAAGGTTATTGGGTATCTTAACAGTATTTTATGGAGGAGAGATAAAACTGAATGAAAAATTTAACATATTTGAAACAATGGTGAAAAGCACGCTGTTCTATGGAATAGAGACTTGTCGCGTAACTGAAAAATACAAAACAAAAATAGAAAATGTCGAAATGGATGCAATAAGAATATCAATGCGCATATCTAGAACAGATCACATATGAAATGAGATCATAAAAAAAATAATGGGAATCGAGGGAAGCATAACAGATGACATCTCTAAAAGACAACTGATATGACACGGCCATGTACAACGGATGAACGGCAAAAGATTACAAAAGCAAGTCCTAGAATTGCAACCAATAGGGCGCAGAAAAAAGCGCGTCCTTAACTTGAACAGCAATCCATAGATTAATGAGTAAAAAAAACGTGACAGAAGATGATTGTCATGATCGAAGGAGGTGGAGAATAGGCGTCAGACAACGTAGAAAAACGTTCTAAACCGACATAGTAGTAGTAGTAGTTTTGAATGCGTTATTAATCATATAATTTTGCTGTGCTGTAGCCCTTCAATAATTCAAAGTCATGTTAGATTTTTAAAAAAAGTTGCTTGCCAAGTGTCTGGAGAATATACAAGTACTATTTTGTCTGCAAAAGCAATTACAGTCGAACCTCTATAACTCGAACTCAAAGGGACAACCAAAACAATTCGAGTTATGGAGAGTTCGAGTTATAGAAAGTCGAATTAAACAGGTTAAAATACATTCGATTATAGAGGTTCGAGTTAGAGAGGTTCGACTGTTGTTTTTCTTTGAATGACGCAGCACAGAGGCTGTTGATATAGATGATAAAAAGAAGTGGCCCAATGAGTAAAAAGGGCAAGTTAATTTATTTGGTAGGAAGTCATAATATTTTTGTGAAAGAAATTATTTTGATTAAGATAATACGCATAGGTGAAAAAACCCTGAAACTTGGAAATAAGTAGGTGCAAGCTAAATTTTTGTATAATTGTTCCTTAGCATCTGGGACACATCCCGATATATTCTCCGCTAAAATCCCCCTTACCCCTGATTTATAAGTTGCCGTTCACGGTTGACGTTCACGGTTCACAGTTCTTAGACGGATTTTAGAATTTATAGGTTGCCGTCTTACGTTCGCAACCGTTCGGTAATAATAACCTAAAAAAATTGTTTTTTTCGTTGTTTTTTTGTTTAAAATGGAGCATCTAACCTTTTCTGACTTAGCATTTGTCATAAACAAAAAGAAAATAAAAAGAAAATACAAAAATAAACCAACTAAGTGTGACGTACGTGGCCGACTACCAATCTCTAACGGCGAAAGATAAAGAAGAATTATCTCCAACTTTCGCGAACGGCAAGGCCGAACTTTGCCCAACTTTAACGAACGGCAACTTATAAATCAGGAGTTAAGCTTCGCCAGATATAAGGTCCTAATAATCAATTTTTTGTAATTTTCTCGAAAACTAATAACTTTTTAAAAAATAGTGAAGAAAGAAAAAATTCGCAAAATCATTCGGTCTATAATATAAAATTAAGAAAGAAACCTAACCTGACATTTTAAAAGATATATTTAAAAAAACTTTTTTTTTATTTTATGGTTGTTAACTTGTTTTAAAATGTTAATCCTTTTTAATATTAGGCTTGATCCTCATTTGTACAAAACACCATGTACCTACTTAAATTTAGTTTTTGTTTCTTTAAAGTTAAACAACTTTAAGTAAGGGTTAGGCCAATGTTCAGTAATACCCGGACCGCCAATGAAACAAAAAAATACTTTTTTACAATTAAGGACTGTACGAGTAAAAACAAAGTATATAAAAAAGTTAAATTTTTGGGTAGAAACAGCTTTAGAATATGCGCAAAATTATATATTTGAAATTCCGGCCAAACAGCTATTGATAGAAAAAATATTGCTTCACTAAACTTTAATAGGACAAAAGGGTTTAAACAAAATAAATGTTACCTAAGGATATTTTTTTTAAGGATTTAAAAAAAAAACAAAAACAAAATTTTAGTAAATAGTGTTCGGTACAGGTGGGAATCAAGGTTAATATTATTAAGTTTTAACATTTTAAAACAAGTTACCTACAGAGTGGAAAAAAAAATTAAATAAAAAAAAATAATTGTTTTAAAATGTTAGGTTAGATTTTTGCCTTCATTTTATAGTATAGATCGAATGATTTTGCGTATTTTCTCTCTCTTGACTTTTTTCGAAAAAGTTTTCGAGAAAAAAAGGGTTTGTGAAAAGCGAGTTAATTCCCCAGACGTGTTTTGTGAGCAGATATTTCAGGAATACAATATTTATATTTTAGTTTAGCTGAGTTGGATTTTGTGCAAATAAAATTTGGTTGTTATATTTATTAGTTATTTAGTGTCATATCACAGGTAATTCAGAGGCGCAATTAGGAGGGCTTAGCCTCCTCAAGCTCAAAACTGCCTTATTCAAATGAAATGAGCGTAATTTATCAGAAACAATCTGACTCTACAAATAAGTTACTAAAAATTTCCGACTCGGCTCTTTTAAGACTACATAAAACTTTTTTATTTGATACCATTCTTCCCAAAAATTTTTAAACTTTTTTCTTTCAATTATTTTAT
This sequence comes from Aspidapion aeneum, assembly GCA_963576565.1. Lineage (NCBI taxonomy): Eukaryota > Metazoa > Arthropoda > Insecta > Coleoptera > Brentidae > Aspidapion > Aspidapion aeneum. Next base: position 38,706,893 of record OY755048.1, read on the forward strand.
TTTTCTGAAGTTGCCCCCATTCTTTTTTTCCTTTTACCAAGAAGGAATAGATTCTTACAACATGTTTGCCTGTTGCGCAATTGTTCTCAATATTACAGTAGTTTTTTTATACTGTAAACACTTTCCATTGTGACAACATTTTTGCCAAAAATAACATATCTTTCAGAAATTTTTGAAGATTTTTGCGGCGTGATTTCTTCCGAAAAATAATTCATTTTTCCAAAATTTTCGCCTGTGCATTTTTACTTCTACTGGTTTTTTTAAAGGTTAAAAAAATTATTTTCTTTATCATAAGATGTGTTAAGCCATCTTACAGCTTCTTTTGAAGTAGTGTTTTTCTCATTCTCAAGCTCCACCAAAATAGTTGCGCCCCTGAGTTAATGAGCAAGTGGAATAGTAGGTATTAGAAATATTCAAATTTTTTTTGAGAAATTATTATATGATGTCGAACAAGAATAGTAGGTACATTAAAAACCAGACACTGAAGTTGCAAATTTAATCACCAGGCGAAAATATTTTCGCCTAAGCGTAGGTCTCCTTCAAAGTTTCGTGTCTTGTATAATTACTTACTGAATTTTTTTAGTTGCTTTTAATCTTTGAAGGATTAAAAATAATCATTTAAGTACCCCAAGACAGGGCTAAAAGTACACTATGAAATAAGGGCATAAAACAAATTCTAGTTGATGGAGGGTAGAAAAACCATTGCGCGAGATGTTTGTTGTTAAATGAGGGGCAGCAGTTTTTCCCTTTGCCTCGGGCAACCAAAAAGTTAGGCACGTCCCTGGTGAATGCGGCATTTCTATTATAATAAATGTTCGATGTTTAAGAAAGTTTCCTTGCCAAGTGTCTGAAGAATATACAAGTACTCTGTCGTCTGTAAAAGCAATTAGTTTAGAATAGATATTTTGAGGAGATAGTTAAAATACTTAACAAAAACAAGTTGCGGGTAGTTCCTAAAAAGGGGGGAGGGCAGCTCGTAGACACCGGTGTTTCGTCCTTATTGGAATACATCAGTTCGAGCGTAATCATATGGGCTGGAGACGAAATGAATGGTGATTTCTGAAAAGGAGTCATAAAATGCAAACATTTACTAAAATCAAGATCAAATCAAGATCAATTGTAAAGTTGAAGCTTTAGTCACAATAGCCCACTAAGCGTAGACATGATTTGACGTCACTACAGGGACAGATATAATCAGTCTCAGAAAATACCCTAGCCCAGAAATATACAATAAAATAAAATGGTTATTGCAAGGAAATAGTCAAAATAGCTTTGCGGGAAGTTCCTTAAAAGGGGGAGAGGGTAGCTTATAGACACCGGTGTTGCGTCCTTATTAGAATCCATCAGTTCGAGCGTAACCATATGGGAGGGAGATGAAAATAATGGTGAGAACTAAAAAGCAGTCATGAAATGCGCATATTTACTAAAAAAGATCAAATGTTAACAAACGTGGAATTTCGTACCCGTGAATTTAAAAATCAAACAAGTTTCGTGGCTAATCGGGCAAAAACGAGTTTTTGTTTCTCTCATATTTTTCCGTTGTTAGCCTGAAAGCTTAACCTCACGGGGGTCCAAGATCTAATGGACACCTAATAAGTGTTGACAGTTAATTGTTTCGTCCTTATGGGACTCCTCAGAACACTGCTGGTCAATGTGACAAATCTTGCGAAGTTAGGAGTTGAGGAGTCCCATAAGGACGAAACAGTTAACTGTCAACACTTATTAGATGTTCATTAGATCTTGGACCCCCGTGAGGTTGAGCTTTCAGGCTACCCACGGAAAAATATGAGAGAAACAAAAATTCCTTTTTGCCCGATTAGCCACGAAACTTGTTTGATTTATCAAATGTCAAGTTGAAGCTTTAGTCACAATCGTCCACTAAGCGCCGACGTGATTTGACGTCACTACGGAGACATATATAATTGGTCTGAGTAAATATCCTAGCCCAGAAATATACAATAAAATAATAGGGATATTGCGAAGAAATAGCCAAACAACTTAACAAAAACAGGTTTGCGGGCGGTCCCTAAAAGGGAGACAGGGTTCGTCCCTATTGGGATACACCAGTTTGAGCAAAACCATATGGGATGGAGAAGAAATGAATGGTGATATCTGAAGAGGAGTCATGAAATGGCTAAAGGCTGCCTTTGACATATAAATTTCCCTGATAAAAGCATTTGATCTGCCTACTCTTCTCTGTTTTCCTGGTGATGACCGAAATTCTGTAAGTGGCTTTTCATGCTTCTACCTCCAACAGATTGTAAAGTCAATTAGGCATTTAAGCACAAGTGTAAGCCTGTCGCACACACAGCCAGTTTTATTCCACACTGGTGGCAGCCACACATTATTTCCATAGGTCACCTCAAGCGCCGTGTTAGTTCCGACCACATTTAAATTCCATAGAAGTACCTGCCCACAATGTAGCGAATAAAAGTGGCTGTAAAACCTGTTGTTTTGAACCTAACATTTTTATCGAGATATATTTCACTCAAATTTTTATTATAATGGATCCTACGTCCTCCGCATAATTTCTACATGATTAACTAGAATTGACTAAAAAAGGTGAGACAGAACTGTGTGCAGGACCTAGCGGTTCATAATGTGAGCTGAGCTACACATTGTTCAGGGTGATGTTGGTTATTCTGTAGAGCTATTTGGCAATTTAGTATGTAACTCGACTACTTAACCTATTTTTTTTTAGAAGCCAGAAAATTTTTAATAATCTCTTAAAATATGTGTAGAGGTTTGCCGTAGTAGAGATTACATGGGTTTTTAAATTAGCTTTATTTTCCAGGACAAATACCTTCTCATTGACAAAATAATTAAAAACAGTCCAAAGATATATTATATATATATGCCTACCTACTATGTAAAAAGAAACGCAGCCAATAATTAAATAAGCTATTTCTAATTTAAGTGAAAAAAGAATTACAATTTTTTTATATCTGAAAATTTTGACTTAATGGGAAAATGTTTTCTTACTTGGTTTTTTATCTGTATAACCCACACGTTAATAATTATTACAAAATGGCAAAGATAATATTTTATACTGGATGAACACAATTATAAAGTTTAAATTGAGTGAAAAATTAATAAAAAAGAGAAAAAGAACTAACCTAAGGGTATCTAAAAAGTGGAGAATTTCTTTAAAAAAAACAAACGGAACTGATGCTGGCGCTCGCGACTCACGCAAGCTCTCACCAGAACATAAAACAGTGGAAGATGTTTTTTAAATAAATAATATCGTAACTGATTTTCAAATTTGGTTTTATTGCTTATAGCTAGCTATAGCTACAGTTTTGATAAAAATATACAGGTGAATGGCAATTTTTTTCCGCTGAAGCTTTAAAATAAGTTATGTTAAACTAGAGCAACATCTATTCAAATATAACGAGGGCACTTCCCGCATGAACGGTGAATAAAAGGTGTATCCCAAATTTCCTTAATATATCTATGACAGTATCATAGATATGAATAGGTTAGGTAAAGTAAGGTGCAGACCACTAACTGGTAATATCAGCTGATCTCACGTGGACCTTCCGGTCCATCGTGATACCACATTATCCATTTTTGTGTGGATATAAGAGAGAGCTAAGTTAAACTAGCCCTATGTCACTCAGTACTTATAGATTTTAGACGAAAGGGAGCCCTAGAGGGTTACATCTTGTCCTGGGAAGGCTAGGGTGTTCACACAGCAGATGTTTTATGGTCTCAGATTCTTGTTTGTCCCTAAAACTACAGCAGTAGTCGTTTGTTGGTGTGTTTAGACGGATGTCATGTACTCCGAAGAAGCAGTGACGTCTGTACCTATGTAAGGTATCTATCTTCACATTCAATTTTGGCCAAAGCTGCCTTAAGATGCTGCAGGTTTCTAATCCTACCCATCTTCTTTTTGTTATTGAGATATTTGACCAGGCTCTGTGAGATGGCCTCTGTATTGTCAATTGGGTTCTCGTCTTTGACTACACCTTCTCTGGATAATCTATCGGCCGCCTCATTAACTTGTATGTTCGACTGAACCCAACAAATAATAACTCGATGTCGATTCGCTAACTCAAGTAGATTGTCAGGACATCTTCGAACAAGATTCGTACATTTATATAGCTCAGTCGGTTCTTTTTTCGAAAATATGATTTATTTTTCTTTTGTAAAACTATCGCGTATCGATTAACTTGACCCGAAGTTCTCCTAGCAATTTTTTAGTGATTTGTTTTCGTTTTTCTTTTGTAAATTGAAAAGGCAAACTTTATTTATTTTTAATGTTTAAAACAGGTATTATATTTTTCTAAAATTAATTTTATCCTTGGGGAAAATCCATGCTGAAATTTGATAGAAGTAGGTGTGTATTTTCCTAGCTACTAATTAACGCTTTTCGATTGATTCACAATAATAATAATAATTTTATCAGTAATTAAAGGGTTGTCCTCCATTTGATTACGTCTCCGTTTCATTTTCCTCGAATAATTTTGACCCTGGGGAAAATCGATGCTGAAGGTGTGTACAGGGTGTCCCAAATTGGGCACTTTTGGGGGGTTTAAGGTACTTCTAGGGAAGACAGAGAAAAACTGGCCACGCATTGCGAGGCTCAAATTTCAAGAGAAGACTTATAGTGAAAACCGCATTTTGAAATATCGTCTCGTCTTTGAGCTATGGTGGCTTTTTGAAAAGTCTGCATTTTGGAGGGGGGTCTATAACTTTGTTATTATTGGAAATATTGATTTAGATTAAATTGCAATTTTATAGACTTCGTCACGAGGAATTCAACCGTTAAATTAAATTTTAACTGTCGCTTTTAGTTTTTGAGATATGACACAAAGTTGCATTTTTTCTTATGGAATGGCCTATATTTTAATTAGTTTTCGAATTCGTCATTGAATTCTTTTCAAAATGATGTATCATACGCCATAGTTTGATTGAGCGGTTTCGGAGATAATTAAAGTTTTTTAGTTTTGTCAAATCCTACTTCAATGCTCCTATAGTTCTGTTGTATTATACTATGCAAATCAAGTTGGCCTTGCGTCTTGGCGTTTTGTCATTGTTTTCAATTGTTTAAACAATTTGACATTACGCTTTGATATGAAATTATTTTGCACAAAAGCGTTTTAATTTTATTTTGAAATATGTATCATTTTTTTTAACTTTTTATAACTAGGCTTTGAGGGCCGTCAGCTGAATTATAATTTTTCCAAACCAGCCTTACTATATTTGTGACTGTGTAAAATAATAAAAATACTGGAGTGCCTTTACCTGCCTCAGCAAGAAATCATAGCGCACTAGAAATAAGTGAAAAAGCTGAATATCTCCTAAACCGCTCAATCAAACTATGACATATGATACATCATTTTAAAAAGAATTCAATGACGAATTCGAAAATTAATTAAAATATAGGCCATTCCATAAGAAAAAATGCAACTTTATGTCATATCTCAAAAACTAAAAGTGACAGTTAAAATATAATTTAGCGGGTGAATTCCTCGTGACAAATTCTATAAAACTGCAATTCACTCTAGATCAAAATTTCCACTTATAACGAAGTTATAGACCCCCTTCAAAAATGCAGACTTTTCAAAAAGACCCCGTAGCTCAAAGACGAGACGATATTTCAAAATGCGGTTTTCATTATAAGTCTTCTCTTGAAATTTGAGCCTGGCAATGCGTGGTCAGTTTTTCTCTGTCTCCCCTAGAAGTACCCTAAACCCCCTAAAAGTGCCCAATTTGGGACACCCTGTACTTTCCTAGCGACTAATTATTATTATTGTTTTTCGAATGATTTAAAATAATAATAATTATAATTTTGTCTGTAACTTAATCGGTTGTCTTTTATTTTGGCTCGCAACGGCTTAGAGATAGACAGCAGCATAATTTTTTAGTCTTTTTAAGAAAACTGCGATACCGAAACTGCTGCTGACTTCAGATGGGATTGTGAGCGGTTGAGGGGTTGACAACTTAATTAGTTACCTCTCTTCGTTTCTTTTTCATTAATTAATTTTAAGTTTGTTTTGTAACTAGAGTACTGAGCTTACATTTTACTAAATTTTTTAACTGGTGCTTAGGGACCAGGCTTTTGGACTTTACTTTGTTTTTAGACGCAGAAACTAATCCGTTAGTTTCAGTATATTTAATTTCCGCTTGTTCCGGTTTTTTTCTTTTATTTTATTAATCAAACACTGTGTGAGCTAAACACAAGTTAATTACTTTCAGAAACTTTATTATAATTTTCAGGGGTGGTTTCGTTTAAATTTTAATATTTTTATCTGGCGTAGAATTGAAGTAATCTATATTAATTTTTTTAACCGCGATCTGGTTTTTTGTGTTCTATTAAACTGGGTAATTCTTACCGTTACCATTATGTATGTTACATATTTTACTGATATGCTGGGATCTATAAAACCAAACTTTTATATGAAAAAAAAATGATTTGTTTAAAACTACAGTGTTAATTTTTTTCAAACTAAAAGTTGAAGTAATATTTTACCTATTTTCTCCACTTTATTAAAGCCTACTTAGGGGCACAGGGGACTCTAAGTCCCTAAAATTTCTTAGAGTGGCGCTCGATGCATTTCTTTCTGACAATTTTCTGTAGGAAATTTGACAGAAACCCTAGGATGTTAAGATAAGGGGAAAACTCAATAATGGGGAATTTTCATAAGGCAAACCTAAATAGGACTGAGCAAATAAGAAATTAGTATAAATTCCACCCCATAGAGGAAACAACCCTTACGCCATGCTAATTCCGATAGACCTTGGCATCGCGGGATAAAGGAGATTGATCACTACTAGCACTACAAATTTGTCTGCCTGGAAGATCGCGCAGTAATCAACAAACTTCAGGACTCCGCAAGTCAGAGACCTGTAGAGAACACTCCTGATCTACACCTTTATCCATTTTTAAGCCGCCATTTAAGATCGAAATGACGGCGTCGTTTAAAACAGGCCCCGCCGATTATTCTTCTCTGCTTGACAATATTGCAAAGAAGCTCTTATTAAACTTGGCATTATCAAAATTATTTGCTTTCCTGGCTTCCTTTAACCTTATTGCACTTTTTGCAGCTAATCCCTTCCAGAATTTATGCGCTCCCATTGCGGCACTCGGAGCTGTCCGCATAGCTCCTGTTATTGCAAGCAAGTTGTTCTTTGGTCTTTGGCTTGTTTATGGAGGAACATATTATTTTCTAGATTCTGGCACCTTAACATGGCTCCGTACGTTAATATAGGCCCAGTATGATTAGTAGTTTAATTGAACATTCATTGATATTTTATATATGTCTAATAGTCACATCCACTGATTAAAGTTGTTTCGTGGGAAGCTCCGTTTAGGTTTCAGCAGCAGCAGCACGCCACCCTAGGCTATAACCCAGATGGGACAATAGCTGTAAAATTGAAACTTAATGAGGTGTGAACGGTTTAAATTGATATTTAAAAGAACCGAGATAACCTAGACTCGACTTCGAGCAGATATCTACGTAGACCCTAAAAGCCGTTATCGTAAATAAACCAAAATTTGTATTTTTTTTTAATTCTTTGATCAATTTGGCCCAAACTAAACTAAAATTGAATGTTTAGTTTTTAATATTTATACGCTAAAAAATTGTTGATATATGAGAACACGCGTGTAGGTGCATAAGTATTTAAATTTGGTTAAAAACATTAAATATAAAAACTTATTTTGCGTCTATCAACGTTAAGTTTCTGAAAATTTATTATTTTGTTCAGACTGCATACCTTATCATCACACTATCTTTTTATTGCGAACAGCAAACACTCAAATACGTAAAAAGTCATCTCCATCAATTTAAGGTCTCAATCCAAGTCGGTGCCGATCTCCTAAGTGGTTCTGTTCATGATATACATTTATTTATTGCTTGTGTCCAGTAGAATGTTGTATAAATGTTAAGATTTTTTTAAATAGAAGTAGATTTTTTACGATACCTGATATCTTTATTTTAAAAACATCTTGCCTTATTAACAAAAATTCAAAGATTTCTATACCCCTGATGCTACTTGCAACTTAGGCATAACAACTGCAACTACCAGTTGCCATATAAGATGTAACAACAAATTTAGTTTTGTAGAAGAGTATTAAAATTTTTAATAATCTTCCGCCAAGTAAAAACAATAGAAAATTAAAAGTTTCGACAAGCTCTAAAAATAATTCTAGTTGCACCCTATAGTTTGCAATACTTTTATGAATAGTACTATGGATATTTTAATTTACTGTTGATATAATTGTGTTTAATTTTTAGTGTGTGTGTCTGACTTTAATTTGTTTATATTGTTTTTGATTTGTTTATTTAATTTGATTTTATTATATTATTATTTTGTTATCTCTAAATAATTAAATTTTTAAAATATCCTTACTACAAATGTACTTACTAACATTTATTTAGATTAATTTTTATTTAAAATTGTAAAATTTAATGTTTAGTCTTTTGTTATAATAATTTTAAATAGTTTTAATTATTTGTATTTATTTGTTTCTTCACTTATTCATATCATACTACTCAATATGTTTATTTTATGATTGTTTAATTTTTCTAGAGTTTTTAACTTTTTGACATTTTATCAATTTATTGTTTCATATATTATATAACTTACCTGAATATTTATATCTTACTAATATGTTTAATTATATCAAATGTTTGGTTTTTCTAGACCCATTAACTTTTTGGCATAAAATTTATTTTAGCTTAGCTTTAAGTTTTTAACGTTTTCCATCAGATTGTAGTCCCTAAAAATGTCAAAATTTGGGTGGTATTGGTAAGTGGTATAAGAAAAATTAAAATAATATACGTATAATATTTTAGCCATTTGTAACGTAACGTATTATATACTTATGCGACATTTTTGACGCTTCCTAAGGACTTTCTTTATCTAATAGGTCTGTCTAACAAAACAAATGATAGGACAAACAAACCGATTTCCCCGAAACAAACCGATTTCCCATAAGCCGAAATGTTAACAAAAACGTAATGTTTACAAAACCGACAAGAGATTAAATCTCAACAATTATTCAGTTTTCAGAACGGATCCTTTGTGCATACGGGAATAATCCGTTTTTTTTAGCTCACACTATACTATAGATAGATAGATAGATAGATAGATATTTATTTCATTCCGACCACCACAATACAGTAGAAAGGAACAAGTCATAAAGTAGTACATTAAAAAAAACTTACTAAGTAAAAAAAATATTTAAAAAAATCACTATTTAAAATGACTCAAAACAAACAATAATATGACTTATAAAATCACAAAAACTAAAAAAACTAAAATAATAAAATAATAAAACGACCGAGAGACCACAACCCAAAACGTTCGGTATATTAGCCAATAGCTTCTAGGAACTCTGTTATAGAATAAAATGCATTATTGCTCAAAAATGTTTTTAACTGGGATTTAAATTTTTTATTGGACAGACTTTTTAGCTCCTCTGGAAGAGGATTATATAGGCGCAGACCAGCAAAAATTGGTGAGCTCTTAAAATACTCATGATTATGTCTTTGAATACAAAAGTTGTTTCGATTTCTGGTGGCATATTGATGATAGGTTCCATTAATTGCAAAATTTGATTTATTTTTATGAATATATGTTAAAATATTAAGTAAATAAATTGATATCACAGTTAGTATTTTATGCTTTTTAAAGATTTCTCTGCAACTGGAATTATAGGGTAGATCAAACATCAGACGAAGGATTCTTTTCTGAGCGATAAGAACCCTCGTAACATCGCTAGCCTGACCCCACACAACAATGTTGTACGATATAGTCGAAAAAGCTAGAGCGTAGTAGACGCCAAGTAAGGCATTTTTAGTGAGATAATTTTTTAAGGAGCTCAACATATAAAAGTTTTTGTTAAGCTTAGAGCACACTGAGTCAATATGCTGGCTCCAATTCAGTTGACAATCGATTATAACACCAAGAAATTTTGCAGTTTTCTCAGTTTTAACAATATGGCCATTAAAATCAAAAGACCAGTTTAGGGTTGGTTGTCTCATTGTTGTAATTTCAGGACATACGATTTTACTGCAATTAATCATTATATTGTTTTTCTTGCACCACTCTGTTAGTTCTGAAAGCATTATTTTAATATCTTGAAGAACCGCGATACTGCATTTACCTGATATAACTATAGTAGTGTCGTCACAATATTGAAAAACTAAGCCCTTAGTGATATGTTCAGGTAAGTCATTAATAAAAAGTAAAAACATTAAAGGCGCTAAAACACTTCCTTGTGGCGTTCCCAGCTCTAAGTCTTTAAAATCTGAAAGAACGTCTCTGATTTTAACTGCCATTCTGCGACCACTTAAAAACGATTGTATTAGTTTTTGGAGAAGACCCCTTATGCCAAGTTTTTCAATCTTTTTTACCACGAAATCCCCATTTAGGATATCAAAAGCTTTGGTAAAATCGAACAAAAATACAATTACTATTTCGTTGTTATCTTGTTTGTTGTATATATGTTGTAAAAGATCGGTGCAACCCAACGCAGTGGAGAATCCTGGACGAAAACCGTATTGCTGGTTAGAAAGCACCTTGTTTTTGTTTAAAAATGAAAGAAGTTTATCATAAATAATTTTTTCGTAGATTTTGGAAAATATGCTTAAAATGGAGATAGGACGGTAGTTTTCAATATTTTCCGGGTCTCCTTTTTTTAATATTAGGGTGACCAATGCATTTTTTAGTTTTTCGGGAAAAACTCCAGAAAAAAGTGATGGATTAAAGAGTAAAACTAGTATGTGGAAAATGTTGTAATTAATTGATTTAATTAATTTAATGGGTATACCGTCTGGACCGCAAGAGTTTTTGTTTGGTAAAGATTTAATTACCGATGTGATTTCTTCATGTGTAACAGGAGTTACCAAAAAGCTATCTGAAACCGTTTTTTTGGTAGTGGTGCATTGCGATGACAAGTTGCCATCAAACTGGTTTTGGAGTTTTTCTTGCGTACCAGTTGATAAGTAGGTATAAAAAATATCAGCGATTTCTTCGGGTTTATGATAAAGTTGATTATCGAAGGAAATTTTACAAATGCTTTTTTCTTTTTTGGTCTTTTCGTTTAATTGGTTGATAACGTTCCATGTTTCACGTGACTTATTTTTTGCATTATTAATAATGTCGCTAAAAAAGTTGCTTTTTTCATTTTTAATTTGCTTTTGAACTTCTTTCTTTTTTATTTTATATTGATTAATTAAGTTAGGATCACCTGTCTTATTCTTTAACCAGCATATCTTCTCTAGGTTTTCAATTTCGTTTTTCAGTTCCTGAGAGAACTGAGTTTTTTGTTTTTTATTATTAAAATTTATTTTTTTAAGAGGAAAACTCACATTGAAACACCATAAAAAGTTGTTTATAAAAATATCAAATTCATTATTAATATCGTTTGAGGTTAATTTAAAATGTGAGGTTTAAGCCAGAATAGAAATTCACAAATATTTTCTTGAGAGAAGTGTCGAGTAAATTTCTCAGAGCGTTCAATCTTAGTATTATTTAGGGGGAAGTAATCATAGTTTAAAATTTGGCAATGGTGATCGGAGACACCAGGATCGTAATTTATAATGTTACTCACCAATTCTGGTCTGTTGGTGGCCAAAAAGTCGAGAATTGAACAAGTAGTTTGTCCGTTGCGGGTCTGTATTCGTGTCGCTGAGTTGACTAAAGAGATAAGATTGTAAGATTCAAAAATATCACTTAGAAGTTTCTGGTTTAAATCTGCATTTTTGCCGGTATTTGGGTTGAAGTCGCCGGCCAATAAAATATTGTCAAATTTTTCGAAAGCCTTTGTTAAAATAATACATAATATCGAAATAAATGTTTCAAAATCGTCATTTGTGGGTCTATATAAGTTAATTACACACAATTTTTTATCTGCAAAACACGAACATTCAAGAACCATCTAAACTGACAGATTGTTAATAAATTTCACAGGAAAGAATTTCTTGGAAAGATTATTCTCCATGTAAATTGCAGATCCACCATGATTGTGGTGGGTTCGCGAAAAATGAGTTAATAACTTAAAGTCTGCAATCTTTATACTTTCAATGTTATTATGTAACAGCCAGTGTTCGGTTAAGCAAATGATTTTTAGGTTATGTTTATTAATTAAAAATTCAATTAAATTAACTTTGTTTGAAAAACTTTGGACATTCAAATGCAATAATGTAATAAATTGTTTCGACTCACTGTTTTTGCTGGTCTCAGTTATTGAGGAGTATTTGGTGGTTCTCTCTCCTGAAAATCCGGTCGTTTGTTAGGGGGAAACCGAAACCTCTTAACAGCGGATCCAGCCGGCCAGATTTCCGGATTATACACTTTGCTTACGTCAGAAATCGGGAAACGCACACACACACAAGTAGTGTGAGCTATGGTGTACTAATTTTTTCTCAGAAAAAAAGAGTTGCTCCGATTTCAAATTTTTTTATATATCTTTGCGTTTCAGATGATTTTGAAACTTTTTTGTCGCGTCGTCTGTCTGTCTGTCTGTCTGTATTTCTGTCTGTATGCCTGTCTGTATGTCTGTCTGTATGTCTGTATGTCTGTATGTCTGTATGTCTGTATGTCTGTATGTCTATATGTCTGTATGTCTGTATGTCTGTATGTCTGTATGTCTGTATGTCTGTATGTCTGTATGTCTGTATGTCTGTATGTCTGTATGTCTGTATGTCTGTATGTCTGTATGTCTGTATGTCTGTATGTCTGTATGTCTGTATGTATGTATGTCTGTATGTCTGTATGTCTGTATGTCTGTATGTCTGTATGTCTGTATGTCTGTATGTCTGTATGTCTGTATGTCTGTATGTCTGTATGTCTGTATGTCTGTATGTCTGTATGTCTGTATGTCTGTATGTCTGTATGTCTCTATGTCTGTATGTCTGTATGTCTGTATGTCTGTATGTCTGTATGTCTGTATGTCTGTATGTCTGTATGTCTGTATGTCTGTATGTCTGTATGTCTGTATGTCTGTATGTCTGTATGTCTGTATGTCTGTATGTCTGTATGTCTGTATGTCTGTATGTCTGTATGTCTGTATGTCTGTATGTCTGTATGTCTGTATGTCTGTATGTCTGTATGTCTGTATGTCTGTATGTCTGTATGTCTGTATGTCTGTATGTCTGTATGTCTGTATGTCTGTATGTCTGTATGTCTGTATGTCTGTATGTCTGTATGTCTGTATGTCTGTATGTCTGTATGTCTGTATGTCTGTATGTCTGTATGTCTGTATGTCTGTATGTCTGTATGTCTGTATGTCTGTATGTCTGTATGTCTGTATGTCTGTATGTCTGTATGTCTGTATGTCTGTATGTCTGTATGTCTGTATGTCTGTATGTCTGTATGTCTGTATGTCTGTATGTCTGTATGTCTGTATGTCTGTATGTCTGTATGTCTGTATGTCTGTATGTCTGTATGTCTGTATGTCTGTATGTCTGTATGTCTGTATGTCTGTATGTCTGTATGTCTGTATGTCTGTATGTCTGTATGTCTGTATGTCTGTATGTCTGTATGTCTGTATGTCTGTATGTCTGTATGTCTGTATGTCTGTATGTCTGTATGTCTGTATGTCTGTATGTCTGTATGTCTGTATGTCTGTATGTCTGTATGTCTGTATGTCTGTATGTCTGTATGTCTGTATGTCTGTATGTCTGTATGTCTGTATGTCTGTATGTCTGTATGTCTGTATGTCTGTATGTCTGTATGTCTGTATGTCTGTATGTCTGTATGTCTGTATGTCTGTATGTCTGTATGTCTGTATGTCTGTATGTCTGTATGTCTGTATGTCTGTATGTCTGTATGTCTGTATGTCTGTATGTCTGTATGTCTGTATGTCTGTATGTCTGTATGTCTGTATGTCTGTATGTCTGTATGTCTGTATGTCTGTATGTCTGTATGTCTGTATGTCTGTATGTCTGTATGTCTGTATGTCTGTATGTCTGTATGTCTGTATGTCTGTATGTCTGTATGTCTGTATGTCTGTATGTCTGTATGTCTGTATGTCTGTATGTCTGTATGTCTGTATGTCTGTATGTCTGTATGTCTGTATGTCTGTATGTCTGTATGTCTGTATGTCTGTATGTCTGTATGTCTGTATGTCTGTATGTCTGTATGTCTGTATGTCTGTATGTCTGTATGTCTGTATGTCTGTATGTCTGTATGTCTGTATGTCTGTATGTCTGTATGTCTGTATGTCTGTATGTCTGTATGTCTGTATGTCTGTATGTCTGTGTGTCTGTATGTCTGTATGTCTGTATGTCTGTATGTCTGTATGTCTGTATGTCTGTATGTCTGTATGTCTGTATGTCTGTATGTCTGTATGTCTGTATGTCTGTATGTCTGTATGTCTGTATGTCTGTATGTCTGTATGTCTGTATGTCTGTATGTCTGTATGTCTGTATGTCTGTATGTCTGTATGTCTGTATGTCTGTATGTCTGTATGTCTGTATGTCTGTATGTCTGTATGTCTGTATGTCTGTATGTCTGTATGTCTGTATGTCTGTATGTCTGTATGTCTGTATGTCTGTATGTCTGTATGTCTGTATGTCTGTATGTCTGTATGTCTGTATGTCTGTATGTCTGTATGTCTGTATGTCTGTATGTCTGTCTGTATGTCTGTATGTCTGTATGTCTGTATGTCTGTATGTCTGTATGTCTGTCTGTATGTCTGTCTGTATGTCTGTCTGTATGTCTGTCTGTATGTCTGTCTGTATGTCTGTCTGTATGTCTGACTGTATGTCTGTCTGTATGTCTGTCTGTATGTCTGTCTGTATGTCTGTCTGTATGTCTGTCTGTATGTCTGTCTGTATGTCTGTCTGTATGTCTGTCTGTATGTCTGTCTGTATGTCTGTCTGTATGTCTGTCTGTATGTCTGTCTGTATGTCTGTCTGTATGTCTGTCTGTATGTCTGTCTGTATGTCTGTCTGTATGTCTGTCTGTATGTCTGTCTGTATGTCTGTCTGTATGTCTGTCTGTATGTCTGTCTGTATGTCTGTCTGTATGTCTGTCTGTATGTCTGTCTGTATGTCTGTCTGTATGTCTGTCTGTATGTCTGTCTGTATGTCTGTCTGTATGTCTGTCTGTATGTCTGTCTGTATGTCTGTCTGTATGTCTGTCTGTATGTCTGTCTGTATGTCTGTCTGTATGTCTGTCTGTATGTCTGTCTGTATGTCTGTCTGTATGTCTGTCTGTATGTCTGTCTGTATGTCTGTCTGTATGTCTGTCTGTATGTCTGTCTGTATGTCTGTCTGTATGTCTGTCTGTATGTCTGTCTGTATGTCTGTCTGTATGTCTGTCTGTATGTCTGTCTGTATGTCTGTCTGTATGTCTGTCTGTATGTCTGTCTGTATGTCTGTCTGTATGTCTGTCTGTATGTCTGTCTGTATGTCTGTCTGTATGTCTGTCTGTATGTCTGTCTGTATGTCTGTCTGTATGTCTGTCTGTATGTCTGTCTGTATGTCTGTCTGTATGTCTGTCTGTATGTCTGTCTGTATGTCTGTCTGTATGTCTGTCTGTATGTCTGTCTGTATGTCTGTCTGTATGTCTGTCTGTATGTCTGTCTGTATGTCTGTCTGAATGTCTGTCTGTATGTCTGTCTGTATGTCTGTCTGTATGTCTGTCTGTATGTCTGTCTGTATGTCTGTCTGTATGTCTGTCTGTATGTCTGTCTGTATGTCTGTCTGTATGTCTGTCTGTATGTCTGTCTGTATGTCTGTCTGTATGTCTGTCTGTATGTCTGTCTGTATGTCTGTCTGTATGTCTGTCTGTATGTCTGTCTGTATGTCTGTCTGTATGTCTGTCTGTATGTCTGTCTGTATGTCTGTCTGTATGTCTGTCTGTATGTCTGTCTGTATGTCTGTCTGTATGTCTGTCTGTATGTCTGTCTGTATGTCTGTCTGTATGTCTGTCTGTATGTCTGTCTGTATGTCTGTCTGTATGTCTGTCTGTATGTCTGTCTGTCTGTATGTCTGTCTGTATGTCTGTCTGTATGTCTGTCTGTATGTCTGTCTGTATGTCTGTCTGTATGTCTGTCTGTATGTCTGTCTGTATGTCTGTCTGTATGTCTGTCTGTATGTCTGTCTGTATGTCTGTCTGTATGTCTGTCTGTATGTCTGTCTGTATGTCTGTCTGTATGTCTGTCTGTATGTCTGTCTGTATGTCTGTCTGTATGTCTGTCTGTATGCCTGTCTGTATGTCTGTCTGTATGTCTGTCTGTATGTCTGTCTGTATGTCTGTCTGTATGTCTGTCTGTATGTCTGTCTGTATGTCTGTCTGTATGTCTGTCTGTATGTCTGTCTGTATGTCTGTCATTATGTCTGTCTGTATGTCTGTCTGTATGTCTGTCTGTATGTCTGTCTGTATGTCTGTCTGTATGTCTGTCTGTATGTCTGTCTGTATGTCTGTCTGTATGTCTGTCTGTATGTCTGTCTGTATGTCTGTCTGTATGTCTGTCTGTATGTCTGTCTGTATGTCTGTCTGTATGTCTGTCTGTATGTCTGTCTGTATGTCTGTCTGTATGTCTGTCTGTATGTCTGTCTGTATGTCTGTCTGTATGTCTGTCTGTATGTCTGTCTGTATGTCTGTCTGTATGTCTGTCTGTATGTCTGTCTGTATGTCTGTCTGTATGTCTGTCTGTATGTCTGTCTGTATGTCTGTCTGTATGTCTGTCTGTATGTCTGTCTGTATGTCTGTCTGTATGTCTGTCTGTATGTCTGTCTGTATGTCTGTCTGTATGTCTGTCTGTATGTCTGTCTGTATGTCTGTCTGTATGTCTGTCTGTATGTCTGTCTGTATGTCTGTCTGTATGTCTGTCTGTATGTCTGTCTGTATGTCTGTCTGTCTGTATGTCTGTCTGTCTGTCTGTCTGTATGTCTGTCTGTATGTCTGTCTGTATGTCTGTCTGTATGTCTGTCTATATGTCTGTCTGTATGTCTGTCTGTATGTCTGTCTCTATGTCTGTCTGTATGTCTGTCTGTATGTCTGTCTGTATGTCTGTCTGTATGTCTGTCTGTATGTCTGTCTGTATGTCTGTCTGTATGTCTGTCTGTATGTCTGTCTGTATGTCTGTCTGTATGTCTGTCTGTATGTCTGTCTGTATGTCTGTCTGTATGTCTGTCTGTATGTCTGTCTGTATGTCTGTCTGTATGTCTGTCTGTATGTCTGTCTGTATGTCTGTCTGTATGTCTGTCTGTATGTCTGTCTGTATGTCTGTCTGTATGTCTGTCTGTATGTCTGTCTGTATGTCTGTCTGTATGTCTGTCTGTCTGTATGTCTGTCTGTATGTCTGTCTGTATGTCTGTCTGTATGTCTGTCTGTCTGTATGTCTGTCTGTATGTCTGTCTGTATGTCTGTCTGTATGTCTGTCTGTATGTCTGTCTGTATGTCTGTCTGTATGTCTGTCTGTATGTCTGTATGTATGTCTGTCTGTATGTCTGTCTGTATGTCTGTCTGTATGTCTGTCTGTATGTCTGTCTGTATGTCTGTCTGTATGTCTGTCTGTATGTCTGTCTGTATGTCTGTCTGTATGTCTGTCTGTATGTCTGTCTGTATGTCTGTCTGTATGTCTGTCTGTATGTCTGTCTGTATGTCTGTCTGTATGTCTGTCTGTATGTCTGTCTGTATGTCTGTCTGTATGTCTGTCTGTATGTCTGTCTGTATGTCTGTCTGTATGTCTGTCTGTATGTCTGTCTGTATGTCTGTCTGTATGTCTGTCTGTATGTCTGTCTGTATGTCTGTCTGTATGTCTGTCTGTATGTCTGTCTGTATGTCTGTCTGTATGTCTGTCTGTATGTCTGTCTGTATGTCTGTCTGTATGTCTGTCTGTATGTCTGTATGTCTGTCTGTATGTCTGTCTGTATGTCTGTCTGTATGTCTGTCTGTATGTCTGTCTGTATGTCTGTCTGTATGTCTGTCTGTATGTCTGTCTGTATGTCTGTCTGTATGTCTGTCTGTATGTCTGTCTGTATGTCTGTCTGTATGTCTGTCTGTATGTCTGTCTGTATGTCTGTCTGTATGTCTGTCTGTATGTCTGTCTGTATGTCTGTCTGTATGTCTGTCTGTCTGTATGTCTGTCTGTCTGTCTGTCTGTATGTCTGTCTGTATGTCTGTCTGTATGTCTGTCTGTATGTCTGTCTATATGTCTGTCTGTATGTCTGTCTGTATGTCTGTCTCTATGTCTGTCTGTATGTCTGTCTGTATGTCTGTCTGTATGTCTGTCTGTATGTCTGTCTGTATGTCTGTCTGTATGTCTGTCTGTATGTCTGTCTGTATGTCTGTCTGTATGTCTGTCTGTATGTCTGTCTGTATGTCTGTCTGTATGTCTGTCTGTATGTCTGTCTGTATGTCTGTCTGTATGTCTGTCTGTATGTCTGTCTGTATGTCTGTCTGTATGTCTGTCTGTATGTCTGTCTGTATGTCTGTCTGTATGTCTGTCTGTATGTCTGTCTGTATGTCTGTCTGTATGTCTGTCTGTATGTCTGTCTGTATGTCTGTCTGTATGTCTGTCTGTATGTCTGTCTGTATGTCTGTCTGTATGTCTGTCTGTATGTCTGTCTGTATGTCTGTCTGTATGTCTGTCTGTATGTCTGTCTGTATGTCTGTCTGTATGTCTGTCTGTCTGTATGTCTGTCTGTATGTCTGTCTGTATGTCTGTCTGTATGTCTGTCTGTATGTCTGTCTGTATGTCTGTCTGTATGTCTGTATGTATGTCTGTCTGTATGTCTGTCTGTATGTCTGTCTGTATGTCTGTCTGTATGTCTGTCTGTATGTCTGTCTGTATGTCTGTCTGTATGTCTGTCTGTATGTCTGTCTGTATGTCTGTCTGTATGTCTGTCTGTATGTCTGTCTGTATGTCTGTCTGTATGTCTGTCTGTATGTCTGTCTGTATGTCTGTCTGTATGTCTGTCTGTATGTCTGTCTGTATGTCTGTCTGTATGTCTGTCTGTATGTCTGTCTGTATGTCTGTCTGTATGTCTGTCTGTATGTCTGTCTGTATGTCTGTCTGTATGTCTGTCTGTATGTCTGTCTGTATGTCTGTCTGTATGTCTGTCTGTATGTCTGTCTGTATGTCTGTCTGTATGTCTGTCTGTATGTCTGTCTGTATGTCTGTCTGTATGTCTGTCTGTATGTCTGTCTGTATGTCTGTCTGTATGTCTGTCTGTATGTCTGACTGTATGTCTGTCTGTATGTCTGTCTGTATGTCTGTCTGTATGTCTGTCTGTATGTCTGTCTGTATGTCTGTCTGTATGTCTGTCTGTATGTCTGTCTGTATGTCTGTCTGTATGTCTGTCTGTATGTCTGTCTGTATGTCTGTCTGTATGTCTGTCTGTATGTCTGTCTGTATGTCTGTCTGTATGTCTGTCTGTATGTCTGTCTGTATGTCTGTCTGTATGTCTGTCTGTATGTCTGTCTGTATGTCTGTCTGTATGTCTGTCTGTATGTCTGTCTGTATGTCTGTCTGTATGTCTGTCTGTATGTCTGTCTGTATGTCTGTCTGTATGTCTGTCTGTATGTCTGTCTGTATGTCTGTCTGTATGTCTGTCTGTATGTCTGTCTGTATGTCTGTCTGTATGTCTGTCTGTATGTCTGTCTGTATGTCTGTCTGTATGTCTGTCTGTATGTCTGTCTGTATGTCTGTCTGTATGTCTGTCTGTATGTCTGTCTGTATGTCTGTCTGTATGTCTGTCTGTATGTCTGTCTGTATGTCTGTCTGTATGTCTGTCTGTATGTCTGTCTGTATGTCTGTCTGTATGTCTGTCTGTATGTCTGTCTGTATGTCTGTCTGTATGTCTGTCTGTATGTCTGTCTGTATGTCTGTCTGTATGTCTGTCTGTATGTCTGTCTGTATGTCTGTCTGTATGTCTGTCTGTATGTCTGTCTGTATGTCTGTCTGTCTGTATGTCTGTCTGTATGTCTGTCTGTATGTCTGTCTGTCTGTATGTCTGTCTGTATGTCTGTCTGTATGTCTGTCTGTATGTCTGTCTGTATGTCTGTCTGTATGTCTGTCTGTATGTCTGTATATATGTCTGTATGTCTGTCTGTATGTCTGTCTGTATGTCTGTATGTCTGTATGTCTGTCTGTATGTCTGTCTGTATGTCTGTCTGTATGTCTGTCTGTATGTCTGTCTGTATGTCTGTCTGTATATCTGTCTGTATGTCTGTCTGTATGTCTGTCTGTATGTCTGTCTGTATGTCTGTATGTCTGTATGTCTGTATGTCTGTCTGTATGTCTGTCTGTATGTCTGTCTGTATGTCTGTCTGTATGTCTGTCTGTATGTCTGTCTGTATGTCTGTCTGTATGTCTGTCTGTATGTCTGTCTGTATGTCTGTCTGTATGTCTGTCTGTATGTCTGTCTTTATGTCTGTCTGTATGTCTGTCTGTATGTCTGTCTGTATGTCTGTCTGTATGTCTGTCTGTATGTCTGTCTGTATGTCTGTCTGTATGTCTGTCTGTATATCTGTCTGTATGTCTGTCTGTATGTCTGTCTGTATGTCTGTCTTTATGTCTGTCTGTATGTCTGTCTGTATGTCTGTCTGTATGTCTGTCTGTATGTCTGTCTGTATGTCTGTCTGTATGTCTGTCTGTATGTCTGTCTGTATGTCTGTCTGTATGTCTGTCTGTATGTCTGTCTGTATGTCTGTCTATATGTCTGTCTGTATGTCTGTCTGTATGTCTGTCTGTATGTCTGTCTGTATGTCTGTCTGTATGTCTGTCTGTATGTCTGTCTGTATGTCTGTCTGTATGTCTGTCTGTATGTCTGTCTGTCTGTATGTCTGTCTGTATGTCTGTCTGTATGTCTGTCTGTATGTCTGTCTGTATGTCTGTCTGTATGTCTGTCTGTATGTCTGTCTGTATGTCTGTCTGTATGTCTGTCTGTATGTCTGTCTGTATGTCTGTCTGTATGTCTGTCTGTATGTCTGTCTGTATGTCTGTCTGTATGTCTGTCTGTATGTCTGTCTGTATGTCTGTCTGTATGTCTGTCTGTATGTCTGTCTGTATGTCTGTATATATGTCTGTATGTCTGTCTGTATGTCTGTCTGTATGTCTGTATGTCTGTATGTCTGTCTGTCTGTATGTCTGTCTGTATGTCTGTCTGTATGTCTGTCTGTATATCTGTCTGTATGTCTGTCTGTATGTCTGTCTGTATGTCTGTCTTTATGTCTGTCTGTATGTCTGTCTGTATGTCTGTCTGTATGTCTGTCTGTGTGTCTGTCTGTATGTCTGTCTGTATGTCTGTCTGTATGTCTGTCTGTATGTCTGTCTGTATGTCTGTCTGTATGTCTGTCTGTATGTCTGTCTGTATGTCTGTCTGTATGTCTGTCTATATGTCTGTCTGTATGTCTGTCTGTATGTCTGTCTGTATGTCTGTCTGTATGTCTGTCTGTATGTCTGTCTGTATGTCTGTCTGTATGTCTGTCTGTATGTCTGTCTGTATGTCTGTCTGTATGTCTGTCTGTATGTCTGTCTGTATGTCTGTCTGTCTGTATGTCTGTCTGTATGTCTGTCTGTATGTCTGTCTGTATGTCTGTCTGTATGTCTGTCTGTATGTCTGTCTGTATGTCTGTCTGTATGTCTGTCTGTATGTCTGTCTGTATGTCTGTCTGTATGTCTGTCTGTATGTCTGTCTGTATGTCTGTCTGTATGTCTGTCTGTATGTCTGTCTGTATGTCTGTCTGTATGTCTGTCTGTATGTCTGTCTGTATGTCTGTCTGTATGTCTGTCTGTATGTCTGTCTGTATGTCTGTCTGTATGTCTGTCTGTATGTCTGTCTGTATGTCTGTCTGTATGTCTGTCTGTATGTCTGTATGTCTGTCTGTATGTCTGTATGTCTGTATGTCTGTATGTCTGTATGTCTGTCTGTATGTCTGTCTGTATGTCTGTCTGTATGTCTGTCTGTATGTCTGTCTGTATGTCTGTCTGTATGTCTGTCTGTATGTCTGTCTGTATGTCTGTCTGTATGTCTGTCTGTATGTCTGTCTGTATGTCTGTCTGTATGTCTGTCTGTATGTCTGTCTGTATGTCTGTCTGTATGTCTGTCTGTATGTCTGTCTGTATGTCTGTCTGTATGTCTGTCTGTATGTCTGTCTGTATGTCTGTCTGTATGTCTGTCTGTATGTCTGTCTGTATGTCTGTCTGTATGTCTGTCTGTATGTCTGTCTGTATGTCTGTCTGTATGTCTGTCTGTATGTCTGTCTGTATGTCTGTCTGTATGTCTGTCTGTATGTCTGTCTGTATGTCTGTCTGTATGTCTGTCTGTATGTCTGTCTGTATGTCTGTCTGTATGTCTGTCTGTATGTCTGTCTGTATGTTTGTCTGTATGTCTGTCTGTATGTCTGTCTGTATGTCTGTCTGTATGTCTGTCTGTATGTCTGTCTGTATGTCTGTCTGTATGTCTGTCTGTATGTCTGTCTGTATGTCTGTCTGTATGTCTGTCTGTATGTCTGTCTGTATGTCTGTCTGTATGCCTGTCTGTATGTCTGTCTGTATGTCTGTCTGTATGTCTGTCTGTATGTCTGTCTGTATGTCTGTCTGTATGTCTGTCTGTATGTCTGTCTGTATGTCTGTCTGTATGTCTGTCTGTATGTCTGTCTGTATGTCTGTCTGTATGTCTGTCTGTATGTCTGTCTGTATGTCTGTCTGTATGTCTGTCTGTATGTCTGTCATTATGTCTGTCTGTATGTCTGTCTGTATGTCTGTCTGTATGTCTGTCTGTATGTCTGTCTGTATGTCTGTCTGTATGTCTGTCTGTATGTCTGTCTGTATGTCTGTCTGTATGTCTGTCTGTATGTCTGTCTGTATGTCTGTCTGTATGTATGTCTGTATGTCTGTCTGTATGTCTGTCTGTATGTCTGTCTGTATGTCTGTCTGTATGTCTGTCTGTATGTCTGTCTGTATGTCTGTCTGTATGTCTGTCTGTATGTCTGTCTGTATGTCTGTCTGTATGTCTGTCTGTATGTCTGTCTGTATGTCTGTCTGTATGTCTGTCTGTATGTCTGTCTGTATGTCTGTCTGTATGTCTGTCTGTATGTCTGTCTGTATGTCTGTCTGTATGTCTGTCTGTATGTCTGTCTGTATGTCTGTCTGTATGTCTGTCTGTCTGTATGTCTGTCTGTCTGTCTGTCTGTATGTCTGTCTGTATGTCTGTCTGTATGTCTGTCTGTATGTCTGTCTATATGTCTGTCTGTATGTCTGTCTGTATGTCTGTCTCTATGTCTGTCTGTATGTCTGTCTGTATGTCTGTCTGTATGTCTGTCTGTATGTCTGTCTGTATGTCTGTCTGTCTGTATGTCTGTCTGTATGTCTGTCTGTATGTCTGTCTGTATGTCTGTCTGTATGTCTGTCTGTATGTCTGTCTGTATGTCTGTCTGTATGTCTGTCTGTATGTCTGTCTGTATGTCTGTCTGTATGTCTGTCTGTATGTCTGTCTGTATGTCTGTCTGTATGTCTGTCTGTATGTCTGTCTGTATGTCTGTCTGTATGTCTGTCTGTATGTCTGTCTGTATGTCTGTCTGTATGTCTGTCTGTATGTCTGTCTGTATGTCTGTCTGTATGTCTGTCTGTATGTCTGTCTGTATGTCTGTCTGTATGTCTGTCTGTATGTCTGTCTGTATGTCTGTCTGTATGTCTGTCTGTCTGTATGTCTGTCTGTATGTCTGTCTGTATGTCTGTCTGTATGTCTGTCTGTATGTCTGTATGTATGTCTGTCTGTATGTCTGTCTGTATGTCTGTCTGTATGTCTGTCTGTATGTCTGTCTGTATGTCTGTCTGTATGTCTGTCTGTATGTCTGTCTGTATGTCTGTCTGTATGTCTGTCTGTATGTCTGTCTGTATGTCTGTCTGTATGTCTGTCTGTATGTCTGTCTGTATGTCTGTCTGTATGTCTGTCTGTATGTCTGTCTGTATGTCTGTCTGTATGTCTGTCTGTATGTCTGTCTGTATGTCTGTCTGTATGTCTGTCTGTATGTCTGTCTGTATGTCTGTCTGTTTGTCTGTCTGTATGTCTGTCTGTATGTCTGTCTGTATGTCTGTCTGTATGTCTGTCTGTATGTCTGTCTGTATGTCTGTCTGTATGTCTGACTGTATGTCTGTCTGTATGTCTGTCTGTATGTCTGTCTGTATGTCTGTCTGTATGTCTGTCTGTATGTCTGTCTGTATGTCTGTCTGTATGTCTGTCTGTATGTCTGTCTGTATGTCTGTCTGTATGTCTGTCTGTATGTCTGTCTGTATGTCTGTCTGCATGTCTGTCTGTATGTCTGTCTGTATGTCTGTCTGTATGTCTGTCTGTATGTCTGTCTGTATGTCTGTCTGTATGTCTGTCTGTATGTCTGTCTGTATGTCTGTCTGTATGTCTGTCTGTATGTCTGTCTGTATGTCTGTCTGTCTGTATGTCTGTCTGTATGTCTGTATGTCTGTCTGTAGTCTGTCTGTATGTCTGTCTGTATGTCTGTCTGTATGTCTGTCTGTATGTCTGTCTGTATGTCTGTCTGTATGTCTGTCTGTATGTCTGTCTGTATGTCTGTCTGTATGTCTGTCTGTATGTCTGTCTGTATGTCTGTCTGTATGTCTGTCTGTATGTCTGTCTGTATGTCTGTCTGTATGTCTGTCTGTATGTCTGTCTGTATGTCTGTCTGTATGTCTGTCTGTATGTCTGTCTGTATGTCTGTCTGTATGTCTGTCTGTATGTCTGTCTGTATGTCTGTCTGTATGTCTGTCTGTATGTCTGTCTGTATGTCTGTCTGTATGTCTGTCTGTATGTCTGTCTGTCTGTATGTCTGTCTGTATGTCTGTCTGTATGTCTGTCTGTATGTCTGTCTGTATGTCTGTCTGTATGTCCTGTCTGTATGTCTGTATATATGTCTGTATGTCTGTCTGTATGTCTGTATGTCTGTATGTCTGTCTGTATGTCTGTCTGTATGTCTGTCTGGATGTCTGTCTGTATGTCTGTCGTATATCTGTCTGTATGTCTGTCT
Source organism: Aspidapion aeneum (assembly GCA_963576565.1). Classification (NCBI taxonomy): domain Eukaryota; kingdom Metazoa; phylum Arthropoda; class Insecta; order Coleoptera; family Brentidae; genus Aspidapion; species Aspidapion aeneum. The sequence continues at coordinate 38,731,847 of OY755048.1, forward strand.
GTATGTCTGTCTGTATGTCTGTCTGTATGTCTGTATGTCTGTATGTCTGTATGTCTGTATGTCTGTCTGTATGTCTGTCTGTATGTCTGTCTGTATGTCTGTCTGTATGTCTGTCTGTATGTCTGTCTGTATGTCTGTCTGTATGTCTGTCTGTATGTCTGTCTGTATGTCTGTCTGTATGTCTGTCTGTATGTCCTGTCTGGTATGTCTGTCTGTATGTCTGTCTTTATGTCTGTCTGTATGTCTGTCTGTATGTCTGTCTGTATGTCTGTCTGTATGTCTGTCTGTATGTCTGTCTGTATGTCTGTCTGTATGTCTGTCTGTATGTCTGTCTGTATATCTGTCTGTATGTCTGTCTGTATGTCTGTCTGCATGTCTGTCTTTATGTCTGTCTGTATGTCTGTCTGTATGTCTGTCTGTATGTCTGTCTGTATGTCTGTCTGTATGTCTGTCTGTATGTCTGTCTGTATGTCTGTCTGTATGTCTGTCTGTATGTCTGTCTGTATGTCTGTCTATATGTCTGTCTGTATGTCTGTCTGTATGGTCTGTCCTGTATGTCTGTCTGTATGTCTGTCTGTATGTCTGTCTGTATGTCTGTCTGGTATGTCTGTCTGTATGTCTGTCTGTATGTCTGTCTGTATGTCTGTCTGTATGTCTGTATGTCTGTCTGTCTGTATGTCTGTCTGTATGTCTGTCTGTATGTCTGTCTGTATGTCTGTCTGTATGTCTGTCTGTATGTCTGTCTGTATGTCTGTCTGTATGTCTGTCTGTATGTCTGTCTGTATGTCTGTCTGTATGTCTGTCTGTATGTCTATCTGTATGTCTCGTCTGTATGTCTGTCTGTATGTCCTGTCTGTATGTCTGTCTGTATGTCTGTCTGTATGTCTGTATATATGTCTGTATGTCTGTCTGTATGTCTGTCTGTATGTCTGTATGTCTGTATGTCTGTATGTCTGTCTGTCTGTATGTCTGTCTGTATGTCTGTCTGTATGTCTGTCTGTATATCTGTCTGTATGGTCTGTCTGTATGTCTGTCTGTATGTCTGTCTTTATGTCTGTCTGTATGTCTGTCTGTATGTCTGTCTGTATGTCTGTCTGTATGTCTGTCTGTATGTCTGTCTGTATGTCTGTCTGTATGTCTGTCTGTATGTCTGTCTGTATGTCTGTCTGTATGTCTGTCTGTATGTCTGTCTGTATGTCTGTCTATATGGTCTGTCTGTATGTCTGTCTGTATGTCTGTCTGATGTCTGTCTGTATGTCTGTCTGTATGTCTGTCTGTATGTCTGTCTGTATGTCTGTCTGTATGTCTGTCTGTATGTCTGTCTGTATGTCTGTCTGTCTGTATGTCTGTCTGTATGTCTGTCTGTATGTCTGTCTGTATGTCTGTCTGTATGTTCTGTCTGTATGTCTGTCTGTATGTCTGTCTGTATGTCTGTCTGTATGTCTGTCTGTATGTCTGTCTGTATGTCTGTCTGTATGTCTGTCTGTATGTCTGTCTGTATGTCTGTCTGTATGTCTGTCTGTATGTCTGTCTGTATGTCTGTCTGTATGTCTGTCTGTATGTCTGTCTGTATGTCTGTCTGTAGTCTGTTCTGTATGTCTGTCTGTATGTCTGTCTGTATGTCTGTCTGTATGTCTGTCTGTATGTCTGTCTGTATGTCTGTATGTGTCTGTCTGTATGTCTGTCTGTATGTCTGTCTGTATGTCTGTCTGTATGTCTGTCTGTATGTCTGTCTGTATGTCTGTCTGTATGTCTGTCTGTATGTCTGTCTGTATGTCTGTCTGTATGTCTGTCTGTATGTCTGTCTGTATGTCTGTCTGTATGTCTGTCTGTATGTCTGTCTGTATGTCTGTCTGTATGTCTGTATGTCTGTCTGTATGTCTGTCTGTATGTCTGTCTGTATGTCTGTCTGTATGTCTGTCTGTATGTCCTGTCTGTATGTCTGTCTGTATGTCTGTCTGTATGTCTGTCTGTATGTCTGTCTGTATGTCTGTCTGTATGTCTGTCTGTATGTCTGTCTGTATGTCTGTCTGTATGTCTGTCTGTATGTCTGTCTGTATGTCTGTCTGTATGTCTGTCTGTATGTCTGTCTGTATGTCTGTCTGTATGTCTGTCTGTATGTCTGTCTGTATGTCTGTCTGTATGTCTGTCTGTATGTCTGTCTGTATGTCTGTCTGTATGTCTGTCTGTATGTCTGTCTGTATGTCTGTCTGTATGTCTGTCTGTATGTCTGTCTGTATGTCTGTCTGTATGTATGTCTGTATGTCTGTCTGTATGTCTGTCTGTATGTCTGTCTGTATGTCTGTCTGTATGTCTGTCTGTCTGTATGTCTGTCTGTATGTCTGTCTGTATGTCTGTCTGTATGTCTGTCTGTATGTCTGTCTGTATGTCTGTCTGTATGTCTGTCTGTATCTCTGTCTGTATGTCTGTCTGTATGTCTGTCTGTATGTCTGTCTGTATGTCTGTCTGTATGTCTGTCTGTATGTCTGTCCTGTATGTCTGTCTGTATGTCTGGTCTGTATGTCTGTCTGTATGTCTGTCTGTATGTCTGTCTGTATGTCTGTCTGTATGTCTGTCTGTATGTCTGTCTGTATGTCTGTCTGTATGTCTGTCTGTATGTCTGTCTGTATGTCTGTCTGTATGTCTGTCTGTATGTCTGTCTGTATGTCTGTCTGTATGTCTGTCTGTATGTCTGTCTGTATGTCTGTCTGTATGTCTGTCTGTATGTCTGTCTGTATGTCTGTCTGTATGTCTGTCTGTATGTCTGTCTGTATGTCTGTCTGTATGTCTGTCTGTATGTCTGTCTGTATGTCTGTCTGTATGTCTGTCTATATGTCTGTCTGTATGTCTGTCTGTATGTCTGTCTGTATGTCTGTCTGTATGTCTGTCTGTATGTCTGTCTGTATGTCTGTCTGTATGTCTGTCTGTATGTCTGTCTGTATGTCTGTCTGTATGTCTGTCTGTATGTCTGTCTGTATGTCTGTCTGTATGTCTGTATATATGTCTGTATGTCTGTCTGTATGTCTGTCTGTATGTCTGTATGTCTGTATGTCTGTCTGTATGTCTGTCTGTATGTCTGTCTGTATGTCTGTCTGTATGTCTGTCTGTATGTCTGTCTGTATATCTGTCTGTATGTCTGTCTGTATGTCTGTCTGTATGTCTGTCTGTATGTCTGTATGCCTGTATGTCTGTATGTCTGTCTGTATGTCTGTCTGTATGTCTGTCTGTCATGTCTGTCTGTATGTCTGTCTGTATGTCTGTCTGTATGTCTGTCTGTATGTCTGTCTGTATGTCTCTGTCTGTATGTCTGTCTGTATGTCTGTCTGTATGTCTGTCTGTATGTCTTCTGTATGTCTGTCTGTATGTCTGTCTGTATGTCTGTCTGTATGTCTGTCTGTATGTCTGTCTGTATGTCTGTCTGTATGTCTGACTGTAGTCTGTCTGTCTGTCTGTATGTCTGTCTGTATGTCTGTCTGTATGTCTGTCTGTATGTCTGTCTGTATGTCTGTCTGTATGTCTGTCTGTATGTCTGTCTGTATGTCTGTCTGTATGTTGTCTGTATGTCTGTCTGTATGTCTGTCTGTATGTCTGTCCTGTATGTCTGTCTGTATGTCTGTCTGTATGTCTGTCTGTATGTCTGTCTGTATGTCTGTCTGTATGTCTGTCTGTATGTCTGTCTGTATGTCTGTCTGTATGTCTGTCTGTATGTCTGTCTGTATGTCTGTCTGTATGTCTGTCTGTATCTCTGTCTGTATGTCTGTCTGTATGTCTGTCTGTATGTCTGTCTGTATGTCTGTCTGTATGTCTGTCTGTATGTCTGTCTGTATGTCTGTCTGTATGTCTGTCTGTATGTCTGTCTGTATGTCTGTCTGTATGTCTGTCTGTATGTCTGTCTGTATGTCTGTCTGTATGTCTGTCTGTATGTCTGTCTGTATGTCTGTCTATATGTCTGTCTGTATGTCTGTCTGTATGTCTGTCTGTATGTCTGTATATATGTCTGTATGTCTGTCTGTATGTCTGTCTGTATGTCTGTCCTGTATGTCTGTCTGTATGTCTGTCTGTATGTCTGTCTGTCTGTAT